>OZ004602.1:2623129-3180256 GCA_963924605.1 Malthinus seriepunctatus
TATCTATCTCTGTATCTATCTCCTTATCTCTGTATCTATCTCTAAACTCCCTCTACTTTACTATGTTTTTATCACATTTTATCATTTTATCTCTCATTTCAACAATCTCCTTATCTCTCTCTATGTCTTTTATCTATTTGTTTATCTCTGTCTGTGTATCTATCTATAACTTTCTCTATTTTACTATGTTTTTAGCTCATTACATCAGTCTCTTTATCTCTGAATCTATCGCTAATTCCCTCTATTTTACTATGTTTTTATCTCATTTCATCAGTCTCTTTATCTATTTTCTTATCCTTGTTTCTGTATCTATCTATAACTCTCTCTATTTTACTATGTTTTTAGCTCATTACATCAGTCTCTTTATCTATCTCCTTATCTCTGTATCTATATCTAAACTCCCTCTATTTTACTATGTTTTTATCTCATTTCATCAGTCTCTTTATCTATCTCCTTATCTCTGTCTCTGTATCTATCTCTAACTCCCTCTATTTTACAATGTTTTTATCTCATTTCATCAATCTCTATATATGACTGTTTACCTATCTCTATATTTCTCTATTTTCCTATGTTTTTCTCTCATTTCATCCATCTCTATATCCTTATCTATCAATAACTCCCTCTATTTTACTATGTTTTTATCTCATTTCATCAGTCTCTTTATATATTTCCTTATCTCTGTATCTATCTATAACTCCCTCTATTTTACTATGTTTTTATCTCATTTTATCCATATCTTTGTCTATCTCTAAATTCCTCTATTTTTCTATCTTTATATCTGTCTCTCCCTCTATAGTTCTCTCTTTTAATATCAGCTGTCATACTCATCTGTTATTTAATCTCATATAGCAATCCCCTCTGCTTCTGTCATCTCATTTCACACAAGTAAAAAAGAACTCTTTGTATTACAGATTTAGCCAGCTGGAATTTATTGTCTATGTCTTAAGACTTCATTTGTCTTCAACAAATTTACTTTTTGCTTTTAAAATCCAAAGTTAATTGAAAATTAAGAAAAGTATGGAGAGAAGAGTCTTAAGGACTCCAAGAGTGCTGTTTTCTTGGGAAAAAATGTCAAGATTTACATCAGTTTACTTACTATTTATTAAAATGAAAAATACACAAAAGTATATTATAAAACGTATATTTAATATAATTATGTACACAAGAAAATAATAATAATATACTAGTAATTAATTAATTAATTATACAAATTTAAAACTAATTATTTGTAAACAATTTATTTATGTTAACAATTGATTGACGGGCCAACGCTTAGTAAATCACCCAAGCGAGATTGAAGAGACATAAAAGTCCCTTTAATGATTCAGTCTGTGTCCTAATCGATGTATGCAGCAGAAATTAAAAATTATAAAAATAGCTATACCATTAAAAAAGAGATTAAAGGTTGCAGCCCAGGGCATGGGCTGCAACAAGTCCACCCCTCGTTAGATTTGGAAGGAAATAACTGTAACAAATAAAGCTTGAGGAGTCATCGCTTGAGGAGTTCGGCTCATCAAGCGGTGGCCCACAAGACATAATACATAATTAAAACAATAAATAATTACAAAATATTAATTAATATTGAAACTGGTAATCGCTGCTTATCGGGTAGCTGCTAGGTAGGTGGCGTCGCTTCAACCCTGCACCTTGTCCGAGAGAGTACAAGGGGTGGCACCCCCTCCACCACTAGGGGTTGTCCTCGAAATTGTCGGTTGTTGCTCCTCCCCCTTAGTATTTAATGCGCATGCGCGTAGACTCCGTGTAGGAGTGCGCATGTGCGTTGGCGCCGGGCGGGGAGGGGTAGGGGGGAGGGGACCGCCGACCCCCCTCCCACCTACCCCTCCCCGCCCGGCGCCAACGCACACCCACATTGCTACACGGAGCCCACGCCCATCACCACATCAAAGACTGCGAAAGAGGAACAACCTCCGACCAATTCGAGGACAATTCGCAGTGGTCTTAGAGGTTGCTTTCCCTCGCGCTCTCTTTAACGTGGAGAAGAGCTGTTGGAAGCAACTTACCTAGCTGCTACGTCTTCGCTAGCGATGACCAGTAAATAGGGGTAGCTACCCTTCTAAGCAAGTAATGAACTTAAATTGAAAAAAAATAATTAAAAAAAAACTAATCGAGAGGTGTAGCTACCCTTTTACTTAAATACAATCCAAAATAAATTAAAAATAAATTAATCCTCGTCCATCCTCATGTTGGGGATCGTCCAACCGTCCATCTTGATCCTCATCCTCATGTTGGCGCCAAAACCAAAAGGCACTGCTGGTGTGATGAAGGAAAGCATCTTTCCGCGTCAAAGGTAACCTGAAACTAATTTAGAAATGTCGTAGTTTTATACACCTAAGGGCACAAACTGAATCGTCAAAAGGACTTTTGCTTCTTAAATTTTAGTATTAATCGCCCAATGATTATTTACAATTAATTAATTTTTAGTAACCAATAATAAAAAATACGTATTTCGATTCAAAGTATCTCGAAAGCCCAGTGAAAAAATAACTTCAATTTGGTTTCATTCAGTTTTCTTGTAATCCTCTTCATGTGGACCAAAAGGCACTGCAGTTACCGGATCATCTTTCCAAATCAAAAGATCGAACGTCTACTGAAATAAAATGAGAGATGTTTTAATTACTATGCTTTAGACAACCGATTATTATTTTCAATTAATTAATTTTTAATTTGCAAAATAAATTAGTAATTTAAAATACAGCAGGGTGTAAGCAAAATGCAAAATGTAAGAAACTACTATGATATACCGCTTCAAAATTAATAAAAACTGTTCCAATTAAAAATTGTACCTAATTTAGAAAATATCGTTATTTTAAGAAATAAGGTGTTTAAGATTTAAGAAGAAAAAACCGAAGTAAAAATTGTTAAGTAAGTGAATGAAAAATACGTGATTAACTCAACAAATAATTTTTGAAGAAACTAAATTCATCTACATTGGGATCACCCAGTTGCAAGTAATTCTAATCAACAAAATGAAGTTGGAAGAATCTGCAGATTCTATATTGTGGTAGTAAAGAAGGTACCGGAAGAAAGAAGTTATTAGGAAAAAGGGGATTTAAATTTGATTTGAGACAGTTCCTAAAAAAAGTTAATTGAAATTTTTATAATCAATAAAAATTTGCTTAATTTATACATGGTTTTTTAAAAAAAAGCATTCACTACTTTAAGAGCGTGTAATATACATAAAATTGAGTAACAGAAGTTATATTAAGGGGTTTGCAATACTTCATACTTTTTTGTGACCACAACTCAAAAAGTATGAACTACTTGACACCCCTCTGTACGCATTAAAATGAGTAGAAAAAGTTATATTCAGGGGTGCTCAGTAGTTCATACTTTTTGAGTTGTGGCCGTAACTCAAAAAGTATGAACTATTTGACACCCCTCTGTACGCATTAAAATGAGTAGAAAAAGTTATATTGAGGGGTGTTCAGTAGTTCATACTTTTTGAGTTGTGGCCGTAACTCGAAAAGTATGAACTATTGGACACCCCTCAATTATAACTTTTTACTCATTTGAATGCGTATTACACGGTCTTAAAGTTGTGAATGCTTTTTTTAATTCCCTGTATGTTTAATAAAATTTGATTTTCTGTAAATCATAGTAATACTAAAGAGTTTAGAAGAGAATTAAATTATACATTTAAATGTGCAATAAAAATTAGGAATTAAAGAAAACAAAAAATACGGGTACCCTAATTTTGGTTATACCTTGTAATTCTTTACAAATATTTCGAAAGCTCTTTGAGAAAATCATACTTACAATAAATTCATCTTGGTCCATTAAAATTTCTAGTAATCGTCATGTCGTGGGGTCCAAGGTAGGCGTCAGTTACGGGATCATCTTTCCAAGTGAAACGTTGAATTGAAACTGAAACGAATTGAGAAATGTTTTAGTATTATGTTACGACACAAGGTGAAGCGTCAAAAAGCTAGTGCCTCTTTTATTTTTATTTTTTTCATTTGCAAAATTAATTAAAAATAATTATTTAAAAATATCTAAAAGCATGAATGAAATAAATTATAGGTAGGTACTTACAATAACTTCATTTTGGTCTATTAATATTTCTTGTAATCCTCTTGATTTGGTCTAAAAACTGTTAAGTTAAGACGGGCATTAATGGAACATCTTTGCACGTTGAATGTATACTGAAATCAATTATTAAATATTAGAATTATGTCAGGTCACAAATTTAATCATCAAATGCATAGTCATTACTCATTAGTGCCATTTATACTTGTATGAATTGCAAAGCAAAGCCAATGATTGTTTCAAGTTAATTAAATTTCATTTGCAAAATTAATTAATTAATCATAAATAATTATTTCAAAATCTTTCTTAAACCCTGCGAGAAAATTTTTTTAGGTAGGTAGTACCTACTTACAATAACTTCATCTTGGTCCATTAAAATTTTTAGTAATCGTCTTGTTGTGGGGCCCAAGGGAAGCGTCAGTTAAGGGAGCATCTTACCAAGTGAAACGTTGAATTAAAACTGAAACGAATTGAGACTTGTTTTAGTATTATGTCACGTCACAAATTTAATCATCAAAAGCATTAATCACTAGTGCCTTTTATATTTATGCTTGTTTGAATTACAAAGCAATTCCATAATTAACCAATATTTATTTATTTTTACAAACGAAAAAATTAATTAATTAAAAATAATTATTTCAAAATCTCGCTAAAACCCTGCGAGAAAAAAAATTTAGATAGGTAGTACTTACAATAACTTCATCTTGGTCCATTAAAATTTCTAGTAATTGTTTTGTTGTGGGGCCAAAGAGAAGCGTCAGTTAAGGGAGCATCTTTCCAAGTAAAACGTTGAATTGAAACTGAAACGAATTAAGACATGTTTTAGTATTATGTTACGACACAAGGTGAATCGTCAAAAAGCTCTTGCCTTTTATATTCGTGCTTGTTTTAATTACAAAGCAAAGCCATAATCAACCAATGATTATTAATTTTCATTTGCAAAACTTAATTATTAATTAAAAATAATTATTTCAAAATGTCTTTTAAACTTACAATAACTTCATCTTGTTAGAGAGGTGAACAGAGGTTCACTTTCTTGTAATCCTCATGTTCTGGTGTTAAGAGCACCGGCACTTGTAACGATCCTTCTAGTACGAAAGTTGAATTGAAACTGTAAATAAATTACGGAATACTTTACTATAAATGACACAGAGTGAATCATAAAAATTGTTGTGCTTTTTGAATTTAAACTTTTCAGATTTACATCACAATGTATGTAACGTTTATTGTTACTAAGAGCTCGGCGGGATAAAAAAAATGTTATAAACAGTTACATTCACGAATTAATTAAAAAAACTTTTTTTTTTATTTCATTAAGCAAATTATTTCAATTAATAGCTCCGTGTTTGAAGCCTTACGTAATCGAAAATATTTTGTAATTTTTATAACAATCCAAATATAAAGAATTAAGACACTGTTAATTTATTTAATAATTAGAGAAGTTATATCATAAATCTTACTTACCAATTGTTTTCAGTCCGTTTATTAGGAATGCAACTGGCAGCTTAATTTCCTCGATTCCAACTCCATATCCAGGATGTTCTTTTTGAAGCAGCCACTAACTCGCACAGCCATGTGTAGTATGAAGATTGACGATATTCTTCTTGTAATCCTTATGTTCTGGTGTTAAAAGCACTGGCACTGGGGGAACGATCCTTTATACACGAAAGTTAAATATAAACTGAAATGAATACGAAATACTTTACTATAAATGACACACAGTGAATCATTAAAAGTATGGAATATTTTATCTACTGTTGTGCCTTTTAAATTTAAACTTTAGATTTACGCAACAATGTATGTAACGAAATATCCATATATTTAAAATGTATTTTTATTTTTGTAAAAGTTGATTTTTACTAAAAGCTTGGCAGGATAAAATATTAATGTTTCAGTTTAAAATTACAGTTATTTTATTAATTGCTTAAATGTTAATTAATTTAATTTTGTTTATAAATTAATAAGCCTAAAGAAATAAGTTAAATGATGCAAATGTAATTGAAATTTCCGCCCAACACATAGGCAACCCCTTTGCTTTACTCGCATTACAATATTTCTTTAGTGGAAATAAAATGCAAGAGTAATTTATAGTATTTTCAATTGATAAAGGAATTTAAATTATTTTTTTACATAAAAGGATATTAACAAATCCAATACACCATATAAAATTGTCAATATTAATGTAAGTAAGTTATAATTAAAATTATAATCACTACTAAGCATTCTCAATTAACTACCAATTAGTTATTGATCAAAATATTTAAATTTTTAACCTTAATATTGTAGTAGATTAATTAATATTTGGTATGAATACTTATTATAATGTAAAGGGCAACTTTCAATCAAAAAAAATTCGAAAATCGAAAGTTTTCACAAGAGCAATCCTTATTTTTCTAAAATTTGCTGATCTGTGTTACTGATAAGAATCTGAACTAATGACAAAAATCGGATTTATATTAACTTTCTCCTAACTCATTCACTACCACTAAAGAAATGTCAACCAATAATATGCGAGTATGGAAGTAACGGGTTGTCTATATGATGGGCGCAAATTACTTTCTATGACAAGAACAGGGGGTACTTATGGGGGGGGGGCACAGGGGGCCTGAGCACCCCCTATTGGCTCATAATAATAATAATAATTAAAGAGAAAAATCCATTTTTTGTCTTTAATTTAAAAAAATTGCTAAATTTCACAGTACAAAAATGTGTTTAAAAATTTCTAAAGTTGATCTAAGCTTTGTTGACCTTGAAAATTTCAAAATTTTCAAAAGTGATTTTAATAACTTCTCTTAAATATTTAATTTCTATTAGGGGAACATGGGGCACAGAGGACATAGTAAGCCTTTTTTATCAATTTCTCTTTTTCTTATTCAATTAATGGGAAACTAATACTTGAATCACCTAGGTACATATGTACCTGAAACATAAGTAAAATATCGTTTCTTAACTGCTACTGCAAATCTCTGTAATTAAAGATAAAAGAGCGATTACCTGTGGTTGTCTTCGCCCCGTACATCGGGGCGAAGAGGACCGGCAAGTGGGGTAAAGAGGACCATTATTTGCCAATTGCACACGGGCCCCCGAAGTGCTTGTTACGCCACTGAAGCTAACAACAAACTAACGTCATTGAAAAATTAGATCACTTACCGTAACTTTTGAATTTATCTTGTACAGACTAAGATTGTTTACAATACAACTATTTGAATTGCTAGGTATACTACAAAATGTGTAAATTATGCATTTTGATTATTAACTTATAGATGAAGTGCCTGGTTTTAAACTAATCCCCTTCGCCCCGCTGGTCCTCTGTGCCCCGTCTTCCCCTACACAAACTTATTCACCAACCAACCTGCTGCCAAGACCGACATCCAAGTGAACCACGTTCACTTCAATTATTATTATTTTACAATTTTTGGAATCAGGGCGACTCAAAGCGTCGAGAAAAAGCATAAAAAAAATTTTTTTCTTCAAACGTCAAAAAAAGTTGACATTTTGTTGAACAAGTAAGGTTAAAGTTCTACTTTTACATCCTAAAAAAGGTAAAGGAGGTAAAAGTGAACTTTTACCTCCTAGGAGGTAAAAGTAAATTCTAACCCTAAATATTTACAACAAATTGTAAGGTAAAATGATATTTCTAAGCATTTGTAATGTAAAAAGGTAATGTTTTTATAAATTTTCTGTTATAATTTATTCGTTGCGTTTAATAATTAGCTTCTTTTTACAAGTTAAAGTTAATTTTTAAAAATATTTGACAATTGAACTACAAATAATTTTCAAGAGATGGCGACACTTCAAAAATTTTTATTTTCGGTTTTTCTAAGTTTTACGTTTGAAGAAAAAATTATGTTTCATACGGAGTAAAAATACTTTTTTTGGCTCGTCAGTAGTTGTCAGACTACTCAACTTCGATTCGTCTGACAGCCCTACTGGCTAGCCTAAAAAAAGTGACATTTTTACTCCTAATCAAACAATCTACTATGTATAACGGAGTACGAAAGTTAAAACAGTGATTTTAAAATTTATTTATAAAGCGCCAAACAACCAAGTTTGAGCATGCGCACAGATTACGTTCACAAGAGCTGATTCCTTTCTCCAACGTTCCCTTATGACAGTAACAGTTATTAATCAAAATAATTTATATAACCACACTTTCGGCTTTCTCAAAGCCTTTTTACGTTATTTCAGAAGTAATTCGTAATTTATTGTTTTGAACAAGTTTTAAAAATGGTAGTCCGAGCATATGAAGAAGAGTTAAAATACTTAGAGAGATTAAGTCCACATTGTTGGAAAATTAAGAAAGGATTTCAACCAAATATGAATGTCGAAGGTTGTTTTTACGTTAATAATCCTTTAGAGAAGCTCATGTTGGAAGAACTTCGTAATGCTTGTCGTCCCGGAATGGTCGGAGGATTTCTTCCTGGGGTAAAACAAATTGCAAATGTCGCCGCTCTACCTGGTATTGTCGGACGTTCAATCGGATTACCCGATATACATTCTGGTTATGGTTTTGCTATTGGAAATATGGCAGCGTTCGATATGAACGATCCCCTTTCTGTAGTTTCTCCAGGTTTGATACGTTTTGTTTTAAAAATTAAAAAATATTTGTGTATTTTGTTTAGGTGGTGTTGGATTTGATATTAATTGTGGAGTTCGTTTGTTGCGTACAAATTTATGGGAGGAAGACGTTTTACCTGTTAAAGAACAATTAGCACAAAGTTTATTTGATCATATTCCAGTCGGCGTCGGTTCAAAAGGTAAATGTAATCGATAGTTGCAAACAATTGTGCAATAACGTTTCTCGTAGGTATTATTCCAATGAATGCTCGTGATTTAGAAGAAGCGTTAGAAATGGGTATGGACTGGTCGTTAAGAGAAGGTTACGTGTGGGCCGAAGATAAAGAACATTGCGAAGAGTACGGTAGAATGTTAAATGCCGATCCATCCAAAGTCAGTATGCGAGCTAAAAAAAGGGGTTTACCACAGGTTTGTGAATCGTCCATGTGAAATTGTAAATAATAATGTAATTTATAGCTAGGTACATTAGGTGCCGGTAATCATTATGCAGAAATTCAAATAGTGGATGAAATATTTGATAAGTTAGCTGCTAGTAAAATGGGAATCGAAGAAAAGGGGCAAGTGTGTGTGATGATTCATTCGGGTAGTAGAGGTTTTGGACATCAAGTTGCAACAGACGCTTTGGTTCAAATGGAAAAAGCGATGAAACGCGATAATATAGAAACAAACGATAGACAATTAGCTTGTGCTCGTATAAATTCGGTCGAAGGTCAAGATTATTTAAAATCTATGGCGGCTGCTGCAAATTTTGCGTGGGTCAATCGTAGCTCTATGACATTTTTAAGTAGGCAAGCTTTTGCGAAACAATTCAATATGAGTCCAGACGATTTGGACATGCATGTTATTTATGACGTTTCGCATAATATTGCTAAAGTTGAAGAGCATACTGTGGATGGGAAACATAAAACTTTGCTTGTGCATCGCAAGGTATTGAGTTTATAAATGTACAGTCAGCCTCACAATTATTGGCCGTTGATTTACTACTTGTTGGCAAAATAAAGTTACCCTTCAATTTAAGTAGGGGGTGTTATGATGGTTTCATCCACAATTTGTGCTAGGCTATTAGTCAGGGTGGCCATTAATTTTGAGGCTCACTGTACAATATTAAATATTAATTAACGCGATGTTTTAGGGTTCGACTAGGGCATTTCCTCCAAATCACCCATTGATTCCGGTCGATTATCAATTAACCGGGCAACCTGTTTTAATCGGAGGTACCATGGGAACTTGCAGTTATGTTTTAACAGGAACACAACAAGGAATGGTTGAAACGTTCGGTTCAACGTGTCACGGCGCCGTAAGTGCCTTATTTAAACTTTTATACTTTAAATAATATTTTTTGAAATAGGGTCGAGCATTATCGAGAGCTAAATCTAGACGTAATTTACAATACACTGACGTTTTACAAAAGTTAAACGATATGGGAATATCCATAAGAGTTGCTTCGCCAAAATTAGTTATGGAGGAGGCACCGGAATCATACAAAAATGTTACTGATGTTGTTAATACTTGTCACGCTGCTGGAATTAGTAAAAAATGTATTAAGTTAAGACCTATTGCTGTCATTAAAGGATAAAAGAAACTTTCAATTTATAATAAGTTTTTAATTCCTAATTTAGGAAAATTTTCTTTTTAATATTATCGTTCTACTTATTTTTTTTTAACTGTTATAATTCGAGTTTTTAATTAAATTAATTATTTTTTTCTTGTTCGTCATTTATATCGATGACTTCTTGATCTGTGTTCTGAAATTGATGTAATCCGTTGTGGCTTAAAGACCTAGAAATGAGAGCAGGACTACTTTTGCTCGAATGATCTTCGAATGTTCTATTATTGCTATCGAGTAAACTCGCTATAGTCCGATTTATAATAGGGCTATCTAAATTTTCATTTTGAAAATCTTGTACTTTTTGTTCGGTATTATTTAAAACTAAAATAGGCTTCGCTTCTTGTTCTAATTCTTGGAAATGTTCACAACATACTTCTCCACATTTTTCACATTCGCAGAAATTTGGTTGAATGGAGTTTTTCAATTTCTAAAAAATTAATCATTAGTAAAAAAATTATATTTTAATTACAATACTAACATCCAAAAAACTGTTCCCGGGCTTTTTCGTGTAAATATAAACTGCCAATAATGGAATACAAAGTATAGATAAGGAAGATATGACCCATCCGAGAATAACGGCCCAAATGGGATAATTATAAGTTCCGTTATCGTACGTTGGGGGCACATAATCTATTAAACAAAATATCCATACAGAAAAAATTAATAAAGGCGCCGCTACCGCCCAACAAAATTTAAAATAAATATTTGGCTGCCTTCCAGTCATCGTTTCCACATTTTTTGATAACTTTTTAACTCCATAAAACCAAGCGATTGCTATCACTTCAAAAAACGCCAGGTACATTATAGATATGGAAGCGGCATAATGATCCATTAATTGGAAAAAATATATTCCTCCCTAAACAATTAACTGTTAATTAATTTTTTTTCTTTTTTTTTGTCTTTTACCTTTGTAACATTTGGAAGACCACATATGAAAGATACGACGCAAACCAACAGAACCAACATTTCGTGGCAATATAAACGTTTCTTGATGAAA
Source organism: Malthinus seriepunctatus (assembly GCA_963924605.1). Taxonomy (NCBI): domain Eukaryota; kingdom Metazoa; phylum Arthropoda; class Insecta; order Coleoptera; family Cantharidae; genus Malthinus; species Malthinus seriepunctatus. The sequence continues at coordinate 2,634,361 of OZ004602.1, forward strand.
GAAGGAAATCCATCTTGTAACGACGTTACGACCACTTCGACTATCGCGAACTAAAGATTTACTTTTTGGAATAAAATGAGTTTTTAGACGTTTTGGTTCAACTTACCTGACTGTTTAATGCTAAACATAACAGCATGAAAAAGAAGAGAGCAGCCCATAATCGTGATGCTGGCATTTTAGCCATCGCTTGAGGATAAACCACAAATATTAAACCTGGACCTAAAATATGGAAAGTTTTAATTTCAAAAAAATCGTCGTTTTAGATTTTTTAAGGATAATTTACTTTATTATGTTAAGCAAGTTGTTTATTTACAAAAATTAAAAAATGTTGGCAAATTATGATAAAAAAAATTTATGGTTTCTTTATTTTGTAAACTAACAACCGTAAAACAATTAAGGTTAATATACTAGTCATGAATATGGCAAAAGTTGTTCCTTTCTCCAAAACGAAAAATCTGAATGATTGGGGCCCCTAAATCTTCAAAGAGATTCCACATATTGTCGTAGGGATAACTTTAAAAGTCTTGGGATTACTATCCACACAATAAGAAACACATGGATCATTGGAAATGCGCAGTAAGGTCCGAAAGAGACAGGTAAAAAAAGGAGATAGAGAGAGTGGAGGAAGTAGGATAGGGATTGGTTTAGAGAAATGGGGAGTAGGGGAAGTAGAATAGAGATTGGTTTAAAGCAGGATTTTCCAAACTTTTTCTCTGATGGAGCATATTGAGGGTCTTTGAATTTTTACGGAGAAACTCGTGTAATTTGAAGGGTTGATGGGCAATGATATATAATCAATAAATCGAAAAAAATGACTTATTAATATTTTTTCGCAGAGTACGTGCTACCTTTCCGCGAAGCACAGTTTGAGAAACCCTGGTTTAGAGAAATGGGGAATGGTCTGCATCATAGTTATCATCTTATCATGTGCCAAATGTCAATATGTCACCATAGTTATCCTATGTCAATATCGTCAAATGTCAATTTCATCTGGCATTTCATATGTCAGGTGGAGTTATCTATCAATTTCAGATATTGGTTTAGAGAACTGGGGAGAGGGGGTAATCTGTCACCATATGAGGGGGTTCATTTGGCATGCCATGTCATTTCCTATATTAGGGGGACCCTGTCATCCCATATGTCATGAATTCTGTCATTCCTTCTGTCATTCCATCTGTCATCTCATCTCACAAATGAGTTTGACATGTACATATAATGAGTGACAGATTGGATGAGATTGACAAACGAGATTAAATGACAGATGAGACTGACAGATAAGACTGGCACATAAAATGAGATGACAGAGGAGATTGTTAGTTAAATGATAGAAGCGATTGACAGATGAGATGGAATAACACTGACAAATGAGATTTACAGATGATATGATATGACATAATATGAGACTAACAGATGAGATTGACAGTTGGTATTCATAGATAGAAGAGGCATTAACAGACAGAGACGGACAGAGGGAAAATAGCGCGTGTGTAGAGTGCGTTCATGATCTAGTATACTCAAAATTAAACTGGAACCACCACTTAAATGAGTTGTCAAGAAGGCAGAGACCACAATTGCACTGGTAGACGACTTAATAGGAAAAGTTGGAGATTTGGCCTCTATATGATCCAACGGCTCGAAAGTGGGGTTATTAGGGCCGCCACGTCATAACTATGCGGTTTGATTTAGTAACCCAAGACACAAACGACGAAAAAAAAATTCGGCAGGTGAGCCTACGAAAGGACCAGTTCTAGTTGAAGGGTAAACCCACAAAGTTCCGGTGTGGCCATAACAGGATTTTTTCATACGTATTCAAGTTTTTTTAAAGAAAGTTAGTCTCACTTCCGGTTAAACCGGAAGTAACTTATATAAGTAACTATAAAGGGTTTAATATCATCGGATAGGTAATTGTACGAGTTTTCAAAATATTGAAAAATATACAGGGTGTTCCATTTAAATTAAGAAAATTAGTTCCATTTCCGGTTAAACCGGAAGTAACTATATAAAGTGCTTGGTATCATCGGATAGATAATTTTACGAGCTTTTAAAATATTGTAAGATATACAAGGTGTTCCATTGAAATTAAGAGAGTTGGTCCCGTTTCCGGTTAAACTGAAATCATTTATATAAAGTGTTCAGTATAATCGAATAGATAATTTTACAAGCTTTTAAAATATTGAAATATATACAGGGCGTTCCATTCAAATTAAGAAAGTTGATCCCATTTCCGGTTAAACCGAAAGTATTAATGTAAAGTGTTCGGTATCATCGAACAAATAATTTTATAAGCTTTTAAAATATGAAAAATATACAAGGTGTTCCATTCAAATTAAGAAAGTTGGTCCCATTTCCGGTTAAACAGAGTGTATTTAAATAAAGTGTTTAGTATCATTAAATAGATAATTTTACAACCTTTCAAAATATTAAAAAATATACAGGGTGTTCCATTCAAATTAAGAAAGTTGGTCCCATTTCCGGTTAAATTGAAAGTATTTAAATAAAGTGTTTGGTATCATCAAATAGATAATTTTACAAGCTTCCAAAATATTGAAAAATATACAGGGTGTTCTATTTAAATTAAGAAGGTCCCATTTCCAATAAAATTCGAAGTTATAATCTCAAGCGTTTGGTATCGTCCGACAGCTAATTTTATGATCTTTCAAAATATTTAAAATTATTCAGGGTATTTTTAAAAAGTTTTTGCAATTTTTCTAATTTGTAGTTTAACCGATATTAGTTTCAAATAATAGCTGTTTATGGAATTGATACACTTACAAATTTTTTATTACAAAAAAAGCACCAATTTTTGAAATTTTAACCTTAAAAAAATCATAACTTCAGCCTTTGCAATTTCTAACTAATGAAACGTGTGGTATTCGATAGAGAACTGAGATGTCTATAACATATGCAAAAATGAAAAAAAAATGACCCGAGCCGATTTTGAGAAAATCCATTTCTCAATTTTGACCAACTTTGGTCCCTTAAAGGTAGGCATTTTTAAATAGTTTTAAAAATTGATTAAATTAGAACGAAAGCCTTATGTTTTGGCTACACAATGCCGTTTTAAAATTTTAATAATAATATTTACCGGCTAAGTTATGAGAGAAAAACCACGAAATGGGACAATCGTTATATTGGCAGCCATCTTGAATTAAAAAATTTTAAAAAATATGCATTCAATTAGGGCCAAAATGTACTAACTTATAGCCAAGTTAAAGTAACTTATTAGGTCTAAATTTGCTCAAGTGCCCTTTTATTTTTGGGCCACCCTGCATAAATTTTAAAAGCTTAGTTTGTCGACGAAATCTACGAAAAAGTTAGTAAATAGGTAAATAATGGGTTTGGATGAGATTCATTATAGTATTTAACATTACAAGCAAGGTAAAACTGTTTTAACTGGCGCAAAGAGGATTATGACTGGCGAGCCTGTTAAAACAGTCACCTGGCGTGTAATGTATAATACTTTATAATTAAACAATTTCTGTCAGCTGTCAGTAGCGTTAAAAATGTCCCTAAATTATTTTTAGAAAGCTTTGAAAGTCAAACTTGTAAGCATTGATTTTCAAAGGTTATAGACAGCTATTATAGCCAGTTAAAGGACGTTTTACAAATGAGTAACAAATAAAATAATAAAAAGTAATAAAGGAATGGTTACCATCTGCAATAACATCTTCAACAGACATATTTTGTTCGCTAGCAATATTTCCGATCGTAGCAAAAGCAAATATTCCAACCATTAAGCTTGTAATAGCGTTTAAAAACGACACTGCCAGAGTATCGTGTAATATATTATTATTAAATTTATTGTAACTGGCGAAAGAAATCATGGAACCAAACGCTATTCCCATGGAATTAAAAGTTTGTGCGGCGGCGTTGACCCATACCTAAAAAAATTTCTCCGTTAGTACGTTATTAATTACCTTTAAAAAAAGTTTACTTGAGCATCTTTTAATAATTCCCACTTTGGTTTAAAGAAAAATTGCATTCCCTTATTTGCGCCTTCGAGCGTTAACGATTTTGCAAGAAATACCAAGATTAATAAGAAAGGGAATGTAGCTGTAAAGTAACGAACTTTGGCAGAAGACTTGATGCTCTTCCATATGGCGAAATAAACGAGAAACCAAGCACAAAATAAGCAAGCCACCAATTCCCATCTAAACGTTCCTGGATACTCGATGCCTTTGCTTATTTGAAGAACTTTATTACTAGAATTAAATCGTATAGAATGGTGGCCATCAATTGTAAGACGTTGGGGATAGTTGAAAAATACTTACTTGTAAAATTCTTCTGCCGGTGTTCGACTATTGAGAGGCCTAGTAATGTTTTGGTGCATTTTGGCTGGAACCCAACATTTGTTAGTGTTGAACCTATTCGTACAATCTTCCCACGGTTGTATCGGTTTGAAAGATGTAAAAAAATAATAAATACCATACGCTATAATTACACTATAATACGTCGACATTAGAAACGATATCACTACGCTCGCCAATCCTGCTCCTACAATTACATTGGTCAGATATTAATTTCGCTTTGGTTAAACGAACAAAACCTTTAAATAAAGGACACAGTTGACCAATAGCTCCGATTGGACCTCGACCTGTAAATTGACCTACGGCCAATTCCATGTAAAGGAGTGGAACTCCACATATCACCATGATTAATAAATACGGAATCAAAAACACACCTAAAACAAGTAAAAAGAAATAAAAGGAAATTTTTAATTGTAAAATTCAGCGAACCTCCTCCACTTTTATAACATAAATAAGGAAACCTCCATACGGAGCCCAAACCGACGCTATAGCCCACACAAGCTAAAACAAACTGTAACTTGTTGGACCAATGGTGGCGTTTTGGTTTTTTATAAACACTATCGGTTCCATCCGAAATATCGTCGTAACTATCGGCTTCGTAAAGGTACTCTTCGGGTGGGCTAAAAAAAGTTTTTTTAGTCGTCATTTTAATTTTTTACGTTGTAATGTTGTGAGTGGAGTTACTCCACTCGCTACTCTCGTTTCGTAATCTTCTCCACTCACAAAATAAAACGTCTTTTTCAACACGTATTTTAAACTACTATTTTACGATTATTATAACTGGCCCACAGCCTGCAGGATTTTTTTGACCTTTGCAACAATTGTTGCTGATCCAGGCTAAGAGTACGGGCCTGAAGGGCTCCTAAATATATATTTTTACAAAATTAAATTAAATTTGTGTCGTTTACCTAATTTAAACATTTACAAAAGAAATGATATCTATAAATAATTTTTAATTACCTACGTTTAATTTATGGACATGTATTTAACATATTAAAGCAAATATTTGTTGAATGTTGGCAGACATTACAGATATAAATTATTTCCTGCTTTTAACGAGTTTTAATTGTTTAAAATCTCAGTTTATTGTTATATAAAATATCGCAATTGTTAAAAATAGGTTTATACTTTTTTATATACCTACTTTGATTTTATTATTAAATTAAGTATTATTTAGCGTGTTTTTCTACATTTTAATTTAAATGTGATTAATGTAGGTAGTTGATTGCTAATTGTTATTCATCTACGAATGTGTAAATATGCATTACCTTACGTTTACGTCTTTAACTCTTTATACTTTTCAATTAAACCTCCTACGAGAGGTTCATACAGTGTGTTCAGTTCAGGGCCATATTATGCATTAGGCTGATTAGGCTAAAGCCTAAGGCGCATTTTGCAGGAAAGGCTTAAAATTATACATTTAAGTCAAAAATTATGTCTTTTGAATAGCTATAACTTAGGCGTTAATGACTTGACAAAGTTGGGTCATAGATCATTTTGTAGGAAATTGAATTTGCTACAAAATTGATATCAATAATTTTTTTTGTAAATTCAACCGTTTAGAAGATATTGGAGGAAAAAGCCAACTTTCTAATAAAAATAGAACTTCCTGTGCTTATACTAGTAAGAAGATTTAAGTAACAGTAATAATACTCTAAATACTTTTAAGAAGTGTTCAATTATCTACAAATTACGGCGTATAATGAGGCAAGTATAAGATGCAGCCGAGTATTTAATAAATAAATGAAAAAAAAACTTTGGAGGTCGTGCACAAGATGTTAAAATTGAGATAGAGCATTCACACTTTATGACAATTTTTTTGAATTTTTTTTTTTGAAAAGGAACCGTTTGGATCCTTGGGAGCGAAGAAATTAAAAAACACTCCTATTAAGAACCACTCTAAACATAAACATACCAAAATTTCAAAACATTTCACCGAAACTCATTTTCCCATTTAAAGTGGCGGGATCCTTTAGAAAATTATCTCATGATAGCGATAGCGATGGGTTTTAATAAACAATTTCTAATGTTTCGTTAATTTATTGACAACACTCATTGATTCATTTGTCAATGTCAAAGTAAAAAATTTTAAAATTCATGACCATTGGCTATTTTGATCTAGACCGGGTTCTGAATGGAAGTGAGTATGCAAAATATGAGGAGCGCGTTCTGTCAACGGATTTGGGTTTGGGAGATATCAAAGTTTAATATTTTCGATGTTGCCGGACAGTCTTATGGGGCAATCATTAATGGTGGGCGCTCAAAGTCTTAAGACATGTTGAAAAATCACATTTTAATTTTTTTCTACTTAACGGTTAGGTTGACGAAATTTTGCAACAGAGATAATTTATGTAAAATTGAAATACGAACAAAATGATGTATTTAAATGTTTAAATAGTAAAAGTGGTGACGAAGAAGAATAATTTTTCATAATTTTGCGAAGAGAGCAATCAACAATCAGTTGGTAACAGCAATTTTTTTTTCTTAAACGGTTGATAATATCACGGTGTATGTGCTGATAAGATTTCCGAACCCAATTTTGACTAAAAGGCACTTTTAATGTAGTTTTCTTAGACCACAAAGAGCTTAAGCTGAGAGCAACCCCAACCCACTCCTTGAATGAATTTTGACGAAATTGTTTTTATTGAGTTCTCAATACCCTAAAGAACAAAGTTTATACTGTAAAAAAGTGTACATTTGCTTCATCATTTTTTTGAACCACTTCTTGTGAATTCAGTTTTCAAAATCTTAAAAATAAGCTGAAAAAGAAGGTTTTTCTAAAAAATTTTTTTTTCGCTAAACTTCATTTTTAGTTACTAATTATCAAAAGAGTAAGCATTTGCACCCAAAATTTTGAAAAAACAGCGTCTTTTTCAGCTTATTTTTAAGATTTTGAAAATTGAATTCACAAGAAGTGGTTCAAAAAAATGATGAAGCAAATGTACACTTTTTACAGTATAAACTTTGTTCTTTAGGGTATTGAGAACTCAATAAAAACAATTTCGTCAAAAAATTGGGTTCGGAAATCTTATCAGCACATACACCGTGATATTATCAACCGTTTAAGAAAAAAAAATTGCTGTTACCAAACTCTTCGCAAAATTATGAAAAATTATTCTTCTTCGTCACCACTTTTACTATTTAAACATTTAAATACGTCATTTTGTTCGTATTTCAATTTTACATAAATTATCTCTCTTGCCAAATTTCGTCAACCTAACCGTTAAGTAGAAAAAAATTAAAATGTGATTTTTCAACATGTCTTAAGACTTCGAGCGCCAACCATTAATGATTGCCCCATAAGACTGTCCGGCAACATCGAAAATATTAAACTTTGATATCTCCCAAACCCAAATCCGTTGACAGAACGCGGTCCTCATATTTTGCATACTCAATTACCTTGGGCGCCTGCTCTAATCTACTTTTCGACATCTTCATATTTTATTCATGACGTTACGAACCACGTAAAATTAATTGTGTTTATTGATTTGGATGCAGAATTTGAGGCTCTACAACTTTTATTTAGAACTTTTTGACCTAAAATAATTAGGAAAGCAGGAAATTACAAAAGTACGATTTTGCATGTTTTAAATCCATACGATCGACAGTCGTGATTATCATCCTGTATAGGACATTTTCTGCCTTATAAAATGACAATGAATGAGTTATTATAGACGAAAAAAAATAAAAAATAAGTTTTTTAATGCATTTCTCGACTTTTTGAGTCGATGATGGAATTTGATTTTGCTTTAGCCACTTCAAAATTATTTCATCGGCAAACTAAGCTTTTATAAGAAATCTATTCAGAGTGTGACCAAAATTAAGGTGGTTATTTTGGAAGCATATTTGCAAATTTGGACCAAATTCATTTTACTTGACTACTAAGAGCCCTAATTAAAAAAAAATTTCGAATATTTTTATTCAAAATGGCGGACAATAGAACTATTGTCCCATTTTGTGTTTTTTCCCTTATAACTTGACCGGTAATTATTATTATAAAAATTTCACAACGGTTTTCTACAGCCAAAATATAGGGCTTTCGTCTTAACCCAGTTGATTTTTAAAATAGTTTTTAAAATTGCCTACCTTTAAGGGACCAAAATAGGTCAAAATTTTGAAATGGATTTTTTCTAAAACTGGTTCGACCAAATTATACACTTTTGGATATGTTATAGAGAACGTAATTCTCTATCAAATTCTAAATTTTTATTAAAATCTCTCGAGCGGATTCGGAGTTATGATTTTTTGAACGTCAAAACTTCAAAAAACTGTAATTTCTTTTGTAATAAAAATGAAAATTTGAAAATTGATAAGTTTATATTTTTCATGAATTTCTATTATTTGATACCATATTCAGTTTAAAAAACACTTCCGGTTAAACCGAAAATTACAAAAATATAAAGCTTGTAAAATTATCTTCCTGAAGATTACCTAAATTAAATTTTAATTAATAAAAATACATAATCACAAGATTTGACTGGTATGAAAAAGTTCTTAGTATGGCCACAGCCGTTGTTTTATTATTAACTTTGAAATTTAAAAAAATGATCATTTCAAATAAAATAATTTTTGTTAACTTACAATTTAATATCATTTGGAAAAAAACGATTCATAATTTAACACCTTGTATATGCAATCAAGACTGTTGTTTGCACAATATACTCGTCGTAAGAAATATGTAATATTGAAATAATTATTTTTATAATACTTTTTAGTGGTGTATGACAAAATAATTGTTAATTAAAAACCCAAACTTATTTAAAATCGTCCAATACGAACGAGTAGACAAATTATAAACAAATAAATTAACGCCTCGCCGTTAAACGATTTCCAATTGATTGTAAATAAAAATTTGTTAATTGAGTTAAATAGGTGATATTTGCTACTGGAACTGCAAATTAATTATTTATGAAAAAAGAGAGAGAGATAGAGGACAAATCCTTATGTAAACACGTACGATTTTTAATTAAATTTAATAATAAAAAATTAACATAAAGAAGTTAGTGTTGTTGTAATTGTAGAATGTTACTTACACATTATCATAATAAGGATAAGCAAAATGAGAAAATTGAAGGTGACTCATTTAACAAGGCCGCTCTGATTATTCTATCCCGTGTTTGTATATAATTCACCTTTATTTTTGTTGTAGGAACTAGACAAACGCACATTTCCTTATTGAAAAAGTGGCAAAAAAATAATTATTAGCTATGTTTTAACACTTGTCCGACAAGCTAATTAAACAAAGAAGTCAAAAAGTGATAAGAAATTAGTAGAAAAACATTTAATTTTGAATCAATTTTTGATAAGATTCAAGTGGAGAATGATTAATAAAAAATTCAAGTGCTTACCCAAGTAGCTACAAATAAAGTAAATAATTATTTTAGATACTTTTTGGAGATTTAAAAAAAGTTTGGTTCAAGTTCAAATTGATGTGAAATCGAAAAGTATCTTAAAATGCACACACAGGCTGTGTCAATTGAAAACTTCCACCTGAAGGCAATTTATTGATAGGGGTTCGCCAGTACCTTGAGGATCTGCGGTTTTTGAGGAAATTTTTGCGTGGTGAATGTACAGTCAGCCTCACAATTAATGGCCTATAAGCTATAAGCCTAGCACGAATTGTAGATGCAACCATCATAACACCCCTTACTTAAATTGAGGGGTAACTTTATTTTGCCAACAAGTAGTAAATCAACAATCTCCCTTTTTGTCGTAGTTGGCTAATAAACGCCCGGCCAATAATTTTAAGGCTGACTGTACAGAATGTCCAATGATTTTCTATCAGGGCTGGACTGGGAAAAAAATCAGTATAAAAATCAATTTATCTAAATTCTTGCAATAAGTATATTGTTTTCATTGTCACATCCCTGACCTGCCCTGGTTTCTATTTATGCTTGTGTGTGGGCTGAGAGACAATGCGGCAAAGTTTTGAAGCTTCATTAGAAATTAATCTAAGCTTAAGATTATGTGGTAAGGACCTGCAGATATCTTTTAGAATTTAACTTTTCTGCATACCTACAGAAGCGTTAGAAGAGTTTGGGGACACTCCCGCAAAATTCAGAGTGGGGCCCCTACCCATTCCTGTTAATAATCATTTTATTTAACCACAAATCCATTTTATAACTAAACGATGTTTCTAAGGGCTTTCCGCAACGCGGGCCCTGCGGGCTTGTTATTTAAGCCACTTTCAGTGGCGTAACTAAGAGTTTGGGGAACCTCCCACAAAATTTATAGTAGAGCCACTACCCATTCCCGTTAATAATCATTTTATTTAACCACAAATCGATTTTGTAACTAAACCTTGATTCTGCGGTCCTGCGGTCATATTATTTACGCCAGTGATAGTGGCATAACTAAGAGTTTGGAAGCTCTCCCGCTAAATATAGAGTGCGGCCCTACCTATTCCCGTTATTAGGGCTTCGCCAGTCTCATGAGTGTCTGAGGCGGTTTTTGACTTAATTTTTGTGTGGTGAATGTATGTACAGCCAACCTCGCAATTAATGGCCACTCTGGCTATAAGCCTAGCACGAATTGTGGATGCAACCATCGTAACACCCCCTAGCTTAGATGAGGGGTAACTTTATTTTGCCAACAAGTAGTAAATCAACAACGAACCACCCCTCTTGTCTTCAGTTCAGCCCTGGTTTCTATTTATGTTTATGCATGGACTGAGGACAGACAGACAATGCAGCAAAGTTTTGATACTTCATTAGAAATGGATCTAAGCTTAAAATTATGTGGTAAGGACCTACAGATATCTTTTAGAATTTAACTTTTCTGCATACCTACAGAAGTGTTAGGCTGTGACCAGGCTACAATGACGTAACTAAGAGTTTGGGGACCCTCCCGCAAAATTCACAGTGAGGTCACTACACATTCCCGTTAATACTCATTTTATTTAACCACAAATCGATTTTATAACAAAATTTTAAACTAAACGATGTTTCTAAGGCCCTACCGCAGCGCGGGCCTTGCGGTCCTTACGCCACTGACAGTGGCATAACTTAAGAGTTTGGGAGCCCTCCCGCAAAATCTAGAGTGCGGCCCTACCTATTCTCGTTAATAATCATTTTATTTAACCACAAATCGATTTTATATGAAATTTTAAACTAAACGATGTTTCTGGATCCCTTTCTTTCCTGGGCCCTTACCGCAAAGTGGGCCCTGCGGGCCCGTTACTAACGCCACTGCCAGGCTAGCAGTCCAAGTATTCATACTAAACCTAATTTGATTCTAAACTTGCCTATTTATACTTGGCTTTTGTATTGACTCTATTAATTGATTATCTATATTGTTTTATCCTTTTGGGGAGTTAATAAACACTATGAACAGATTATAGCGGATCGTGCTGGTTTAATCTGGTGATTTCACAGCTCATAAACTGTAGGTCAGCCTTATCTGTTTCTACTTGGATAATAACAGTGGCGTAACAAGCACTCGTGGGACCAGTGTGCGGAGTTACTCTATTTTTGTAATTTCCTGAATATTCAGTCCCTTTCTATTTCAAAATTTTGTCTAAGAGAAAAAAGCACATTAGTAATGCTCTTGCTCGTGAAATTTTGGGTTACAGTTACCTACATAATTATATCATCAATAAATAATGACTTATTTAACGCATGAACGAAATCAAAAAGCAACGTTAAAGATTTCATAAAAAAATCTAATTACTAACCTTAAAGAAAACGGCTAAAGTGATAAACTCGAAAAACTATTTCAAAAATCCAAAAGGCACATAAGCACTATGTATTAAAACAAACAACATTTCATACCGAATTTTAAAATAATACTGAGTCAAACTATTGGAAAATTTAATCACAATGACCAAATGTGCAAAAATATCTTATCGTATTTTCTATTTAACCAAGAGCGTTTATTTTAACATTTTAAATTTTTTAAATAGAATTATAAAATATTGCAATATTAAGAGAATATTTATTCTACGGGTTGAAACAAACCTCTTGAGGAATTATTAGCGAAGCACTGGATAATGATAAAAAAATAATTCCTCTTCTAAATTTGGAAATTAAAAAAAGCTTGACAGCATCTCTCCTTTGTCTTCTGTAGTGCAAAATTTCATGAAAAAGTGTCTCAATACCTACTGTATGTATGAGTTATTTCCAGTGGCGTAACAAGCACTCGAAGGCAGGTCTGCAAAATTACTGGTGTGGGGACCCCTATATTTATTTACAGTTTTTTATTCATATTTTTTGAAATCGGTAAAATCGAAAAAATTTTAAATTTTAATAGAGAAAGGGAGTCGAGTAGCGTATCATTTTAAAGCTCTTTAAAATCTCTTGTTCACGATGTCTCAATATTTAAAAATTTGAGCATATAATTCTGAAGACGGGGGTTCGATAATGACCAAGTAGAAATTTTTCAGGCAACCGCATTTGAAAAAGGCTTCTAAAATAGTAAAATGGCCATCTCGGGCCGAACGTGGCCGCCGCACTTAAGTTTTTGTTTCAGGTACCTTTAGTATTTCCTACTTTAGTCACCCTAAACTCAGAATTTTTGGAGATTAGATTGGAATTTTTAGTATTTGTTTTGACTAAACGGTAATCTTAATTTCGTCAATATGGGTGGCTCATGGCTCTTCAAATGTGTCATGGAACAATCCTGCTAATTTAGCGGCAATATCATGACAATGCGAGAGTAATGGGAATTTTTTTTTATTTCAAATTTTAAATTCCACGGATTTGTGGCTTGGAGCCGGATGAAGTGGCTCAATAACAACAAATAGAGAATATAGACGATAAATCCAAATATAATCGAAGGTATTTGCAAAAAGACGATTTGATGAATTCGTTTTTAACAAATAATTAATAAAGTTACAAATAATAATGATGTATTTAAATGTTTAAATAGTAAAAGTGGTGGCAAAGAAGAATAATTTTTCATGATTTTGGGAAGAGGTTGGTAACAGCAATTGTTTTTCTTAAATGGTCGATAACATCACTGTGCATGTGCTGACAAAATGTCCGAACCCAATTTTGACCAGAAGACACTTTTAATGGAGTTATTTTAGACCAAAAAGAGTATCAACTGAGAGAAACCATCTCCTTCAATGAATTTTGATAAAAAATTTTATTGAATACTCAATACCCTAAAGATCAAAGTTTATACTGTAAAAAAAGTGTGCATTTGCCTCATCATTTTTTTAGTCCACTAAATAAATTCATGAAGAAATTGTAAAATCAAAACTGATTCTAATTTTCAACAACAATTTTATTGTTTTCCAACAATAAAAAGGCATTCTTTATAAAATGTTTTGTTTCTTGAGAAATCTAGAAAATGAAAGAAATTTTTGAAAAAATGTCTGTAAATTGCAACACTTTAGTTTTAATTTAATCGGCTACGGCATAATTCGAATAGTTTTCTAAAGTAATAAAAGTGAACATTACAAATTATAACAATAATTATTTTATAATTTAACGACAATGACATAACATTAATGATTATTAATTTTCCGAATAAAATTTAAGTTATTTTGATGGAAAAATTTTTTTTCTACTCTCATAAGTCATAAATGTGAAAGTAAGCATTTTGTCACCATTTACTCGTTACGAAAGTAGTGTTTTCTTCTCTAGAGAGGGAAAGTAATATTACAAGCGGATGTTGATAGATGGCGTAAAATGACCGAAGTAAGACGAGCTTGAAGTTTGCGATTTTAGTTAATTAATTGTTTAAATTCATAAATTTACTAAATGACACTTACAACTTAATGAATATTTTATATTTTATAATTTAAATAAATTCCAATTTTATTTGAAAAGTGACATTGCTGTCATTTGGCGTCATCTAGCGGCTTTTTAAAAAATCTCTATTGAAATGTCAGTTCAAATTTTAGTAAAAAGAATTATTTTAAAATGTACTAATTGTCGTCGTAGAAAAAATAGCATTTACGACTCGAGATGAAATCCGTTCTTTTCGTTCGAAAGATCATTTTACTCGCCGCTTACGTGGCTCTTGAATTAAATTCTATATCACGAAAAAAACTGATGTTTCATCTCATGTTGTAAAAAATACTATTCCACTCAAGGGGAAAATTAAAACAAAATTTAAGTTCAAACCACAAGCGAAATTCTCTAGTTCCAAAAAGGGGAAAATGAGGGTAATTATTGTGGGAAATTTTCAAATTAAAAGAGGCCTTTATTTCGTACGAATCTGAATTTGCGCCTTTAATGGTGAATGAAATGTAATAAAAATAGATTTTAATTGTAGAGTTGGCCATGAATATTATATTGTTTTAACATTAAAACAGAAGCTGTAATGATGAATAATAGCGAGAGTTATACCATACACATTACACAAATAAAAAGAATCGAAAAATGGAACATTTAAGGAAATTTCAAGGATTTCGTACACACGTTAAAACCATAGTAATTTATTGGTATCACGAGTAGCTAAGATAAGTCTGATAATTATGAAGTATTTGTAAAACAAAAAGTAACCCATTATAAGACTATTGTGGTTCCTAAACAATGGCGCATTCACGAGAAGGGCGACGAAGTCGCTTGCCACTATTATTGCCCTTTTCCCAGGCCCGGACGGATGACCGGCGATAAAATTAGGGAAAAAGTGAAATTGGGACCAATTTATTGAAAATAAATGGAAAAATCAAAATGAAGAAAAAACTTTAAAATGAACATACAGTGAGTTTCACTTTAAATGAGGACACATGCATGACTTTTTTGTTTTGCTTACTGAATTGCTTAGTTTTACAGTACAAAAATATGTTTAAAAATTCCTAAACTTGATCTAAGCTCGTTGACCTTGAAAATTCAAAAAACTTTCGCCTGCGGCGCTGTAAGGCCTTTGAGATATCTTTTAAACCCAGGCCCACGATAATGTCGCTACTCGCTACGCCACTGCATTTGGGGCCAATTTTTTATATAGCCAATCCTCTAGCCAGTCCGACTCTGCCTTCTCCAAACTGCTTCCATGGCACATTTCCTTACTAAAATTTTGTGGCTACGCCACTATTCAGATCGTAAGTTCTAAATCTGTCCCTGCCCTAAAAATCTAAATCCATCAAAATAATATGAGAGAAAATATGAAAGTAAATAAATATGGCAAAAAATCAATGATAAGAGCAGCAGACGTACACCGCAAAACAAAATTTTAGAGAAGGTCAAATGAATTGTGAGCCGTGTCCAACAATTGTAACTCAATAGGAAAACATTTGATCGAGTTTTGATCCCCAGGCAACTAGATCAATGACAAGATACACATTGTTTACTTTATTTCAAGGAGTCTGGAGTTTATAGAACCTTTTATCATACCGATTATCTTACTACGACTACCTTTTATCAATAACAGAAAGAAAATTTTATCACTTAACCCTTTACGACTAATTATTATCTATAGATAAATTTTTGAAAACTTACGTGGGTGGATTATGGATGTTGAAAAGTTCGGCTGGCGATTGCGGAACTTTCCTTATAATCATCCTTCTTCCATCGGTAGATCCCATGCCGATGGAAGCTAACGATCGTATCGAAATTGTATCGGAAAATGGCCTCGAAATTTGGCTACTGCTATCGCTCAATGGTCGATTTAAAAATAAATTCATCGTCCCTTTGGGCTCGTCGGATTTCCACGACCTCACACTATGCTGATACTTACTCCTAACAAAATTTTGGTTAAGATGAGCCAAATTGGGATTCATCAAAGGCATCGTAATTGTTTCTAAATTATCACAGTATTCTGAGACCTTTTCGATCGGAAGTCCCACTTCGTTGACATCTCCTAAATTTCGAAGCACAATATTTTCTGAAACTCGTTTAACAATATTGCAATCACTTTTGGCCGACTCCATCGTCTTCTTCGGAAGCACTGGTTTATTTTTCGCGTTTAGTGCATTGAAACAAAGAGACTCGTTTCTTCGCATCACTTTATCGTTTATTATTAAATTCGAATTGTTCACTTCCATAGTTTGATCATATGATGTCTAATTTACCACTTAATACGACCTACACCGTCAAATAAACTTTAAAAGAGAGTATAACCTCGTAACAAATTTATAAATGCCTCTATCACTTATCTTAAACATCGCTATTCTTCTAACATCGATGGAGTTATAAGCACATAATTACAACGCGATAAATTGAAAAAAAATTAATTTGTGGAAAATTTAAATTTACCGTCTACATTTCTTTTTAAAATGGGGTACAAAGAGTAATTTAAACAATTTGCCGTAGTTTATTTATCCACGTCGAGCAACATTTATAAAACGCTATTAACATAACACTGACTTTAAACATGATGAAAACATGTCACGTTTTTATCAAACGGCAATCGCATAATCTATCGTGCCCCCCACTGTTTAATAATTTGTGTAAACTTGGTATTTTTATGTTTACAAGCTATTATTGTTTATCTTGATTTTTTTTTAACTTTTCAATTGCTAAATTGTTTTATGGTGTTTGATTTGTGACAGGTGATGGTTTTATAATTTGGCTTGTGGGCGGAATCTTTTTGAAGAAATTTTCGGGGAGCAGAGGAAATCCTCGAAAATTTGATAGTGCAATAAAATTATTGCAATGTCCTAACATGTCAACTAAAGACTTCACAAGGTTATATTTATGCACAAATCAACTACTAAATTGCTCAAAAAGACACTGAAGCCCAAAAATCCCCATTTCAAAAAACAAAAAAATTCTTACAACCCCAGATATTGTTTTAGAGCTTTCAGAGGCTCTCAATCGCAATTTAGACCCCTAAAATATGTCTAGGAGGTCTAATAATAGTCTACCTCCATTTAGATGGATTAAAAAAAGTTCTTGCATTGTCCTAAATTGTCATGGTCACGTTAAGGCTTTAAAAGGTTACTTATGCCCAAATCAACTACTTAATTAGTCGCAAAGAAACTCTGGAGCCCTAAAATCCCCATTTCAGAACTGAAAAAAAATTCTTACAACCCTGGACATTTTTTTAGAGCTTTTAGAGGCTTTCAATTACAAGTTAGGCTCTTAATATATGTCTAGGAGGTCTAATTATAAGTCTACCTCCATTTAGATGGTTTAAAAAAGTTATTGCAATGTCCTAAATTGTCATGGCCCCTTTAAGGCTTTAAAAGGTTATTTATGCCCAAATCAACTACTTAAGTACTCGCAAACACACTCTGTAGCACTAAAATCCCCATTTCAGAACTGAAAAAAAATTCTTACAACTCTGGTCATTTTTTTAGAGCTTTTAGAGGCTCTCAATTACAAGTTAGGCTCTTAATATATGTCTAGGAGGTCTAATTATAAGTCTACCTCCATTTAGATGGTTTAAAAAAGTTATTGCAATGTCCTAAATTGTCATGGCCCCTTTAAGGCTTTAAAAGGTTATTTATGCCCAAATCAACTACTTAAGTACTCGCAAACACACTCTGTAGCACTAAAATCCCCATTTCAGAACTGAAAAAAAATTCTTACAACTCTGGACATTTTTTTAGAGCTTTTAGAGGCTCTCAATTACAAGTTAGGCTCTTAATATATGTCTAGGAGGTCTAATTATAAGTCTACCTCCATTTAGATGGTTTAAAAAAGTTATTGCAATGTCCTAAATTGTCATGGCCCCTTTAAGGCTTTAAAAGGTTATTTATGCCCAAATCAACTACTTAAGTACTCGCAAACACACTCTGTAGCACTAAAATCCCCATTTCAGAACTGAAAAAAAATTCTTACAACTCTGGTCATTTTTTTAGAGCTTTTAGAGGCTCTCAATTACAAGTTAGGCTCTTAATATATGTCTAGGAGGTCTAATTATAAGTCTACCTCCATTTAGATGGTTTAAAAAAGTTATTGCAATGTCCTAAATTGTCATGGCCCCTTTAAGGCTTTAAAAGGTTATTTATGCCCAAATCAACTACTTAAGTACTCGCAAACACACTCTGTAGCACTAAAATCCCCATTTCAGAACTGAAAAAAAATTCTTACAACTCTGGACATTTTTTTAGAGCTTTTAGAGGCTCTCAATTACAAGTTAGGCTCTTAATATATGTCTAGGAGGTCTAATTATAAGTCTACCTCCATTTAGATGGTTTAAAAAAGTTATTGCAATGTCCTAAATTGTCATGGCCCCTTTAAGGCTTTAAAAGGTTATTTATGCCCAAATCAACTACTTAAGTACTCGCAAACACACTCTGTAGCACTAAAATCCCCATTTCAGAACTGAAAAAAAATTCTTACAACTCTGGACATTTTTTTAGAGCTTTTAGAGGCTCTCAATTACAAGTTAGGCTCTTAATATATGTCTAGGAGGTCTAATTATAAGTCTACCTCCATTTAGATGGTTTAAAAAAGTTATTGCAATGTCCTAAATTGTCATGGCCCCTTTAAGGCTTTAAAAGGTTATTTATGCCCAAATCAACTACTTAAGTACTCGCAAACACACTCTGTAGCACTAAAATCCCCATTTCAGAACTGAAAAAAAATTCTTACAACTCTGGACATTTTTTTAGAGCTTTTAGAGGCTCTCAATTACAAGTTAGGCTCTTAATATATGTCTAGGAGGTCTAATTATAAGTCTACCTCCATTTAGATGGTTTAAAAAAGTTATTGCAATGTCCTAAATTGTCATGGCCCCTTTAAGGCTTTAAAAGGTTATTTATGCCCAAATCAACTACTTAAGTACTCGCAAACACACTCTGTAGCACTAAAATCCCCATTTCAGAACTGAAAAAAAATTCTTACAACCCTGGACATTTTTTTAGAACTTTTAGAGGCTCTCAATTACAAGTTAGGCTCTTAAAATATGTCTAGGAGGTCTAATTATAGTGTACCTCCATTTAGATGGTTTAAAAAAGTTATTGCAATGTCCTAAAGTTTCATGGTCAAGTTGAGGCTTTTAAAGGTTATTTAAGCCCAAATCAACTACTTAATTACTCGAAAAGACACCCTGGAACTATAAAATTGTCATTTCAAGACATTAAAAAATTTTTTTACAATCCCGGATATGATTTTAGATCTTTTAGAGGCTCTCAATCGCAATTTCGACCCTTAAAATATGTCTAGGAGGTCTAATTATAGTGTACCTCCATTTAGATGGTTTAAAAAAGTTATTGCAATGTCCTAAAGTTTCATGGTCAAGTTGAGGCTTTTAAAGGTTATTTAAGCCCAAATCAACTACTTAATTACTCGAAAAGACACCCTGGAACTATAAAATTGTCATTTCAAGACATTAAAAAATTTTTTTACAATCCCGGATATGATTTTAGATCTTTTAGAGGCTCTCAATCGCAATTTCGACCCTTAAAATATGTCTAGGAGGTCTAATTATAGTGTACCTCCATTTAGATGGTTTAAAAAAGTTATTGCAATGTCCTAAAGTTTCATGGTCAAGTTGAGGCTTTTAAAGGTTATTTAAGCCCAAATCAACTACTTAATTACTCGAAAAGACACCCTGGAACTATAAAATTGTCATTTCAAGACATTAAAAAATTTTTTTACAATCCCGGATATGATTTTAGATCTTTTAGAGGCTCTCAATCGCAATTTCGACCCTTAAAATATGTCTAGGAGGTCTAATTATAGTGTACCTCCATTTAGATGGTTTAAAAAAGTTATTGCAATGTCCTAAAGTTTCATGGTCAAGTTGAGGCTTTTAAAGGTTATTTAAGCCCAAATCAACTACTTAATTACTCGAAAAGACACCCTGGAACTATAAAATTGTCATTTCAAGACATTAAAAAATTTTTTTACAATCCCGGATATGATTTTAGATCTTTTAGAAGCGCTCAATCGCAATTTCGACCCTTAAAATATGTCTAGGAGGTCTAATTATAGTGTACCTCCATTTAGATGGTTCAAAAAAGTTATTGCAATGTCCTAAAGTTTCATGGTCAAGTTGAGGCTTTTAAAGGTTATTTAAGCCCAAATCAACTACTTAATTACTCGAAAAGACACCCTGGAACTATAAAATTGTCATTTCAAGACATTAAAAAATTTTTTTACAATCCCGGATATGATTTTAGATCTTTTAGAAGCGCTCAATCGCAATTTCGACCCTTAAAATATGTCTAGGAGGTCTAATTATAGTGTACCTCCATTTAGATGGTTCAAAAAAGTTATTGCAATGTCCTAAAGTTTCATGGTCAAGTTGAGGCTTTTAAAGGTTATTTAAGCCCAAATCAACTACTTAATTACTCGAAAAGACACCCTGGAACTATAAAATTGTCATTTCAAGACATTAAAAAATTTTTTTACAATCCCGGATATGATTTTAGATCTTTTAGAGGCTCTCAATCGCAATTTCGACCCTTAAAATATGTCTAGGAGGTCTAATTATAGTGTACCTCCATTTAGATGGTTTAAAAAAGTTATTGCAATGTCCTAAAGTTTCATGGTCAAGTTGAGGCTTTTAAAGGTTATTTAAGCCCAAATCAACTACTTAATTACTCGAAAAGACACCCTGGAACTATAAAATTGTCATTTCAAGACATTAAAAAATTTTTTTACAATCCCGGATATGATTTTAGATCTTTTAGAGGCTCTCAATCGCAATTTCGACCCTTAAAATATGTCTAGGAGGTCTAATTATAGTGTACCTCCATTTAGATGGTTTAAAAAAGTTATTGCAATGTCCTAAAGTTTCATGGTCAAGTTGAGGCTTTTAAAGGTTATTTAAGCCCAAATCAACTACTTAATTACTCGAAAAGACACCCTGGAACTATAAAATTGTCATTTCAAGACATTAAAAAATTTTTTTACAATCCCGGATATGATTTTAGATCTTTTAGAAGCGCTCAATCGCAATTTCGACCCTTAAAATATGTCTAGGAGGTCTAATTATAGTGTACCTCCATTTAGATGGTTCAAAAAAGTTATTGCAATGTCCTAAAGTTTCATGGTCAAGTTGAGGCTTTTAAAGGTTATTTAAGCCCAAAGCAACTACTTAATTACTCGAAAAGACACCCTGGAACTATAAAATTGTCATTTCAAGACATTAAAAAATTTTTTTACAATCCCGGATATGATTTTAGATCTTTTAGAGGCTCTCAATCGCAATTTCGACCCTTAAAATATGTCTAGGAGGTCTAATTATAGTGTACCTCCATTTAGATGGTTTAAAAAAGTTATTGCAATGTCCTAAATTGTCATGGCCCCTTTAAGGCTTTAAAAGGTTATTTATGCCCAAATCAACTACTTAAGTACTCGCAAACACACTCTGTAGCACTAAAATCCCCATAAAAATTCTTACAACCCTGGACATTTTTTTAAAGCTTTTAGAGGCTCTCAATTACAAGTTAGGCTCTTAATATATGTCTAGGAGGTCTAATTAAAAGTCTACCTCCATTTAGATGGTTTAAAAAAGTTATTGCAATGTCCTAAATTGTCATGGCCCCTTTAAGGCTTTAAAAGGTTATTTATGCCCAAATCAACTACTTAAGTACTCGCAAACACACTCTGTAGCACTAAAATCCCCATTTCAGAACTGAAAAAAAATTCTTACAACCCTGGACATTTTTTTAGAACTTTTAGAGGCTCTCAATTACAAGTTAGGCTCTTAATATATGTCTAGGAGGTCTAATTATAAGTCTACCTCCATTTAGATGGTTTAAAAAAGTTATTGCAATGTCCTAAATTGTCATGGCCCCTTTAAGGCTTTAAAAGGTTATTTATGCCCAAATCAACTACTTAAGTACTCGCAAACACACTCTGTAGCACTAAAATCCCCATTTCAGAACTGAAAAAAAATTCTTACAACTCTGGACATTTTTTTAGAGCTTTTAGAGGCTCTCAATTACAAGTTAGGCTCTTAATATATGTCTAGGAGGTCTAATTATAAGTCTACCTCCATTTAGATGGTTTAAAAAAGTTATTGCAATGTCCTAAATTGGCATGGTCACGTTAAGGCTTTAAAAAGTTATTTATGCCCAAAACAACTACTTAATTACTAGAAAAGACACCCTGAAACTCCAAAATCTCAATTTCAAGACATTAAAAATTTTTTTTACAACCCCGGATATGATTTTAGAGCTTTTAGAGGCTCTCAATTGCAATTTCGAGCCTTAAAATATGTCTAGGAGGTCTAATTATAGGTCTACCTCCAATGGTTTAAAAAAGTTATTGCAATGTCCTATAGTTTCATGGTCATGTTGAGGCTTTTAAAGGTTATTTTTCCAAATCAACTACTTAATTACTAGAAAAGACACTCTGGAGCCCTAAAATCCCCATTTCAGAACGGAAAAAAAATTCTTACAACCCCTGATATTTTCTTAGAGCTTTTAGGGACCCTCTATTGCAAGTTAGGCCCTTAAAATATGTCTAGCAGGTCTAATTATAGTCTAAAAAAGTTATTGCGATGTCCTAAATTGTCATGGTCACGTTAAGGCTGTTAAAGGTTATTTATGCCCAAATCAACTACCTAATTGCTTGAAAATTCACTCTAGAGTCAGGAATATCCCCATTTCAAAACTAAACAAACGGATGTGGTTTTAGAGGTTCTCAAATCGCAATTTATTAATAGTAGGTCTATTTCTGAGTATACCATCATTTAGATGGCTTAAAAAATAAATTAACATGTTAAGAGCGGTTCCCACCAACTCTGACTTTAGTAATAGCAAAGACCATATACTAACCATGGTTAACTAGTAAATCCGAGTTGGTGGGAACCGCCCTAAGACTTGAAAGGGTTTAGTGGTAAACAAAAAATTGAAATTGTAAAAAAACACAACTGTTTATATTTTTATTAAAATATTTTTGGGGTATTGGAATACCCCACGATAACGCACAATACCATCAATTACGTTTTGTGAAAATAGCATACCAACATTAAAGGGGATGTGACCCAAAAAATTATTTTACGGAAACACGTTAAAAAATCCAAGAACATCCGTCACAGTGATGTGCAGTTTGAATTTTTTTTATTAGTTCTCTGTGCTAAAACTTTTATTTTTGGGTCAGATCTTCATAAAGCGTAAAATTATTGGCTACGATTCGACACTTATTCTAAGCAATCAGTCAAATGGAGAATATGTATGTACACGGGGGGTGCTTACATATAAATTAGTTTATTATAGGATTTTACATATGTTCCAAAAATGTTAACCCCATTATAATGAACTACATTTTAGGCGACCTCTTCTAGTTCTAGGACACCGATAAACAAATGTAAAGTATTTACACAATCATTAGTAGAAAGGCCTCGAAAAGCTTCCGTTTCGCTATTAGGACGTGCTATTCAATCTTTCCGAAATATTTCCCTAAAAAAAGCTTCAACAATTTGCCTTCCTTTTCTCTTCCTTTCCTCCACGTATACAATAGTTATTGTGAAAGGGAGAGAAAATCCATCTGTTAAAAATTGAAAAATGCTAGAACCTCCGAGGTGGAAGTTCTCTTCTTAACAGAAGAAGAGATCTCTTCTCTTTGATCACCTTGTCATGGGTTTTCTTTCTTCATCATAATCACATTGGATTATTAACTTCTTGAACAAACTAAGAACAATTTACGTAGGAATTATTCGAAGGAGGAAACATGTACATTGGATTCAACTGATTAAAATCGACATAAACGCGCGTTTTCTTAACATCTAATAAGTCTACTAATTCTTTAAACGAAGGCCTCAGCTTTGGATCACGAGACCAACAACTTAACATTAACGCGTACAATTTATCTGTGCAAATCTCTGGTCTCGCCAACCTTTTACCACTCGCTAAATATTGCGGCACCATGCTGTTAGTAATATTTTCGTACGGAAATGCTCCTGAAAAATGTTAAAATTTCATTTTTGGCACCAACGAGTAGTTAAATTTACCCAAAGTGCCGATTTCCCACAGAACTACTGCAAACGACCAAACGTCACCTTTACTATCGTAAAAGCGATCTTCGATAGCTTCTATAGACACCCATCGTAATGGCATTTTTTGAGTTCTACTATTAACGTAAGGACCCGCTCTGGATAATCCAAAATCGGAAATTTTTAAAACTTTGTACTCGTTGATTAAAATATTCCGAGCTGCCAAGTCTCTGAAAATTAAAATTGTTGAAACTTCAATAAATATTTATTCTGAAACGAACCTATGTGCGATAGGAATTTTTTCCAAGTGTTCCATTCCTTTGGCAATTTGTAAAGCGAATTGTTGTAGTTCTGTATGGCTCAAGTCGCCTTCAATTTTCAAAGCGTCAATTTCTGAAGGCATCAATGTATTTTTATATTCGGCTAAATTGAAATTGTATGTTACGAATTATTTATGAAAAGTTAAACATCTTACATTCGCTAATATAAGGCCTTTCTCCTCCCGAAGACGAAGTCGAAATAGACGTGGAATTGTCGGGCACGATGTACGTTCCATCACTAGTACTTAATTTAGATTAATTTTCATATAGTTCAGTCGAAGAAGGGTTTAACCTCGGAATGAAAGTCAGAAAGCTAAATATTTGCACAAACTTATATTTAGAGGTTTTAAAGACTTGTTCAAAAGTTACATACAATCTCGTGTCCGCGTGTCAAGATATTCAAAGTCAAAGGTTTTTTGAAAATATCTCGTTTTCTATGCATCCTATCCCATTAGAGGTTATTATAAAACTTGTAGATCATAAAATTCTCTACAAATTTGATTCAATTCATTTTTTTGTGCGATCAACCGTTATCGAAATATAGCGCGGAGAAGATAGATTGAATTTTCTAAAAAAAGTGAGGTGTGCGCGTCTTTCTTGAAAATTGCATACTGACGTTATGATCGTAACAGGAGCTACATAAGTTTCAGATATTTTTCTAAGAACTTTAGACTAAGATCTGATGTTACAATTTTTGTCTAATAATTTACAGGGTGTTCAAAAAGTGCTGACTTTTAGAGGAAACTTCAAACCTAAAAAACTTTTTAATTTTAAATGGAACGCCCTATATTTTTTGACAGGTTTGGATGCAGAAATAAATTTACTATCGTTTCGCATTACCATGCCCTATACCTATCGTTGATACTTTTTACATTATTCTATGTCCTTTATTATAAGCTTGCGCGCGTCCCACTGTCTGCGTTATATTTCGAGAACGGTTGATCGTACAAAAAAATGAATTAAGTAAAATTTGTAGAGAAGTTTATGATCTACAATTTTTGTAACAATCTCTAATGACGTATGATGGATAGGAAACGAGATATACACAAAAAACGATTTTTGTGACATATGATCTTGAATATCTTGACACATGGGCACGAAATTGTATGAGACTTTTGAGCAAGTCTTTAGAACCTCGAAATACAAGTTTATGCAAGCTTTCTGACTTTCATTCCGAGGTTAGCCCTTCATTTCGTCTTATATGACTGGACTATTGAATAAAAAATTATTTAAATGATTACTTTGATAAAATTGAAGAAGTATTGCTGTGCAGTCTTTTTCTCTGCCATTTTTTTCTTAAATCTAATAAGTAGTTCAAAAGATCTCCGCAAGGAACGTATTCCATAATCATCAAGCACGGTTCTTTTAGTACACAACAACCAAACATTTTGACAATATTTGGGTGTTGGCCAATCTTCTTAAGTATTTCAATTTCGGACAAAAAATTGTCGAGCTCTTCACTATCGGTACCTTCTATTAATTCAAAACCAAATTAAAATTAATTACGTACAACCGGTATTATAAAACTCTAACTAAAATTAGAGAAAGAACTCAAAACTACAATGTTTAATGCCGACGTTAACTAATTGGGAACTTTATAGTACCGGCTGTTAATTTACTGACCGTTAAGTTGTTTAACGGCGACGTAAGTGATGGTGGGTTTGTTTTCGACTCCGAACGCTTCTGCTAAAAATACTTGTCCGAAAGCTCCTCCGCCAATTTTCCTTTTGAAATTTAATCGCGATCGAGGAAATTCGTAACGATCGACGTTTCCTTCCTAAAATTTAATTAGTAGATAACTAACGATAATAATTCTTCCTGTTATACTCACAATTATTTCTTTATCTACGTATAATAAATTATCAATGTGTCTTCCTCTAGCGTTACTAAAAATTAGTAATTGTTAATTAGTACAAATATTTAAAATGAAACGTACATTGTGGCAATAGTTGAAACCATGGCGTAAGAGTTTCTTCTATTTCCTCCCACATAGTCTCTACGCAAAATCGATACAAACCAAAACTTTCTAATTACATCTTTTATAATAACTTCTTCTTTGAAACAACTTCGTTTTAAAATAAATGACGCCAGTAATAAGAGTGCGATTGGGAATAAAATTACAAACACCAAAAACAACTGGGAATTCTAAAATTAAAATTAATTAGTCTCGGAATAAAATTATTCCTAAGTGGATTTTTAAACCTGTTTTGGCTCTTCTTCGACTAGAACTGGCCTCATCACTAAAAAAATTTTAAAATTAATTTCAAGTGATTTTAATTAAGGGGGATAGCCACTGTGATGGTTGAAAAAAATTTTTTTTTGTTTTGTCTTAAATCAAAGTTTATATATTCAAAAATATGTGTACAAAATTGCAGGTCAAAATTTCAAAAATTGACTAAGTTACAGCGATTTTAGTGAGAGCAGGTAGGCCGACCGTTTTTCTTTGATTAAAGGACAAAGGATTAAGGGAAAATTAAGAGAGCCAACAAGACCCCTGGAGATGAAGAGGAAGAACCGTCGTATGGTCCAGGACTCGATAGTTTAATATAGGTACGAAAATTTTAAAAGATACATGATTTCATTGCGAGAGAAACGAACGGGAAATGGAAAACTTTAAACGCATTTTTCTCGAAACGACTTTTTTCAAACTGGTCGCATCGATAACTCGGACAATTCTTAACCGATTTTTAATTTATTTTTTTTGTTTTGTTCGTCTTAGTAGTGGCTAAGGCTACGCGTAGCCGATTAAGAAAATTTTGTTTTTTACTATTTTTTAAACTGTTTGAAAACAAAAAAAAACGGTCGAAAAAATTAAAATATTTTCAATCGGTCGCCATTTTGTGAAAAATCAAAATTAAAAAAAACGGCTATGTACAACGATAACTACATTCATACAGATTATAATAATTTTTTTTATTTTTGTTATTACGGGCTTTTGAAAAATCAATGCGACCATGGAGGGGGAATTTTTTTTCAGTCTCTACGGCATCGTTTATATTGTTAAAACTATTAAATATTTTTTAATAAAAATTTGTGGAAACATTATTGGATGTGTACTTAATAAAATAAAAAAAAAACCGATCCAAAAATTCCTTTATTTACGCGGTCAAAAAAATTCTTAAAAATCATTAATTTTTTCGGCCGTCACAGTGGCTATCCCCCTTAAGGTTTGTAATTAAATTTAAACACTCCTGATGGGAGGGATTTTAACATACATAGTTGAGACCTAGTAAAAGTAAAAGGGGTTGTTCAAATTTAAATCGCAAAATTCTGAAAAAAAGTTAAAAAGGGCCCCATGCTCTCAAATTCGTCATTTGTCACCCTCGAGCGTTAAAATCCTAACCTTTTAAAATAGAATAACATTGTGATGATTTTTGGAATGTTGGTCGCTAAACTACTTATCTATACAACGGAATCAAACTAATTTGAGGTTGCCGTTCTATAGAGAAATAGTTTAGGGGCCTACATATCAAAAATCATCAATATGGATGTTATATTTAAAAAGTTACAAATTTTCTTTCGATTCGGCGACATTATACATGTTTAAAAAGTTCGAACTGAATTATTTAATTGGACAGCTACTTAGGAGCTCTTAAAGCTTGAAAAATGTGAAGCTCTCCACTTTGGAGGGGGAGGGAACTGGCAAATTTGAGGGTATAAAGTAATATAGTGACTATGTTTAGTACAACTTTAGTCAAAAGACTACCCATGATTGCCAAAGCCGGACTGAAAGCATTTCTATTGCACAGTTATGGAATTTAAGGTTAAACAACCCCCGTTTTGTTTTATTCCTACTTACTTGTAATGTTTGTATAATTATAAGTCTTGCAATTGAAGCTATTGTTGAAAGTAGCCCTCAATTCGTATTGCAAATGTGAAGTAAAAAAGTGAGTGTCGTCTAATAGTAAAAAATTATTTTGGGCATTAAAACTGCTAATTTTCTTAAATGGATTTGCGTGTAAACGTTCCGTTTTCAACTGCCTGTATCTGAAATTGTACAAAAATGGTTCAGAAAAGAAACACTTTTTAGTAAAAAAATTCTTACTCAAACATTTTGCTTGTAATTTCGTATACTTTTTGGTTTGAATTTGTCCTATCTATTTCCCACGTTATGTTTAATTTTCCAGGAGCAAATTCGTAAGCTTTAAAAGTTTTAAATTGTGGAGTTAGATGTGTGCAAGAACATTTTGGACCGACGCATTCTAAAAAAGTTTACGTTTTGAAAATTTACAGTGGAAATTCATTTTCTTTAGCTATACCTGGTACTGTATAAATATGATCGATGACTTTTTCGCCACTTTCTTCTGAATATGTTGTTATTTTTATTTCATACGTACACGCAGGATAAATTTGATGAGGATATAATAATGGCGGTATTAAAATTTCAGTTGAATTCTAAAACAAAAAATTGTATATGCAATTTTCGCCTAAAAAGTAGGCAACCCATTATACGCCTACAATTACAATTCTTTCTAATCAAAATAAGGCGGCTGTCAGACAGACGTTTTTCAGCGACCGTCATAGACCGACCAAAATTTTAAACACGTGGTTTTGAATATAATTAGGCACACAGCATCCACAATCATCGATAATTCGATAATAGTTGGTATCCCTCACTCGCTGACGATTGACCGTCTGCCTGACAGTCGCCTAATTATATTCAAAACAACGTGTTCAAAATTTTGGTCGGTCTATGACGGTCGCTGAAAAACGTCTGTCTGACAGCCGCCTAATTGTTGTCAAAGGTGAAAGCTACTTAAAAAAAATATGGAAAAAACTCAGTTTTTAATTATAAATTCGAAACTTTATTAAATTTTGCGTTTCGATGCTCGGTTGTTTCAATATGGCCGAAAAACTGAAAATGTCCAAATTCTCGAAATCGCGTAACTTTTGAATTGTAAAAGATGTAAAATTAATAAATATTTAAATAAAATAAAGTCAAAAACTAATTTATATCGAATTTTTCAATTTTAGGGTTATTAATGGGGTTAAATTTAACCGTGGCTCCCCCCAAAGTGTAACCACTGCACTGTACTTACATAATTTTCATCTATTGATGTTTCGAAAGAACTGTACGTACAATTGGACGATAATTTGAATTTGTATGAAAAAATAGTTATATCTGAAAATACAAACATTAAATTAGATAATACAGGAAAAAGACTCACTTTTTGGTTTATTCCAAGTTATGTTAAAGACTATTTTTTTACGTTCAGAATTGTATATGGGACTTATTCGAATATCATAAATTGTATCTTTTGCAATTACGTCCACTAAAAGAAAAGTTTGTATTATTTATAATCGATGAAAATTTATTTATACTCTTTACTTGTATGATTTGATCCTTGAGGATAATTTGTAAACGTCTCGTCTTGTTGTGCCTTAAAATAAAATTTATTATTGAATTGGTATTTATTTATACTTGTAAAATTTTTATGCACGTAAAAAATATTTACATTTTGTTTCCTCCCGAAAAAAATTTTTATAAGAAAAAATAAACATTTGAAAATTGTGTAAAAAAGATTTGGATAAAGAACTTTTCTCTAAGTGAAAATTTATTAGTGGAAAAATAGCGTCGATACTATTGATAATAAAAATGAAAGTAAACAATATGTAAATCAAAAACAACGTATAACGTAATTTTCTCCGTAGTTAAATTTGAAGAGCTTAGTTATAGTAGTAGGTAAATATCAACAATGTAGCCCAGTAAATTAAAGGTTTTGATAAAGAAAAAATTAATTACATAAACGTGTAACCATTTTTAGTTTTTGCAAGTTTTCTCCAAAAGAGTTTCAGCTTTCATTTTCATATTCTTTAAGTTTATTTCTGTTACATTATAGTATTAATAACAAATGAAGTTTTTCAGGGACCGTTTTTTAAACAGCTTAAGATATTTTGCTTGAAGGATTATTTAAAAAATTTTTCGTTCACAGATATTGTTCCTTATGAGTTATTTTTCAAAGTTACATCATAAAAGATTGATTATACATTAATTTTAAAAAAGCACAATGATTTCAAATTTTATAATAATAGAAACATAATAGCTTATTTTCTAATATCCGAAAATTAGAACGTCTTCGGATTCACTGGGACTAAAAGAGCAGCTGTTGAATTCTGTTAAAAACTTGGACATTATCCAATGTTGTGGAGATATTTAAACAGTATAACGAAACTAACGATAGTTGAGAAACGATAACGATAGTCTAGTCATTTTGCTCTCAATTGCTTAGTTTTGGAGAAAACTTCCAAAAACTAGAATTAGTCGCACATTTACCCCTCCCTTGAAGTGAGCTCAGGGGGTGCGAGTGGTTCATTTTCGTACTCGAGAGATCGCTCCCATCATAGTTATTAATTTTTTCTTTTTCACCCTGGTTTTTGATATCTATTTGACTGGGCTAAACGATAGTATTATCGATAATAATATTATTTTACATACTGTTTACACTCACCTCGACACTTAACGTTGTTAGAATTACCACCAAACAAAAATAAAAGGAGAAATTGTTGACAGCTAAAAGTCTCTTTTTGATTTTGAGGTAATGCATGGCAAATTACTCCATTTCAACCACCATTTTGAATTTATATTTGTCCTGTAAAAGAAATTACGAAAAGAAATTACACTCTGTACGATTTATATATACCTGTTGTTGCTATAGTTTTGTTTTGCAGGTTTATTTTTTTCCTTAAAGGATACATTATTTTTTTTATTAAAAGCAGCATAGCTCCCATCTTGAGCTGCTGCTTCAAGTTCTAGAAACAAGTATAAATTAATAAATGAAGTAGTAACGTATAGACTCTTACAAGCCCAATTAGACACTATCCGGATTATACAAAGCGTTTGAAGTTTGCTATCATCACACACTTGTGTATCATCATCACATTCAACAATCATCACCATATAAATGAGATAGGTAACTCAGTTACTATAAGAGCTATACAAATAAAATTTTACTACTCTACCTGATAACGTGATTATACTCAAAACTGTAATTAATGAATATTTTTTTAAAATGAATTCAATTACTATCTCATTTAACGAAGGTGAACAACAAAGTGTTTTTAATTTGTACTTTGTATTTGATTCAAAAAAAAATGTCCGAACAAACAATAAACGACACCGTGATCAACCAAGTGTGCAATGTTTGCAAATCAATTATCTAAAACATGGATCTATGTTGTTCGAAAATAGATTGAAATTGTTTGAAAAGTGTTAAAAATAATTGAAAAATGAAGAAAAGCAATCAATTGTTTTTAGCAAAAACAATAAGGTTAGATGAACATTGTGTTAAACAGTTGAACACGTAATACATTTTGAGAAAGGGTACGAGTAGTGAACAAAGAATAAAATTTATGGAAGTCTTCAGAAGGCAACACGAGTATATGAGAGCATGAGAATCCCATATTTATATCTGAATTAATTTTTTTGAACGTAAGTCAAGTGATGGAGCTTATGTCCGGTTACATAAAAGAGAATTATATTTTAATCCGAGAACTAGATTTATAATTCTAATATGGCAACGTTACACACTGTAATGTAAAACTTTGACGTTTGTAAATAATTATTAAAATCTGAGGTTAAGTTCTTTCTGTGTTGAATTGTGAAAACAAACGTCAAACGTTGACATTTTTATTTATTTATTTACTGTGTAACCTTGCCATATCTATAAGTTTAGTCAGTCGAGTGCAGTGTATTGCAGCTTATGAGAGTGCTGAGCGCATTTAACGACGATTATTATAAATCTAATTCTGGGATTAAAATATAATCCTCTTTTATGCAACCGAGCATTAAACTTTTTAGCTGCTTAAACTATTTAACTATTTGATCACGGTTCAAGTGGTTTATTTTATAGGCAACTTTTAACAGCATTAAGTCAGTTGTGGGCAATAAATCACATTTTTCAAACTTTAAGAGCTCCTAAGTAGCTGACCAATTATGTAATTCGGTTCGAACCTTTTTTAAACATGTAAAAAGTCCCTGAACTCAAAGAAAACCATTAGAAGTTTCTTACTCAAAGTAAACAAAATATTAAGCTGGGTTTGCACTGGTATAATAAATGGGTTAGTTATTTAACTTGTACCACTGCAAGACGGCTACTAAACATGACTATACTTTTTCAGCGGAGCACATATTTCTAGGGTTCGCAAATTTTGAATTGCTAATCTTACTCCCCTGACATTTTTGTAAAGGCCTACCCTGTATAAAATAATTTTTTAATTATTAATTTCGAGAGAAAGCTTGGATTTGCCACAACTTCAGGAGCCCGGGACGCTGTAGCGCTCAGCGCCTCTTACCAGTCCGCTCCTGAATTTTCCTATTATACTCCCAAATATACGCTTTACTTGACATGGTGGCATTATACAATACACCCCTGCACTGTTTTCAGTTTTTTTAAATTTAATTTCTTTTTAACAAACTAATATGAAACATTATATTAATAAATATTTGTTTCCATTAACAGCTTTTTTCATAATCAATTCCCTTTCAATTTAAACTATTATGTTTCCAGTTTGTACAGGGTGGAAAATTAAAATAATACATCTTAGTTAGGTTGAAAGCCAGGATTTGAAAAAAACACAAAATGTTCCTCCTATAGGTATTTTAAGGACTGTCCACAAACTACGTACGCATGTTTGGGGATACTTAACATGACAAAGTGTAACAAGGGATGTAAAGGTGATGAGTTCACTAGCGCATCTTTTC
This sequence comes from Malthinus seriepunctatus, assembly GCA_963924605.1. NCBI lineage: Eukaryota > Metazoa > Arthropoda > Insecta > Coleoptera > Cantharidae > Malthinus > Malthinus seriepunctatus. The sequence continues at coordinate 2,667,414 of OZ004602.1, forward strand.
AAAGTATAAATGAAGAAATGCTTTAATATAGTAGGATATAGTGTTTTAAATCGGTCACCAAGCGAATAATATTTCTAATATAAAAAAGAACGTTGGAGAGCCATGGCTCTCGATCGTAGGGACCTGTAAAATTAAGATTTTAAGTATTCAGTGTCAAATATTTAAAATTGACCAATAGAACTGCGCGACGCAGCGACGCACGACGCACACCCCAGTAATAGAAATACAGCTTTATAGTTTTATAAATTTCTGTTTCCCTAATAATTTTAGGTCAAAAAGTTTCAAACAAAAGTTGTAGGGCATAAAATTCTGCATCCACATCAATAATAGTACTTTGTTTTATTACTATTAGTTAGTCCGTATGAAACATTTTATTTTTTCTTCAAACGTAAAACTTAATTTTAACTAAAAATATAGAGCATTTTTAAAAAACATTAATTTTTTTACAATACAAATGCTTAGAAATATCATTTTACGTTACAATTTGTTATAAATAATTAAGGTTAGAATTTACTTGTACCTCCTACCTTTAGGATGTAAAAGTACAACTTTAAACGTATTTTGTGACAAAATGTCAACTTTTTTTGACGTTTGAAGAAAAACTAAATTCAATTTGTATGATTTGTAACGGTAGAAACTATCTCTATTCTATTTTATATCTATCTCTATCTCTATTTTCGACAGAAACTGTCAAAACTATCTAAAAATAGCAATAGCTGTGTTTCTTGAAATAAATTTTATAAATTTGACACTGACAAATAAAAGTTGTCAAATATCAATGAAAACTAACGAAACAGAAATTGTTTATGAAAATCCATGGCTATTTTGAAGTATTTTGACATTTTCACATTACACTTGAATTTTTTTTCTTTACCTACACGTGACTACCATAATATGTATAAGAGGATGTTAACAGGGGTGTTTTTTAATTTTTTCGCTACAAGGGTTCAAACGGTTCTTTTTCAAGAAAAACAATTGTCAAAGTTTGAATGCTCTCTCTCAATTTTAACATCTTGCGCACGACCGCCAAAGTTTTTTTTTTTCATTTATTTATTAAATACTCGGCCGAATCTTATACTTTTGCCTCGTTATTAAGCTTAACTTGTAGATAATTCAACACTTCTTAAAAGTATTTAGAGTATTATTACTGTTATTTAAATCTTCTTACTAGCATAAGCACAGGAAGCTATATTTTTTTTAGAAAGTTGACTTTTTCCTCCAATATCTTCTAAACGATTGAATTTACAAAAAAATTTATTGATATCAATTTTGTAGCAAATTCAATTCCCTACAAAAAATATATCATCCAACTTTGTTAAGTCATTAAATAAAATCACGTCATAATAGCTATTTAAATAACATAATTTTTATTAAAATGTTTTTTTTCAAATAACAGCGTAGTAATTGGCTCAACTAAATTTAAATTGAAACAAATTTAGCAAAAAATTCCCTATCTAATACGGTGATTTTTATTTGAAATTAAACGAAAATTAATTGTTTTTACGCCAATTTAAAAATGACCCAGTCAAATTAAACACAATTATGGCGTAACCTCGGAAAAGCTGGATTTTTGTATGAACCTTGATATTGCCGTAATAAAGAATGTCTCAAAAGTCACCATCGATTCGAACACAGCTAAAAATTTCATAGGGGGGTGAAGGTAAAAAAATGCAAGAAAATACGAATATCTCGTAAACTATTAATTCTTCGCCACAAGTAGCTTTTATCAAATTTGAAGCTCACAAAATTTCCTACAAGAAAAGTTATGCTATCACTCAGGATCCTAAGTTGGCTGCGCAAAATAATCCTTAAAAAGAAGATAACCTTAAACGCTTAATTGGTTTAAATCTGCCAAGGTATTGCAATATTTATTTAGCAATTTTATTGTTAAATTAATTATTTATTGAGTATTATAAAGGCCCTTCCACACATACAGACTTGCCTTGCAGTTTGCCTGTGCAGTGTGTCCGCCTAAATGTCTAAATGGTGTCCACACAGGCCTGTACAGGCCAAACCGGAAGGCAAGTCTATGTGTGTGGACGGGCAATAAAAGTCACATATTGGTAAAGAAAAAAAAATTCAAGTTCAAGCTAGGTTTAAGTTTAAGGGTGTTCAGACACATTTTTATTCCAGTGGCTCTATTGCCAAAATGTAAAAAATAAGTTAAAGGCAAAGGTTGAACTTAGATCCTAGAGGGTTTAAAATTTAAAAATTTGAACATTATGCTTCGAAAAATGGCTTGAAAAATAGGATTTAGGAGTTAAAATTACTTAATTCTTACGTTCGGTTTTTATTTTAAAATTTCAATTTAAAAAATAAAATATTGAAAAGCTTTTGTTAGGTCCTCTTGAAGGATTTACCATATTCGCATACACCCTCCCAACCCTTGATCAAAAAATCGACGTTTATGAGCATCTTTCGGAAAATCTTTCAGTAGGAAAATAATCTAAATGAAATTTTTTAATTAATCCACTCTGTATTATTTCATCATTTGTACCTAATTTTTTTAATCGAGTATTAATTATCGTTATTTTTGTTGTTGAAACGATGTTATCATTTTAATCAGCCTTACGATACAAAGATTAAAAAAAATCTAAGTTGGAAAACGTGTACTAAATTCAATTAGCAATACCAATTAAGTTGAAAAAACAAAAATTTGACAAAAATGCAATAAATAACAATAAATTACTTACTATTTGTTGTACTAGTAATAATTTAACAATTATTATTATTCTGTTTACTTTTTGTTTATAGATTAGATTTAATTGTTTATTCAATTATTACCACAGTCACCTTCGATATTAATTTATCGGAGATATGTGCATGTTTTAATCGTAGGTAAATACCAAAATTAAGCACCTAAACAAAACACACTATTATTTTGGCGAATAATTTTTCAAACACTTAACAGCCAAGAAATTTACTCGAAACTGAAAATGAAATAAAGTGCGTTCGATGTACGTAGATAATCTTCTATCTATTTACTATCTATATTGATAACATTTTATACCAAGTCCGAGGGTGTATCGGATATAAAAAATAATTAGTAAAGTGTTAACAAACTCGCCCTAATAAATAATGACGCGTTTTAAGTCTATCAATTAGTGCTTTTAGAAAAAGTCAGCATCTAAACATACCTTTATGATTGACATTTTGTTTATAATCGTTTATTTTTAAAACATTATTTTTAATGTTAGGAATTTATTAGATCTGTTTAGATTTTTTATTAACGCGAACAAGAACGAATAAATTTATTTCGGCATATTATGGCTATTAATACTTTCTAATTATTTACGCTCCTTTCAAAGGGTTCAAAAGCATGCAAGATGCTACTAACGAATTTAAATTGTGAAGGAACAGTAAAAAAATTTCTAAAGCAACCCTTTAATGAGCTCCTTAAGGAATAGTCTGATAGTAATTTTACCACTAATAAAACTTATAGAGCAGGAAATTAGCTATAGAAGACCATAAAAATATTTGTGGTAGCTATCATAATTAATTTATAACAATTAATCAAAGTTGGAAAATTATAATAAGTTGAATTCCATACAACTCATCGTGCCTGTCGAAGGCTCTAGCAGTCTAGCTCCTTCAGGAATAGTTGTACGATAATGTTATTTATAATAAAACTTATAGAGCAGGAAATTAGCTATCGAAACCCATATAGATATTTGTTCTAGCTTTCATAATTAATTAATAACAATATAATTTGCAAAATTAAAATAAGTAGAATTCTACAATTCTCTCTGCCTCTCGAGGCTCTAGATCTAAGGGCTATTTGACATGGACTAAATATCATACTGACTGTTAGCAACTGAATCAACTCAAGGAGCAAAAGCACGGGAATCTAAACTTTAACGTCGTGCACGATTGTGCTTCGAAATTTCTACGCACGACGTTAAAGCTTAGATTCCCGTGCTTTTGCTCCTTGAGTTGATTCAGTTACTAACAGTTAGTATGATATTTAGTCCATGTGAAATAGCCCTAACTCCTTAAGTAGGTAGTGGTCTGAAGATAATTTTACCGCCCTCTAACCGCGCCTTAAAAGCTCTACGCTGTAAAGTAGTCTACAGCAGCGTTTCTCAACCATTGGGTCGCTTGAAATTGAAAATAAGTTTGGTTTGCGTAAGTTTCAATCAAGGCTATATCAAGTCTAATAATAAGGGAAGATGTTGATTAGACAGTTTTTTTGTACTTAATGCTCTGGTACGGATTCATTTGTGTCGTCAAAAAAGAAAAACATTTGCTCATGGTCCCCCAAAATGCTGTCTGTGTAGAAAATGTACGTCAGAGAAAATTCATTAAGTTGATCGCACGATCACTTAAAAGAGGGATTGCTTAAAATTATGGTAAATGTAGAAAAAATGTTAAATGATTGATTATTAGGATGGGAAGGTTGGGAGAAGACGAGGAAATCAGGGTGTCCTTTGATTTTTAGAATCAGTAGGATCCCGCTGCGGGGCCTTCTTCTTCAGCTTCCGGCCTTGTGACTCAGTTGGCTACCGTACCTTAACCTAACCTAACCAAGGCCCGTCGTAATCGACTAGGTTAAAGTGTTAACCAACTACCTATCGAATCTCACCAATGCACAATGGTGTAAGAGTTTTAATTCCAATAAACCCGACTAACTATTGGTTAAGTAATATTTATTTACTTCTTGATCTTTCTGAGGGGTCGGGAGGGTGCAGAGGGGTCGCATGAATCAAGTTAGACCTTGGCGGTTCTTACCGAAGAAAATTTTCTTCTGTTGTAATGGTATAAGTACTTCACGATTCCACGAATTTATAATTTCTAAATAAAATTAGACGATTTTGACCTAATCTCTCTTGCCATGGAATTCTTAAGAGTAGTCCCAACGAAAAAAAGGCCCTCCACGTGATTACCGTTGAAGTGGCGCAGTGGTTTAGTACTGTCGTTGTTTAGAACGCTCGCGCAAATTTAATCACGTTAGTGGGATTTTCTTTCTTTGGGACTATTCTGAGAAATAAATTCATCAAATCATGAAGTGAAGTAAACTGCAAGGTTACGAAATATCAGATTGGAAAATTTCTCATGACAAAAATTCCTAAAAATTAATGAAAAAGGCTGTGGGGACTCGAGACCATGAGAACACTTAAATATTGCTTTCATGGTGGAAATGCAAAATTACGCATTCCCAACGAGGGAATGGGGTTGGCACTAGCCTTGGATCCTAAATTTAAATTCGATTAACGTTCCGAATAAAACTACCAGGTATTGTAATATAAAAGATTTAAGACACGTAATTTCATCGTTTACATAAAATAAAAAATTATTCTACACATGGTGTATTTAAAATGGCGTCATCAATCTTAACTTTGAAAATTCTATAATTATATTCTTCGGGATTTAACGATTTAAACAAGAAGACGGGCATTCTATCAGAAAGAATCCACAAATTACGATCGTCTCCAATCTAGAAAAGAACAATTAATTAAATGGGAAAAACTATTTTCGAATAATCACCTTCAAATCGTTGGTGAAAATGAGAGCTTCTTTATCTTGAGCAACAAGACCGAAATTGTTATAAAATAAAGGTTTTTTTGTGTTCCAACAAGCAACTCCATCTCGATTCAACTGCGTTAAAAATAATACTCCGGTTTTTTCATCGTAATCGCTAGCCGATGTTTGAGTTAATGGACCCTTATTACCTTCAATCTAAAAAAAAATTATTTTAATCACTTGTTAAATATTTTTGGTCTTCACCACACCTTAAAGTGGTGATAAGAACGAGGATCAGTCGCAAGGCTTTGATTACGTAGGATTTCGGTCGAAACGGAAAATTCGTGTGTGCTCGCCAATGGATGGAAGTATAAAGTGCGGAATCTAAATTAAAATATTGATTAATTTCAACATCTTTTTGCATTTGATCAAACTCATGACATTCATAGTTCTATACATAAATTCAATTCACTCATTGTAAGTGTTAGTTACTCAGATTAGATTAGATCATTAGATCATCATTATTGATCGTTAGATCATTAGATCAATGATTAGAGCATAATCAAATTCTGATTCGGAATTTAAGGTCGTCTAAACAGATTGAAAATTGAAGGTTCGTCCGTGGCCCCTTTTAGTGCCGAGATAGTCAAGTCGTGAAGGTTTAACTTGTGATTTGTGACAGAAGGATGACCGTACGTATATCTATTGTAGGTAGAAGGCCAAATTGAACTTTCATAAGAACCACAAATGTTAGAAATTTGAAAATAGCGTCAAAAAGTGCATTTCGTTTACCCGTCACTGTGTACTTCACTAAGAGCTAGACCAAATACGCCATCGGTCCATTGGAAATTTACACCTGCAACAAGGAAAATGTTCTGTATAGGATGACCCTCCATGTTAACGTACAGGGATGATAATGGTGTCAATCGAAAAAGATTTTTTTCAGTTTCTGATAAAATCAAAAACTTGAAGACACAAAGGCTTTATTTAGATACATTTTTAAAATAAAATTACACGGTCTGAATAATCTCTCTTGCCATCGAAAACAATATAAAATTATATTTCTAACGTTTCAAATTTTATTGTTTTTCATCAAGGCTAGGGAGATTATTCTCTCTTGCCTTACCATAGAAAACAATAAAAAAAAATAATTTTGACATTTCAAACTTTATTGTTTTCCATCATGGCTAGAGAGATTATTCTCTCTTGTCATAAGAAACAATATTTTTGACGTTTCAAATAATATTTTTGACATTTCAAATCTTATTATTTTCCATCATGGCTAGAGAGATTATTCTCTCTTGCCATAGAAATCAATATATTTGACGTTTCAAATATATTTTTGACATTTCAAATCTTATTATTTTCCATCATGGTTAGAGAGATTATTCTCTCTTGTCATAGAAAACGATAAAAAATAATAATTTTGACGTTTCAAATTTTATTGTTTTCCATCATGGCTAGAGAGATTATTCTCTATTGCAATAGAAAACAATATAAAATAATATTTTTATATATTACTGTGGCCAAACTTCCGATTTATCCAACGCTGTCTGTCCACGCCTTTTAGGCAAGGGTACTACACGTTTAATTTATAAAAATTACGTACCTCCTACATTAAAATCGCCATTTAGGGGATCGAAATGAAAGTAATTATGTTTCACTCTCCACGAATCGTTTGTTTTCCACGAATATACGACGATGCCATATCCACCCAAATCGGGAACGTAGGCGAAAGCTTCGTCGCAATTATTTGATTGTGCGTCGACAACCTGAAATTGAAAACGATTAAATTTTGAATTAAGCTTTTGGGGGAAAAACTTACGACGTTGGCAAAAAATGAAGAATCTTTAAGATCTGTAGGCTTAAACTCGTATCTTCGTAGCAATTTGTCTGTATTTAAGTCGAAAACGACTAGAGCCGGTGGCGAATGTTGTTGTGCGTCTCCTAAAATATCGGCGAGTCCGGTATCCATAACCCATAATCGATCGCATTTATCGATGTTGACTCTAAATGTTGAAACTATGTGATTATCTGGTAGTTTTTCTTTGTTTTTAGGCAAAGTATTTGCTTGTAAATCTGGATACGGTATCAAAGGTGGATTTTTTTCTGTACTATTCAAAGGTATGTAGGTTAATGAAGCCGCAACTCCTGCTTTCCACCTGCACAATCACACAAATAAATCGTAACAAATAACAAACCTTGAAATTATAACTTTCTTTTTTTATTTCATACCAAATATAGTGTAGTAAACGCACCAAAATTTATCCTGATTTTTGGATATTTTTGCAAGAGCAATTTTGTCTTCTTAATCGGTCAAAACCATTCCTGTGAGTTTGTGTATAAAATTTCTCAACCCAATTTTGACCGGAAGGCACTTATTCTTCGACTTTGGGTAAAATTTTGACTTTTTCAAGTTTCCGTTTCGCTATTTTGTGAATAACTTCGCTTGCATTGGTCGGATCGCGACCAAAAAATGTTCGTTTTGTTTGTAATGAATCTCTCTTTAAAACTGCCTGGATTAAAATAATTTATATTAATTTCCTAACCTAAAAAAAATTTTAAACTGTCGTCATTGGTGGGTCGTAGTTTTCTTATAGAGAACTTTAGTTTTAATTAATGTTATGGTATGAAACTTTAGGAAGTTGTAGTTGATATAGTAACAAATCCATATTACAAGTTTGGTCCAAAAATATTAAGATCAACCACTAAAATTTGCATTTTGGTTCAAATTTTCTTTTTCATATTTGTTGTGAGTAATTGATGGTAAATATGAAAGAGAAAATTTCAATCAAAATGCAAATTTTAGCCGTTGTTCTTAATATTTTTGGACCAAACTTGCAATATGGATTTGTTACTATATCAGGTACAACTTCCTAATGTTTCATACCATAACCTTAATTAAAACTAAAGTTCTCTATAAAAAACTAGGACTAACCAATGATGGCAGTTTTGAATTTTTTTTGGGTTAGGAAATGAATATAGATTATTTTAACCCAGGCAGTTTTAAAGAGAGATTCATTACAAACAAAATGAACATTTTTTGGTCCCGATCCGACCAATACAATACAAGTTATTCAAAAATAGTGAAACGGAAACTTGAAAAAGTCCAAATTTTACACTAAAGTCGAAGAATAAGTGCCTTTCAGTCAAAATTGAGTTGAGACATTTTGTACACAAACTCACAGGAATGGTTTCGACCGATTAAGAAAAAAAAATTGCTCTTGCAAAAAATTCAAAAATTAGGATAAATTTTGGTTCGTTGACTACACTATTAAAATAATTATAAAAAATTACCTGGGAACTGTAACGAAAAGTTTATTCTTCCATTGACCAACACCTAGGGGTAAGTTGTTACTGGGGATGTAGTCTCCATTTTTTAAAGCGGCCGATTTAGTTTCTTCGTTTGGCCATACAAAATCCAACTCTTTCCACTTGAACACTTCGTCTAATTGGGCCGCGAGTGAAAAGCCACAAAGAATTACAAACAACGCTACTTTTAACGTCTTCATTCTTTAATGTATGATATAATACTGTAAACTGGAAATTAAAATCTGAAAGTTTATATCTTTTCAATAGCCAATGTTGGGTGTCCCCACCGACGACGATACGATAATGACCATGAACTCTTAGTTTTGAATGGCTTATTAGTTATTGCTAATGATTTTTTTTCAAAGAAAGGTTGAGGATTATCGGAGATTTGCGTTAGCTACCTCCTATAGTAGGTGCCTAATACAAGTCAAAAAATTCCTACGATTGTCAGGGGGAAAAACAGGTTGCTTGTAGAAAACAAACTTTTGGAAATTTTAATTTCGATCACGTCTCTTCTAGAAATATTTTTATTTATTTAGTACTTAGAATAAGTTGTCAATTTATTTCCTTGTAACAATTACCATATTACACTTGAAGGGCATTTTATAATGCAAATTTTTGCTTTAATCTAATAAACTAGTACTGCACCTACAAACAAACCACAAATGGGCTTATAAGTGCAGTTAAATTGTTTGAAAAAAATTCAGGGTTTATGTTACTAAGAATGAAGCAAATAGGAAGTTACATCCTAATTTTTTTGATCGATTATGCCATCAAAAATAATTTTCTTGATTGTACAAAACGTCTTTACAATTAGGTACATCAAGGATCTAATTTTTTATCGTTAAATTATTGTCAGTAACTAACAAATCTTCAACCATCCTTCAAGGTTTAATTAAATGGCATTGAGAGTAATTTTTGTTTAAAAAAATTTATTCAAATTTATTTGTTTATTGTTTGTACGTTTTTACACAATTTAAATTTGTTTTTAATCAACCACAACCGCAACCGGAATTAATTACTCCGTATTTATTTGTCAAACAGATCGATTTAAAATAAAATTATTTAAACAAAGTCTCCATGAAGATGGTAAAGTCGTTACAGAGCGGAATTACTGAAGAGATAGTAAAGACGAGCCAAAACCACACGACTTGCCATTTTTCGAAAACTGTAAAAATCAAATGTATGCTCGCCATTGCATGACAGGCACTCGCTGTGAGATTAAGTTAAGAAATATTGACATTTTTGCGTAATTTATTATTGTCATCATCACCTTTTCTTAAATACTTTCTAAAATTTCGCACTAATTGTGTAACATTAATTAATAAATTACAATTACAAATGAGTTCTCAAGTTCTGCCATAATTTATTAATATATGCGCAAAATTTAATTAAATTTATAATTCCAGGAATTTTACACCCTTTTATAGTGTGAAATTTAAAAAAATTAAACAAACTGAGTAATTTTCAAGGTTTGGTCCTCTTGGGCTCAAAATTGATAACAAAGGATCCCGCACCGTTTTATTAAAAATAACGTAGTTTATGAGCTATTGATCAAGAGCTATCAATAATCAGACCCTCTAAATGTCATTGTTTGACCTCTCCGAGCGTTAAAAATGCACAACTAATACTTTCATTGATTTTTTCCCTTAAATATCTCTTTATATTATTAATTCTATTTCTAAAGATTAAGAATTTAAAAGTCTATTTATGAAATAAATATTATAAAAATCAAAATGGCGGATCCAAGATGGCGGGAAAAATTAAACGCTACAGGGTGGTTTTCAAAATGTATTCACGTGCCCTTCGAAAATTGACAAAATATACTATAAATATAAGTACAGTAGAAGTAATAAAAGAGGTGGACCTAAGTCCCAAAAAATGATTCCTGCAAATTGAAGGTGAAATACATTCTTTGAACATACTAAAAATATACACCCATACTCGTGTGCGAAATACGTTTTTTCGGTCTCCATCTTAAAAATAACGTCGCCCAAAATCGCCCAGTATTTTAGACTCGAATTTAAAAAAAATTCGGGCCATTTTGTTTCGCCTGAAAGTCACGAAATTTTCAATAAATGATTTTTTTTCGCAGAACATTCGTTGCAGAAAATATGTAATTTTTCAATGCCGCGAACACGAAATTCAAAAAGGTCTGAGTATTTTGCCTCAAGGTGTCCCGAACCTTTTCCTTTTGATATCACCTTTCAAAATTCTCACCGCTTCCATAGGGGGGACGCAAAAAATTATTTTTTAAGAACGTGTTTAAATAATACCTATAGGAAATTTGTGATAATATTGCCAAAATTCGAGGAGTCGTAACGCCCTTAAAAAAATTAAAAATCTAAAAATTGTTACATAAAACATAGAGGACACAGTCCTCAAAAACGAGAAATAAAACAAAATTCCATAAAAAAATTTTTATGAGGGCGTTACGAACCCTCGAAATTAGGCGAAAAGCTAAAAATTAAAAATAGTTAATTTTTGAAAAATGAAACAATGCTTGAAAAAATTAAAATCTTAAAAATTAACATATGGAACATATATAGGTTACTGTTCGCGAAAAACTAAATAAAAAAAAGTTTCTTAAAATATTTGTTTGTGAGGCCATTACAATCCCTCAAAGTTAGACGAAAAACTTAAAATTAAAAAATAGTTAATTTTTGAAAAATTATAAAAACGATTAAAAAAAATAAAAACGGGTAGATTGCCACATATGTGGCAAATATTCTATATAGAACATATAGGACATAGTCCTAGAAACAGGAAGACAAAAAAAAATGTTAAAAGAAATTTTTTGAGGACGTTACGACTCCTTTAATTTTGGAAATATCACAATTTCGTAGGTGTTAAATATAAAGTTTTAACACGACCTTAAAAAATATTTTTTGCCCCCCCCCCACCCCTATGGAAACGGTGGGGGTCTCGACGGGCGATATTAAAAGGGAAGGTTCGGGACACCCTCTCGAAGCAAAATACTCCGGCCTTTTAGACTTTCGTAATCGCAGCATTAGAAAATTACATATTTTGTCGTTCGTCGCCGCCTAGCGCCCTAATGGCACGTTTACGAAAAAATGTTCACCTAACGAAAAGTTCCCGAACTGCGGGCCAAATAAAATGGCGGATAAATATTTTAAATCCGAGTTTAAAATTTTGGGTCTCGTTATTTTTGAGATGGAGGCCGAAAAAATGTATTTAGCACACGAGTACGGATGTATCATTTTTGGTATGTTGAATAGAAGTTCGTTACCTTCAATTTGCAACAGGAATCACTTTTGTGGAAATTAGGTCCAGCTTTAAGGTGTTTTTTGATTTAGATCTACTGTACTACCTGTACTTTCCTTAAAACTAAACTGTAAGGGTTTAATTTTGTAAAGGATACAAATTAAGGCCGATTCGCTAGAAAACATAGTAAATCCGCCCAAAAGTAACAATAATTCGAAAAGAATAAACGCTATTGTTATGCTCAAACCAACAATGAACCTACAAAATTAACAAAAATATAAAAAATTAACCTATAATTACATAAACTTACTGTATTTTACTGTGACAAAAGGAATCGGTACAAGCCGATCCATCCTTTTGGTGTGCCAAAAAATTCAACGTCGAAATACACAAAATCATATGAGAAATTAAACTTAAAAATTTGATGGGAACAAGTGCTCCCAATTTAAACATTGTTGTTGTAGGACTACAACTTTTATGACATCAGTTTCAGATTATGTCAATTATTGATTATTTTGTTGCACATGGATTTGTTGCTATAGCAAAACGTATACACATAAACAAGCAACTGTTGAACTTTTGCAGCTGTTCAAAATCCCAACTATAGTAAAATTGTACTCTACAGGTTGCCTTTTGATTGTAAAAAAAGAAGGGTGCGCTATTTGTCAATACTTCGATACGTCACGTTTGGGATTCCTCCACCGAGAGAGAAGTTTGATCCACAAACTCCTGAATCAAAAATTGAGACGATCTAGCCAAACTTGCACCTATACATTTTTACCTCCCTACTGACTACTGAGAAACACCCCTCTGCAAATACGAACACCCCGGTCGGCCTTCTTAAAAATAACTTCGGAACCCTGTGACCTCTTGTTCTTGAAAAATTACTTTATTTAAATTTTATATTACAAATAACTAATTTAGCATACAATTGTTTAATATTAATTGATCTGGTTATAAATAATTCCATACTACCTAAAAAAGTTATCAAAACTAAAGTACATTTGGTAAGAACTCGAAATTAAATACCTTTGGGCCTCACTTGGGTATGTAAAAGTAAAAGCTAAGGCAAATTCTTAAAAATACCTCCTAAACGTACAATAGTTTTGATCGATTGTGGTAAAATTAAAAAAAAAATTTAAATGAAGCGAAGCGTTAAAAAATTAATATTTAAGAATTGCGTGTTAGTAGCAATGGTCAGGGGCGGACTGGGCCATATGGACCGACGACCAAATGCCCGATAGACCTAGGATAAAATAGTACTAGCTCTCGCCGCACTTAGTTCAAGCTCAGTGGCATCAGTCCACTCCTGACAATGATTTAAAATTAACGAGATATAGTTCTAGGTATATTAGTTGGAAGTATAGAAATAATGAGACACTTTTAAGTCCTCGACATCTAAAATTTAACATTGGAAAAATATGCATTTTACGTTCGTTGTAAAATTTTTATGCAAATTATAAATGTAAAAATAATCTCTCGCGACTTTATTGTAATAACTGCCACTTTGTTTAAATTTTAGGCAAATTTTATTCCGAAAGAAATTGAAGTCACTTATTACTATTATTAATGGAAGCCAGATATACATAATAATTAATACTGATTAATTAGTAAAAGCGATATCAATTTCTATCTAATTATTTTGTTATTTTTTTTCTCTTTTTCGAAAACGAAATTGTAAGTACACTTTAGCGGGTAATTAGGCATTACAATCTAATTTATGAAAAATATTAATTCGTTTTTCTAAAATGGAAAATTCTTTTTCACTAACACAAACATATTTCTTATATGTATAAATTCTAGACAATACATTTAACAATAATTAATGCAATAATATTATATTTAAGGATTTATATCTTTAAAGTGCGATCAAAATTAAAGTCACCATTAGGCTATTATTATTTAACAATTTTAACATTTTTAAAAGTACTCTAATTTTGATCGCTTTGCACTATTTATAAATAATGCATTTTATAAAATGTTTTTACGTGTAACACGGTTATTTCAAGAGAGGTGAGTTTTAGACCTTATATCGTTATCAAAATCCAAATATATAATAACGTACAGAGTGATACATTAAAAAAATCAATAAAAAAAAAATTTCCCATAACACATCACACATCTAAACTTTACTACAACATAAATATGCAATGGCGATATTTCAAGAAACGTTTCTTTTAGGGGTTTCAACCCTTACGTAATTTATATTCGTAAGTTCACCGAAAGTCAAATATACAATAATATACAGGGTGTTATATTAGAAAAACTCAATAAAAAAGTTTTAGCAATTTTAGTTGGCGCGTGTGCCAAGTTAATAAAAGGCCCCAAAGTAGGTTTTGAGAGTTAGTTGAATCACGAGCGAGTAACTTCGGGTTGCACTTAAACGTCGGGCGTCCGGCTCATAACATTTTGTAAGAATTATTAATAACTACACATCTTGTTGTTTATAAACGTTTATAATAATTCTTACAAAATGTTATGAGCCGGACGCCCGACGTTTAAGTGCAACCCGAAGTTACTCGCTCGTGATTCAACTAACTCTCAAAACCTACTTTGGGGCCTTTTATTAACTTGGCACACGCGCCAACTAAAATTGCTAAAACTGGCGATTTATGCTTTATCTCACATTCTTCCAATACCTGGGCCCCAATTCTCGACACTTCGTGATAAAACGAATATTCGTTTATGACGTCAGTAACAATGAAATCACAATGTGTTTCTAAGTGTTTCCATCGCTATTGACGTCATAAACGAATATTCGTTTTATCACGAAGGGTCGAGAATTGGGGGCCTGACAATAGTCACGTATTGTTAACTCGTGTACATTAAATTCTTGTACTACTTAATAATTGTATTAAATAATTAGCGTAATATTTCTACGCGTGACAATATACAGAGTGTTTCATCTTAAAGAACCCGGGAAGTTGAGAATGCATTTATTTAATGATCACCCTGTACTCACACATCATCCACGACCAAATTTATTTAATTAACGTAGTGATTCGAGGCGTAAAAGCGCACCTAATTCTCTAATTATTTATCAATAATTCCGACACATAACATCGCGTTTAGATAAAACTACCATATTTGCTACTAATACGTAGACATCGCTCAACAATAATAAAAAAGCTTTAGCTTTACAACTTTTTACAAAAAAATTGACTAACAAAATAATCCTCCATAGTTATCATGAAAACTGGGGTCTTTGTATTTCATCTTCCGATTCTTCGTTTTCGTTTAATAATGGACTTCCGTCTGTTATCGCCTTTCGATCTTGCTTTTTGCTAGTTGGAAAGTTTGGCGTAAAGTTGCCGCAAGGAGTATTAGGAGCCGATCTCGATAACCAACCTTTGTTGGTTTTACTAGACGCACAAACATTTCTGTTAGCCGGAGTAACTTTATTAAAGTAACCCCACATAGTATCCGAGTTTATGGGCATGTACATAGTTTTAGATTTGCCTCGATAAAAGAAACTTTTCGGTTTTGATTCGTGATGAAACATTTCGGTGTTTGGCACAGGACTTCTTTGTTGAGGTAATTGTTGAATTTTATCTAACAATTCTCTAATTTCTGCGGTGGGGCTCGTTGCTCGAGGAGGAGAATCGGGTGTACCCAAATTTGCCAAACTGCTTATATCTGAGCTGGTTATGCTGTTAACTACGCTATACTGATGGGTGTCGTGGGATTGCGAATTACTAGTCGTCGTGCCTAACGGCAATTGAGTTATGGTGCTTGGAATGCAAACAGACAAATTGAGTAAGTCCGAAAAGTTATGTTCGTCTTCTTGACTTTCACAATCTACAACATTATAATCGTGCACGGCAGACTCTCGATGTAACTTTCGAACAGTTCTACTCGTAGACGATAGATCACAGTCCGTTGGAATCGTTTTTCCTGAGCAATTATCACTTGGATTAATCATATCTACTACGTTTGGTAATATCTGTACGGTGTTTTTCATGTAACAAGGATTTGTAGTTATCGAAACTTCTTTACTATTATTATCGTTTAATTGGTTGGATTCGTTGCTATATCTATTGTTTGTGGAATTTTTAATCGCCGAGTTACTACTAGTACAAACTTGAGGTAAACTAACGTTTCCTATTTGGGAACATCCGCTAGGACTATGCTGGGCTAGATGAAAATCGTTACAAGTTGCGGAAGAAACGGAACGCGGAAATTCCAAATTTGATCTTGTAGGATTGTTGCTATTATTAGTATTGACTTCTTCTAAACTACCGGTGCAAGAATAAGGAGGTGGGATTATTGTGTTTGCCTAAAATTTAAAAATTCAAATATGTGCTTGTGTTGTTGATATTTTAATACTAACGTCATTTACGGCGTTGCATAAAAAGCTAGAGCCCAACGAGTCCATGGTGCTCGTAGTCGATAAAGTGCCTACAAAGAAAAGATTAGAAATGATTAAACGTGTCAAATCGAAGAAACTTACCGACGGGTCTTACGATGTAGTTTCTAAAATATTGAACCATGAGATATCCCGTGGAACACCGTGTTACTTTGTGATTCGATTCTAAATTATACCCATTATAACTGAGAACTAAAGGATACATGTCCGGTTTGGATGCAACCTATAATTCAAAAGTTTTAAAACAGCAATCCTTAAGGCTCGTCCACACACACAGGCTTGTCTTCCGGTTGGGACACCGTTCAGGCTGCCAGCACAAGCTAAACCGGAGCGTCTAGACAGCGTTTAGGACGCCTGTACAGGCCAAACGTGTATGTAGACGGGCCCTTATCGCGGCGCCACACACACAAACTTGCCTTCCGGTTTTGCAAAAAAGAGCGCGTGGACTCCACAAGGCGGCGTGCACAGGCCAAAGCGGAGCGTCTGGACAGCGTTCAGGCCACCTGCACAGGCCAAACCGGAAGGCAAGGCCTGTGCGTGTGTGAACGGGCCTTTATCGCGGCGCGGCGCCACGCACACAGGCATGCCTTCCGGTTTTGAAAACCGGAGCGTGTGGACGCCTCAAGGCAGCCTGCACAGGCTAAAGCGGAGTTTCTGAACAGCGTTCAGGCCACCTGCACAGACCTAACCGGAAGGCAAGACCTGTGTGTGTAGACGGGCCTTTATCGCGGCGTCTACACACACAGGCTTGTATTCCGGTGTTGCCAACCGGAGCAAGTGGACGCTGCAAGGCGGCCTGTACAGGCCAAAGCGAAGTCTCTGGGCAGCGTTTAGGCCGCCTGCACAGGCCAAACCGTAAGGCAAGGCCTGTGTGTGTGGACGGGCCTTTATGGCAGCGCCACACATACAGGCTTGCCTTCCGGTTTTGCAAACTGGAGTGTAGATCTGCACAGGCCACAGCGGAGCGTCTAGACAGCGTTTAGGACGCCTGTACAGGCCAAACGTGTGTGTAGACGGGCCTTTATCGCCGCGCCACGCACACAAACTTGTCTTCCCGTTTTGCAAAAAGGAGCGCGTGGACGCCGCAAAGCGGCGTGCACAGGTAAAGCAGTGCGTCTGGACAGCGTTCAGGCCCAACCGGAAGTCAAGGCCTGTGTGTGTAGACGGGCCTTTATCGCGGCATTTACACACACACACAGGCTTGCCTTCCGGTTTTGCAAACCGGAGCTTGTGGACGCCGCAACTCAGAGTCTCTGGACAGCGTTCAGGCCAAACCGGAAGTCAAGGCCTGTGTGTGTAGATGAATCTTTATCGCGGCGTCTACACACATAGGCTTGCCTTCCGGTTTTGCAAACCGGAGCTTGTGGACGCCGTAACGCGGAGTCTCTGGACAGCGTTTAGGCCGCCTGCACAGACCATCCGGAAGGCAAGGCCCATGTGTGTAGATGGACCTTTATCGCGTCGCCACACACACAGGTTTGCCTTCCTGTTTGGCAAACAGGAGCGTCTGGACATCGTTCAGGCCACCTGCACAGGCCAAACCGGAAGGCTAAGCCTTATTTTATTTTAATCCAGATTTTACCTCCGAGTATGGTGGAGGAGCTTGGTGAAAACTATTACATCTACTATAATGCGGTGGTGCGTAACAAGAGCCGTTAGAATCGGGTTCGGAAGCTCTGTCATCTCGTCCCGAATTTCTACAACAAAAACTTCTTTGGCTATGACGTCTCCAGAGCGAACAAGCGCACAAAATTCCAGCAACTGTAGCTGTTACGGCTGCCCAAAAATACCTAAACAAAAAATAAGGTTAAAATAACAAAAGCTTAATTAAAAATTTAAATTACCAGTGTCCCAAAAATATGGGATTG
Organism: Malthinus seriepunctatus; assembly: GCA_963924605.1. Lineage (NCBI taxonomy): Eukaryota > Metazoa > Arthropoda > Insecta > Coleoptera > Cantharidae > Malthinus > Malthinus seriepunctatus. The sequence goes on from OZ004602.1 coordinate 2,685,645, forward strand.
AGCATTGCCGAAGTTTGTAATGTTGGCGTTCGGAAGGAGACAGGAGGAATAGGCGGATAGCAACATCCCTGTTTGCAACAGTCTTTCGGCGGTGAGCATATGTATCCACCCTCGCAACTTTTAACCACAGGTAATTGCTAAAAAATTACACCATTTGATACAAATTTAATTCGCAATTAACAACTTACAGACGCAGAAGTCATCACGAAGAACCGATTACGAATTTAATTTTCGATTTTCCAAAAGACGTCAAGAAGCGCATTGCAGTTTTTGGATTCTAAAAAGATATTATTTTTTAAATTAATTGATCGATTATTTTTTACAATTGCAAATAAATAGTTAAAGTGAAGGGAATAAAGCGTCATTAGAAAAACTATGTGTTGACAAGGATAAAAGCAAAATTCGAGGTCACCGAGCATCCTGGCGCCGTTCATTCAATCTTTTGGCGCCGATTTTCCCTACTTTTTCTTCGTAGGTTTCTGGACCTAAAATAACACCAACACCTTTAGGGGTTTCAAATGAGAAAACTACAAAAAAATCTATAATTTTAATTTTTTTTTGAATTACTAATCAAGTTTTTGGGAAATTTCGAGCACGTAAATTGGAAAAATTAGAGCACAAATGTTTATTTAAATTTTTTTTGTTGTTATTAATTTTATTATTATTTGTGGTTATTTTAATTTTAACTATATTTGCGGTTGTGACCCAAAAATATATCGATTTTCTTTTCTAAAGAAAAATTGAACTAAGTAATAAGAAGTTTATACTGACTAAACCCCAATTAAAATTCTTTAAATTCTCATAGAAAAAATATTCAATTTTAAAATTTCGTTTGAGAAAACATGAATAACCACTAATTAAATGCACGATATTAATTTCAAAATAACGAAATGTACTTACCTTATTAATTTAAATAAATTAAAAAATTTATAAAAATGTATGGGGTATTGTTCAACACTTGACGAAAATAATGCTTTGTTTATTATTTGCTTACATTTATGCTCAATATTATCATAACGTGTATTTGCAAATTCCACGACGTCGCCATTTCTGCTTATATATGACGCTGGCGTGGCGGCGCATTGCAGGGGCGTTTCTATCTCATATCATACCATTAAAAAACTGTTTACAATCGTTTAAATTTTGAAATCAATCAACTTAATACAAATAATGCAACTTTTGCGTCATCTTAAGCTTTTTCTCAATTAACAGAGTTAATAGAGTGCATGAATTTAATCCTCACATACCTTGAGTATCATTAGTTTTAATTTGCATTTTTACATAAAATGAAAATTATGTGAAGAGATAAACGCGTTTTAAAACTTTAATTATGTTACATGCGTTTACAACTAGTAAAAGCTTTCGAGGCTTCTTCAATTCACAAATTTAAATTGCTTACACAAGTAACTGCACTATACAAAAATATAGCGACAGCAGGTCCTATATTTAAAATTAAAATCTAAGTGAGTTTTAACCCACACAATAAAACCTTAATTATAGTTTTTGAGGTAAAAGGTATTTCTGTCTTCGGCAAAAATAAAATTTGTTTTTCAATTATATTTCAAAAATATCCTTAACATTAAAACATAAATTAATCTTCTTCAGCATTATTCCCTTCCTCAAAATCTTTAACTTTAACATCTTCATCTTCTCCAAACTGTAAAATGTTATCAATTGTAAGTAACAAGTCTGCAATATTTTCTTCGTCGTTTAAATCTAAAGGTCTAAACCTTATCCAAGAAAAATCAGATATGCAATTACCAATTACTTCAGTTAACTTTCTATGCTTTTCACTAAAATATGGTAAACTTAATTCGATATCTCCTAAAAGAGCATGAGGATCAGGAACTAAAAAACGATCCAGTTGTTTCTTTGCTGTTTTGCCTAGTAAATCTATTTTTGATAGCACACTAATGTGAGGTGTTTCTAAATTAAGCATCGCCGAAAGTGCAGACATTGTCCCAGATAGAAACTTTGCACTATCAGTTATAAACTGAACATCTACTAAATAAACGCAACAAACGTTAAAATTCCAACTTTGTAACAGTTGTATTAGTTTTTGCATAGGAGTGAGGTGTATATAAAGTTCAATTTGACCCGGACAGTCAAATAATATATAATCGTCTTCGTAATCGGCTAAAATGCAACCTTTAGACAAAAAACTCACAACTAAATCGTATCAAACTACCTAATTGATCACGCAACCACTCTGAATTTTGTAAAAGATATTCTATACAAAATATTAAACCCCCGTTGGGTCCAAATTGTAATTCTTCGTCTTCCATCGAGTCTTGAACTTGAATTAATTCGCGAATGTCGACTATGGGCTCGTAACTGAAATGCTCCGCTGCTGGATCTAAATTGACTACATTTATTTGCCTTTTAGCATCAACTCCATGTTGTACCATTGCAGTACAATACGTAGACTGCAAATTGGATTTTAGAAACAAATTAACGAATAAAAAGAAGATAAAATTTACCTTGCCACTACCTGCAGGACCAATTACTAATTGACCATACCTCATTTTAAATAATTTTTAGTTTATTTATCTTAAGAAATAATTTAGTTTGCACGAAATTCCGTTTTCAAACTCAAATTTTGAAGGTTAGTAAATAAAAAAGTGAGGTTATGTTAAAAAAGTAAGAAAGTGAGGTTATGCGATTCAAAAATCTTAAGCTTGAAATTAATTTAACGTAAATTAAATTTAATCGTTACTGACAAAATCCATTACCGCTTGTTTGCATTTGCTAAATTTAAATCTCTAGAGAACTTGAAAAGTTTACAAAAATGGTCGAAAGCCAAGCCTCTTTTTTAAGAAACGTTTATTTGGATGCCGATGTGAATGCAGCTTGTTTACAACATGCACTTTCGACAGAAAAAGAAGAAGTTATGGGTTTATTGATAGGAGAGGTAATTAATTTAATACGTATGCGAATTTAAATAAAATTGAGTTTAATTAAAAGGTCGACGAAGTTAATTGTACTTCGCACATAAGTGCTTGTGTTATTTTACATAGAAGTGATAAGCAATCTGATAGAGTAGAAATTTCGCCCGAACAACTTTGCAACGCATCTACACATGCCGAACAACTAGCGATTGAACTAAATAGACCTATGAGAGTTTTAGGATGGTATCACTCGCATCCCCATATTACAGTTTGGCCTAGTCACGTCGGTATGTTGAATTTTTTTATTTGCGCATAAATGCATTTAGTGCTTTTAGATCTTCGAACACAAGCAATGTATCAAACTATGGATCCGTTATTTGTTGGTATAATATTCTCTGTTTACTGTACGGATACAGATACTACTGTAAATAAAATAGAAATGACGTGCTTTCAAGCACTTAGTGCTGGGGCTGATCCACAAAGACGCGAAATACCTTTAACAATTAAACCTTCACCATTAGCACTTCATAATGTAGAAGGTAAATATGAAAACCGAAAATTCAAAATTGTAACTTGTAATTGTAGCTATAACCGATTTACCGCATATCTTAACTCAAGAAGTTGAAGACAATTACAAAGAATACGACTGTAAAAAAGACGAATTAATAATGTTACACAACAAAGCCTTGAAAGCTTTAGAAGTATCGCATATAGTGTCGAAAATTAGTTTACCGATGGCAGAAGAGTATTTAAAAAATCGTCTCTCCGCAAATAATGCTAGAATTAAGATGTTATCGGCTCTTAAAGACGAATTAATATTGTTAAGTAAAAAATAAATGTGTATCGATAAACTTAATAAATTACTAATCAAAACATTTATTGTTAAATGGTAATATAAAGAATATATTATTTAGTGCCGACATAAAAACAATTATAGTACAAAGAAACGTTTTTGAAGAATTTTTACATTAGACAATACTAAAACAAATATAACAATTAATTTAAGTCGTGACCATCTATGAGGTTCACACGAACTGCAGTATGTTTGAAAAAAATTGTCTATACCTACAAATCGGAGGGTCATTTCGGTGCACCGACAACTTTACCTGTGTCTTCGTGTCCTTGATATTTAGGTTTACTATGCGTAAACGGCAAATATCTGTACTTGATCATGTGCTGAAAAAATAATATTAGTACATTCATACTTATTTGAGTGTATTTACCTTAATTTGTCTCTTCATTGTTATACAGAATAACGTAATAAAATACATAACTAAAATGGGCCAAAAGACTGGTATGTTGAAACATTCAAAGAAAGTACAAAGTACCGCAATTAGTGTACTTTTACTTACGGAATACCAAAACTTAAATTCTGGTAATCTTCTAATAAATGGACGAAACTCTTCATTTGCACGCGTCGGTAATTCCGGTCCATTATCATCTGAATAAAACACAAAAATTTATCTTTAAGGCATTTGTTAATTATGTTTTGTATTGTCAAGTATCGTTTATGTTATTTACCATCAAAATCCATAGCTGGATCAATTTTTGGTGTTAAAAATGCTATAAATAAGTTTAAATGATATATTCCCAACGCATATGTGACAATGTACCATCCCTAAAAAATAAGTGTTTAAAAGAGTGAATATTAAATTTCAACAATTGTGTTAATTGGTGAGTAAATATTAAATAGCAAGAAGTGGTGGATGGACGATGAATTATAAAAGTAAATACCTGGGTAATTAGAACCCTTGCCAAGAACAGACAGATGAGAATAATCGAGGAGAGCCATCGAGTTATACGCCAAGGTACCGTCTTGTCCACCACTCCTTGGTACCACTAAAACATATCAATACCTGTTTAGTAAAAATTCGTATGCCAAACAATAAAATGAGGGTAATTGTTCCAACCCAACGACCTTTCGGATAGGGTGTCCAACTATCCAACGTACTTTGGTATATCTATGATCATTTATAAAAGGTTTTGCAAATATTTATATTTGAAGCGTATACAAAAGTTCACGTACCTGTGACAATCGTGTCCAACCTTGAGAGATTACCCCTTTTTTATTATTAGATAGTAATTCTTCTTCCATCATTATCAATTATTATTAACACTACCTAAAATTTTAATAAATTAAGTCACTTTATTTAAAAAAAAAATCGTTTGCAAGAGATAACCAAGAAAACACTGCGTCTCGACAGTAATTTAAATAGCAGGAAAACGGAAAAGCAATTATTGCAAAAGCTTACGTACTTACTTATTTAAAATTAGGTTAAAAAGAATAAACTAATTTTTTTCAATACATATAATACATGTTTAATAAAATTATCCACGTCAAATCAAATTCCTTTTGGATTAGAAGTAGATTAATAATTTCTAACTAGAAACACCAGATACATTGGTTCCAGTGTTTATATTTATAACCAAATGTTACTAAACTAGAGATGGACGAAATGAGCTAACCTGTTATTTTGGAACAGGTACGTGGTTGCTGTTTCGAGGAACAGCTCCGGGATTTTAAATATAACAGGTCTTTTTATTATATTATTATCTGGGACGTTTAGGAATCGGAACAGTAACAGATATTTGAAACAGGTATTGCATCGGACTCGGAACAGGTCGGAACTGTTCCGCAAAAATTCCACTCCGTACGTACGGTACGTACCATCTCTATACTAAACTTATTTGTCAGTTGTCAATGTCAAATTTTGAGGAGGACATAATTTGACAGATGTGTCAAAACAGCAGTTACAATAATTTGAGTTTTAATAAATCATTTTATGATGGATTCGTATGAAAGTGTAATATTAGTAAAGCCAGAAGTGTTTGTTTTTAGCATTCCACCGAGAGCTTCAAATAGAGGTTATAGGTAAGGTGTTGAAAAAAAAATTTCTTTCAAAGAAGTGATAATATCGTCACTTAAAGGGCAGCAGATTGGAATCTCGCGGAACCAACGTGGACAGGAAGGATGAGATTGGTGTCTAAAGGAAACGAACTAGTTTTGAAACTAGAAGATAAAAGCAACGGAGAACTTTTTGCTAAATGTCCCATCGACACTTACCCCGGTATAGCGTTAGAATCGGTTTCAGATTCTTCTAGATATTTTGTAGTTCGCATTCAAGATGATAATGGTAACTTGCACCAACGTTTTATCTAATTTTATTAATTTCGTTTTATTCAGGCAGAACAGCTTTTATCGGATTAGGATTTGGCGATAGATCTGACTCTTTTGATCTCAATGTAGCTTTACAAGATCATTTTAAATGGATAAAAAAAGAAAAACAGATTAGTGAAGAACCCATTTCGGGACCAAAATTGGATCTTCAATTTAAAGAAGGCGAAACAATTAAAATAAACATGAAAATAACTGTAAGTTTCCAAATTTTAAAAAAATAAGTTTTAATCAAAGTACTGTATAGAAAAAAGATGGTTCTGATGTATCTTCGAAAGCTAAACTTCGAGGAGAAGGAGGTTCTGGTTTATTACCACCACCACCCGGTGGCACAGGGAAGCTTCCGGCACCACCCGGAAGTTCTCCACTGTGTTCACCTGCTCACGCGCCGAAATCCGATACTGCAGTTGGTGATTCGTGGGGTGATTTTGCTTCTGCTGACGCCAGGTACGACTTTAAAAAGCTCAGCATTATTTATATAAACTTTTATTGTAGCGCTCCTCCTGCATCATCATCTACTACTACTACAAATAATAGCAATTGGGTTCAGTTTTAATTAGTAGGATATATTTAACAACGATCGAATAAAAATATAAAATAATTTAATAATAAACTACCAGTTTAAACAATACTCCAACTAACCAAATGGTTTTTGTAGATAATCGATGTGATGTAGTATTCAAATTAGAGAATATGATAACTTTGTTTCGTTAATTTTAAGCTAAGGATGCGATTTTTTCAAAAAAGTGCATATCAAAAGGAATTTTAAAGGTGTTAGTGTAGGGTTACTTTAATTCGGGCTTATAATAATTGGAACAAGTATCAAAATCAAATTAATTTAAATTTAAATATCATTAATCTCCACGTATTAGATGGATTATAAATTTTATAAGTTGTTTGCAATATGGTCTGTAAAAATGTATATCGGTAAAATGTTATGGAGCATATTTGAATATTTAAATCGTAGTTTTTATTAAGAATTGTTATTTTTGAAAGTTATTGATGTGAAAATTTTATCTCAGTTTGTAGTTTTGCGTATAGAATATTAACAACATTTACTATTTTTAATTAAAATATGTAATATATTTCGAATCTACATTCCATTAATTTTATTTTATTTGTAGCTTAGTATAAGTTTATTAATTATTAGATTTTGGTTCATTGAACGTTTACTTAAGTGTTTATCTAATATTACGAACGATTTTTAAATTGTTCACGGTGAGTGTTAACAAAATTCAAGTTTATCAAGTGTCGCTTTACAATATTTTGTTAATAAATTTAGAAATAGTACCTATAAATGATATAATAATTATTGCAATGAAATAAACTATTGAAATTGACGTTATTTTATCTTTATTTGGCTTTTAAAAATATTTTTTTAAAAATATTCAAATAAAATGCATTTTGCTGCCCTCTATCGGATTAGCCAGCAATTAAACTATAAATCAACGTGCTGTCGCTGTCAAGTTTAATTTAAGTTTATGAAATTTTTAGTTTCGCTTGACAATATTTTGTTAATAAATTTAGAAATAGCACCTATAAATGATATAATAATTATTGCAATAAAATAAACTAATAAAATATATTTCTTTTAAAATTATTTTTTAAAAAATATTCAAATAATTGTGCTGCCATCTATTAACGTAGTCAGCAATTAAACTATCAATGTCAAAACGTACTGTCGCTGTCAGTTATTCTGTCAACATAAAATCAAAATAAAAATGAAGATGGCAGATGGCCGCGATGGCCCTATGAATTTTCGACGAAATAGACCTGGAACGAAAGCTAAAGTAAGGGGATATTCCTGTATTTCTTAAAGTTAACAAATATTTTATTTCACCGTAGGATTTTTGTCGTTGGCCAGATGAAGTGTTCGAAGAAATGGATAGCACTTTGGCCGTTCAACAGTACATTCAACAACTTATCCGAAGAGATCCGGCAAATATTGATCTGGTGCTTAAGATGCCGGATGCTCAAGATGAAGGTGTTTGGAAATACGAACACTTGAGGTAAGAAAAACTTTTCGTTAGGTCAAATGTAAATGAGAATTATTTTAGGCAATTCTGTATGGAATTAAATGGACTAGCCGTACGTTTACAAACAGAATGTCATCCAGAAACTTGTACTCAGATGACCGCGACCGAACAGTGGATCTTTTTATGCGCTGCCCACAAAACACCAAAAGAATGCCCGGCAATCGATTACACACGGCACACTTTAGACGGTGCAGCTTGTTTGCTCAATAGTAACAAGTATTTTCCGAGCAGGTTAATACATTTTGTGTGTTTTAAAATCCAAATTTTAATTGTTTATTATTTTAGAGTCAGTATTAAAGAATCTTCAGTTGCTAAATTAGGATCTGTCTGTAGAAGAGTATATCGAATATTTTCACACGCTTACTTCCATCACAGAAATATATTTGATGAATTTGAAAATGAAACTTATTTGTGTCGACGTTTTACACAATTTGTAACAAAGTATAATCTCATGTCGAAGGATAATCTTATCGTTCCTATTTGGGGAGAAGAGAATACGTTAGGAGAATCAGAAGCTTAAATTATCATTTTTTTGTATTATTGTTTTCTAAAGATTGCTATTTGGTCCATATTTATGTTTACTTTTATTTAATGCGAATAATAAGAGCGGTATTAAATATTTTATATTTGAAATAGCTAGCTGTATTTAAAAACGCTTAAGTTATGTACTGTTTTAACGTTGCTTCTCATAAATGGCACTTTATTGAAACATATTTTTTCACGCAAATTCGTTAATTATGAAGTACAACTAATTATTGAAAATGGGTAATACTGTAGAATTGTAGATGTATTAAAAATAGATTCTTAAGATAGAAACATGATTAGGTTTTCAGTAGCAATTCTAATTTGAATTATTAGAGGCACTGGAAATATATTCATGTACGTTATTGTAGTGCCGTAACTAAATTTAAAAAATTAAATTGTACGAGAAGTAATTAATAAAAACAAACCTATAAAAGTTGTTATTCACATAAAGTAATTCAAAAAGTTTTGATGATGCTATAGTATTAAAGAGCGAAATAGTTGTACATTAATGAAATAATTAAATAATATTACTGGAAAATATTTCAATATTTTATTTAGAATGTTCTAACATAACGTTATTTTTGATTCTCAAACTTTTTGTAATTTTTTCTACGTGATTTGTTAGATCTTCCATTAGTTTTATTACTATCAGTTGGTTCATTAGTTTTCTGATCAAATGATTCCATTGGCCTTAAACTTGTCGAAACTTGATACCTAAAAAATATCAAATATTTACATAATTCTTGTAAGCAAAAAAATTACTTGAGGGAAAAATCGTTGACCAAGTACCTAAGACCAAGACTAAATGGTTAGCTGGTAAACGCTGAAGCCCATTAGGTACTACATAGAAAAATCTTGATTAGTTAATGACGGCATTAAATATTATTTAAGGACAACTGTGAGTAGGTCAAATTAATTTAATGTCGTCATTAGTTTTATATTTATATATTAGTTTTTAGCACTCCAATGGGTGAGCGAGTACGTATAAAACTAGGACGTCATCATATTGTCATTTTTATTTCGTCAACTATAATAATTTCTGTATGATTTCACCGCAAATAATCTAAACTTTCTTATTTGGAATTTGGGTACATAGTCTAATAATGTTAATTTCTTGGATTCAAAATTTCTGTTGTACTGTTGTAAATACAGTAGAACCCCGTTATAAAGTACCCCTTTATAACGTTTTTCTGGATATAACGGACTAAATCTTTGGCCCCATTTTAATATTTTGTTAATTTATTGTATTTTTATAACGAATTTCCGGTTATAACATACCAAATTTTTCGGCCCCTGATGGTACGTTATACCGGGTTCTACTGTAGATAGTACGCCTCGATTCGCCTAGAATGATTCTGACTTTTGTACTTCAAGCAGGACCACACTGTCAGCCTATTCCTTGCCGGGTCTCACAGAGTATAACCAATTAAAAAATTAATTTTTGAGTTTAATAATGTGAAACATTTTTGGCTCCAAGAGAAATGTGAAAAACAAAAAATTCAAGGGTCCTAAGAGTCAACTTTTTGAATAATTAAAGATGTCTTTTTGGAATCAATCTTTCATTAGATTCGTTTCAAATGAATAAGTCATTGGATGACTTACATAACCCATAGGTACTACAGATTTGAATTTTTAAATATTTTACAAAAAAGGAGCCCTCATTATAGCTTATGGGTATAATATAACAGAAACATAAGGGTGATAGTATTTGGACCAAACTCTTGAGAGTAAGTTTTTTATTTATTTGTTTTTAAATCAGGTTGGCGCCATGAGGTCCTGGGTTTAGGGCCATTAAAGAAATTGTCATAGAAGGAAAAAGTAAGAAAAGTTGCAGTATTTGGGCAGCCACTTTGTCATTCTTTCATTCTTGTAAAAAAAATCGACAAAAAATACAGACCTCTTTACATTCCTTACCATCTCACCTTACCATACAACTAAAACAGCCTTTGGATTACCCACTAGCAATAGTAGATTATTTAATGAGCATTTAATCAATCATAATTACTGTAATTATACAAGGATGAAATTTAAAATACGAGCCGGAGCGAGTGTTTTAGACATCCGCGTGCAATTTAGCCATTATGCGAGTTAAATACAGTATTTTATTTACAATGAAGTATATAGTTTTGATAAATTTTTGATTTAGTTTTGATAAATAAATTTTTGATAAACACTTTATATTTTGACTTCCTGTTTAACCGGAAATGGGGTGAAATTTCTTAATTTAAATGGAATAACCTGTATATTTTTCAATATTTAGAAAGCTTGTAAAATTAGCTTTCTGAAGATACCAAATTAAATTTTAATTAATAAAATTACAAGATCTGACGAGCGGGAAAAAGTTCCTCGTATAGCCACATCCGTTGTTTTTTAAATAATTATTGATCGAAATAAAAAATAGTAGCGTGGTTGACCAAAATTGTTTATTTAGACTTGGGAATTATGTTTTGCATACAATATCGCTCAAATAACCGCCTCTGGCCACCTTTGACAGCGATGCAAATAAAACTTCTTTTAATGAGATTTTTCATCATATTTTCACACACTGTCGGTGTAATTTCACAATTTGATTGCCAATGTTTTTTTAAGCTGTTCAATAGCGTCAGAATTGTTGACGTAGACCTTTCATTAAAAGTACCTCCACAAGAAGAAGTCAGATGGTGTAGAGATCGTTTATGAGTTGTCTGAGGATTTTCGTGTCTTCGAATACCGGATGCACTATACTATATTATAAATAGGTAGCTATTATTTTATTTTATGATGAAAATAAAGTTATTATTACTCCTATTTTGTTATGTTTATATCTACAAGCAGAAATTTAATAAAAAATTATTCGAAGGCTTGCCCAAGTGAGTTTGAATCTCTCACATCACAATCGATCAATGAATTATTGAAAAGCGCTCTTTACGCCTATCTCGGTGTTCTGGGGTAGTTCCATTAAAAAATTGGAGTTATCGTCAAAATAATGTTTTCGCAAACGTTGAAGTATTGTCAAAAAGAAAAATAGTATATTATCCAACAAGCGGGTAATGAAGCTCATTACCATTATAAATGAAATGAATGTATACTTAGTATACATTGTCATTACTCACGAGAACAAATTTGTAACACGAGCCGTGAGCCTAGTGAGTAATGAGCATTACTCGCGAGTAGAATAGGTACTATAGTAGTATATGTAATTAAATAAAAGTTAAAAAAATAAACTGTTAGAATTCAAAACATTAAAAATTTTAGGTTATTGTACTCTTTGAATTTCGTATGTTAATAAATAGGCCATTATTTAGGCGATAGGCGATGAAAATTAAAGGTACTTAAAGAAAACCAGACAGTACAAATAGCCATAATAGGAATAAAACTGAATTATTGGGTTAGAAAATTTCTAGGTGTTAATACAATTTCTGATTTTTCGAAATAGAAAAAATTTGGGCTCTTCGCAAGAAGAGGGTTTACATATTTTTTGTTTTAGAAAGGAAATTTATTTTCCTCTTTTTTTTACTTACCCTAATTGTTTTGTATCTAAAGGCGTCGACGATAACAAAATGTGAACCATTGGTAACTTTCTAGTAACTACAATTTGCTCAAGCTCCGGTATTTTTGGATCCCAAAATTCTTCCACCCTAATAAAAATGTAATTTACATTATGTTGCATCGAGTTTATTGTTATGGCGAATTAGGGGAAAGTGGGTGAATATCGACCCTTGTCCAATATTGACCAGTGACCTGTAGATCAGCGTAAGTGTAAAAAGAGCAAATAAAGCATACTACAGTCCCACCAGCTTTATTAGCGAGCTGAGGGGGCGTGGCCAGCGCTATTATAGATTTTGAAGTACACTACACGTTAAAAGCATTTCATTCGCTAAATTTGACAAGTAACTGTCACTAAAATTGAATATTTGTTAATATTAAGAAAGTGAATTTTAAAAGTTTGCAATTAACGAATTAACTAAAAATTGCTTAATAAGTAATTACATGGGTAATAAATAGTTATAACAAAACTATCTAAAGAAAAATATTAAAATAAGTAATGAACAAATTATTTAGTGATCAATAACTATGTGTAGTAAGGGGACAACTTACTGCCATTTTGAATAAAAATATAAACAAAAATTATATGAATATTATCTTACCCGATGGTCGATATTACCCCTCATTTTCTTGCTTTCTTTTTACATATATTTTTGACGAAATTTGTTAATATGTTCAATTTTTACAATAATCCTAGGAAGCATGGTAGCATACTGAACATGAATTATTTTTTTCAGATTTATTGAATCAACTTTAGAGATTCTATGCTAAAAATGCCTTAGATGGTCGATATTCACCCACTTTCCCCTAATACGAGCCAAAATTTACACCAAACGAAATGTCAGCGACTAAACCAACTATGCAAATTTTACCAACTTACTTTCGATAACATATTTTAGTAATTTGATATAAATTATCGCTGTATTCCTTTTTCATAATTTCTGCGCAAGTAACGGCTTTTCCGGTAGACGATCCAAAACCCGTCCAAACTACCGAGTTAATTTGAGGAAATTCGTTAAGAGCGTGACTCAATAAATTTCTTATTTTACTACCACCGCGAACCTGTAGAAAATAACAGTGTGAAAAATAAACAACTTAATTAAAACAAATTTACCTGCATCCAAAGAAAATTTGAAGGTAATTCCACGATGGGTATTTTTTCCCTTTCCAAAGGTTCTTCGATATTTTTACCTTTCGTATAATTTTCCATTTTTATCTGCAATATTAAAAGAAAAAAATCAATTTTTATAATAAAAAGAAAATTCGAGCAATTCACTTAATTATTTCTTATGCGCGGACAAGAAACTCATTATAGAAAAGAATGGAAGCGTTTGTTGGTTTGTCGTGGTGGGAAAAAGTTTGGGTAACGAGTATTGGAAATCACTCGTTAAAATGGGTTTTATTCAAAAGGGAAAAGTGTCTGTGGGACGAGCCAACAAGCCAACAACAGAAAGTCTCAAGTACATATACATAACTTAATAGTGCATTTTGCAATAAACTGTTGGAATGAAGTATAATTTAATAGAATGTCGAAGCCAACGATATTGAGGTCGCCCTGTGGCCCACTCAAGAAAAGCGGAGAATGAACGTCGAGAAGGAATGCACCCTATTTCATATTATTTAACAGAAAATGAAATTCGCAGCTCTCTAAATTTATCTCGAATACAATTAAAGTTTTTCCAAAGAAAATTAAATTGGTAATTAATTTATCATTTAATGCACGTTCGATAACGAACGCTCAATAATAAAAATTTAATCGTAAAAATTGTTTAAAAATTAGTATTTGATAAAAAAAAAAGTTTTGCGCAGAAAAGGATGGCGATGGTGTGGAATAAGGAGCAAATGTAATAGAGTTGTTGAGTACTTAAATGGGGTATAAACCCTCGAGTTAAACGGTAGTCTCGTTAGTGTTCTAGTCGACTTCTCGAGGATTTTCTCTTGCTGTGTACTTGGAAACATCGCCGAATAAGCAACAGGTAGAACTTTAATAAGTTAATTTTTATTGTTACTCAAAAAATTGAGTTTTTCGCAAAATTTTATATTTTTAAAAATATTCAATAGGGCTTTTCTAAGAATTTTTATTAAAATTTCAACTAGTACTTTATTAATTGAAATAATTAAAAACGATTTTTCTAATCAACGGGAAATATTGAATTTTTGCGATGCACTTATAACGACCCAATAAAAATTCAATTATAGCTCAATTACTCGTTTTGGAAAAAATCTTTTATATTCTTGTGGGAAGCGAAAATACGTCACTTTATTATAAATACGTTTTTGAAATTCCAGCACGTTTGATGAAAAGCTTCGAATTATAATGTAAACGAACGGATAAAAATATAAATATAGAGAAAATAATCAAAACTTTGGCGGTTTTTTGAGTTGCAAATTGTACACGTATGTATTTTATTTTCCCATTTAAGTCGAGATGGATTTGGAGGAGTTTAGAAGTAGGGGAAAAGAAATGATCGAATACATTTGTAATTATTTGGAAAATATCGAAAACTTGAGGGTAACACCGAACGTGGAGCCTGGATATCTTAGAAGTCTAATACCCGACCAAGCGCCCGAAAATCCAGAAGAATGGGATTCGATTATGTCGGATGTGGATTCTAAAATAATGCCAGGTGTCACGCATTGGCAACATCCACGTTTTCACGCATATTTTCCATCTGGAAATTCGTATCCTTCGATATTGGGAGACATGCTTTCTGGAGGAATTGGATGTATTGGATTTTCGTGGGTATATATTTTTACTCTTACATTCCATCTTCTTCTATCAATTTCAATATTAATAATTCTGTAATAATCAAATTTAATTAAATGTCTAGACCTCTAGACCTCACTATTTATTGGATCAGGGTTTCCCAAACTGTGCTCCGCGGGAAGGTAGGAAGTGCTCCGAGAAAAAATAGTAATAGCAAAGCTTTTTTTCATTTTTCTAAGATTTATTGATTGTGTGATATTACCAAACCTTTAAATTACACAAGGTGCTCCGTAAAAATTCAAAGATCCTCAAAGTGCTCCATCAGAGAAAAAGTTTGGGAAACCCTGCATTGGATCAATCATAGAGTTTTGGGGGTTACTTTAGAGTTAGAGGCCCATTGCTTAGTAAAAAAGCATAAATTATTATTTACACAAGAAAATTTAATGACCCCCTTCCCCAATAATTTAAAAAAATTCAAGTTGGTATGTACTTTTAAGAGGGCTATTTCTAACTAATGGGAGGGAAAGTTGAGTCAAAAAAACAAATGAAGCTGGGTAAAAACAACATTATTTGTTTTTTCAAATTACATCAAGTTCAATTGGACTTTTCTCACTAATTACGCTCTTATTTCCTATAAAAAATATGTCATTGCCTTCTTGGAACCTAATCCTATTAGGAATTATAACTGTTAGTGATATCAACCAGATATTAAAGTCGCTAACGGTTACCAGCGGAATGTCTGAATATCATAACTGTCTCGCGCAATTCGTTAAGAACTCTTAATGCGTATTTCAAACTAGGTAAGCTTTGGACGTAAAACTAAAACCCCATTTCTATGTATGGTTTAAATTTCATTTAAGAAAATAGTTGAGCATAGAAAAACGTATTTTTATAACTTTCTTCGTAAAACTGTTTTAAACAATACATTTTAGGCAGCAAGTCCGGCTTGTACAGAGTTAGAAACAATCGTCTTGGATTGGTTGGGTAAATATTTGAATATGGAAAAAGTCAAAATTATTAGGTAATTTATTTTAGGTAGTGCCATAGGACTTCCGGACGAATTCTTGGCGTTTAAAAAGGACAGTAAAGGCGGTGGCGTGATTCAGGTTAAATAAACTAAAAAAAGCGTCTTACAACCAACTAATTTTCCATTTTAAGACGTCTGCGAGCGAATGTGTTTTGGTAACGCTGCTGGCTGCGAGAGCACAAGCTTTAAAACGTTTAAAACAACAGCATCCTTTCGTCGAAGATGGTGTTCTTTTGTCGAAACTCATGGCTTACTGTTCGAGAGAGGCGCATTCTTGTGTAGAAAAAGCTGCCATGATATGTTTCGTCAAGTTGAGAATTTTAGAACCGGACGAAAAGTCTTGTCTGAGAGGACAAACGTTAGCGATGGTACGTGAAAATAATTTTTTGTGTAACTACTCCTTTATCACAAATAACACATTTGAGATTAAAAATCCAAGTTTTTGACAGTGAATCAGAACCGCACGTCCCACTACCTCTAGAACTACACTTAAAATAAAAATAAATTGAGCATTATTTTATATGACGACATGGCCCCCACTCTCATATAAAACAATGCTTTATGTACTTTTTAAGCGAGATGCTAATTGCGATGTTAGGGGCATGTGCGGTGCGGTTCGCCGATGTGGCCGCGCACTTAGTTTTTACGACATATTAATATTTTATTTAGAACTGTCATATATAATGTCATTTTATTCAAAAATAATTACTCGATTTATGCAAAATTGATCAAAAGTATAATGGCTAAATTACATTCGGATGACTAAAACACTCGCCTCAGGCTCGTATTTGAAATTTCATCTTTGTGTAATTATGACATTATGCTCATTAAATAAGATACTATTAGTTCTTGATCACCCTGTATAGGGTGGAGGATACGGGTGAGGATAATATCAATCAAAAGAAAAATTTTCCCGCTTTGTGATGATAACATCAATTTAAAGACAGAAATAAATATAATTTAAAATTAACCCCCGGAAAGGGTTAATTTTGTTTTTAAGTTTTAGTTCGACATACGCCAAGGACCATTTTCTTCCATTTAATTTGTGGCGAAATTATACGCTACAAAATTCAAAATTACAAAATAAACAACATTAACAACTGTGAGGTTGCCGGTCCATTCGGGAGACGGGCGTAGGTTAAGATTGTAAAGATTACGGGCGCCACACGTTTTACCTCACAATTGTTCGAGATTCCTGAAATCGTGAAAAAGGAGAAACAACAAAAATAAAATCACTATTACCCAAATATCTCATATACTAATTCAAAAATTATATTATCACAATATTTACAAAGATAACGTCAATGTATACGAGTAAGAAAAACAACGATTCAAATGATCGATGGAATATGAAACGATAAATGATAAATGAAAAATTACTAATCAATCTTATACTAAAATCAAACTAATACTTAAAAAAATAGAACGGTACCGATGGCCACATGTACTGTCATGTACTGAAACAGTAAGTTTCAAGTTTCAATACTAATAAATTAATAATTGTATAGTTATTGATAAGGGTCGTTCTTTGATAACCAAAAATCGGGTACAAAAATCCCAAAAAGGCGGATACCACAAATCCAACCGAATTTTCTAGTCAAAATCCCCGTTAAGAAATAAAAACTTCAAATACACAATAACTATAAATTTTTATTTTAAACGACCAACGATTTTTAACGACCTCGATTTTTAAGGTGATGAAAAATTTATTCCTCTCACATTAAGAGTTCAATCGCAATTCACAAAATAGACCCCCTTATCAATAATGGTATGTAGAAAGGGAACAGAGAATTTTAAAAATACCTATAACAATACTAAAGTTACAATAAACAAACACTAGAGGTAGGTAGAAGTTAGAAATAGAATAAAAATTATAAAAATGGGTCATTTGCAATAGCCTGTATATTAATTAATGTCGGCATTAAATTTAACACCCAACATTTGATTTGTTCGATTAAAAATGAATTCTAATAAGTCGGAGATAATTTTGGGAGTGTCGAATTATTTTAATGTCGACATTAAAATTTTAACGCCGAAATTAAAGTTTTATAGTACTGAAAATGAACTGGCTTAAAACAGAATATAGTCTTAAAATTTTTTTTAAGAGTCTCACACCTCAACATTTTTCCTAATGGGGAAAATTAGAATCCTTGTAAAATTTTAACCTGATCAGAATACTCTCTGAGTGGGAGCCTATCACAGGGAGCCCCCAAAAGTCTATTTTGTTAATATTTTTGAAACCCCTTGACGAATTTCAATAAGATTTGGGATGCGACCTATCCAAGTGCCTTAACATAAGTGTCAAATTTTAATTTTTTCAAAGTCACTTGAGGGCGCCAGTTAAAGATAATTATATAATTCTTTAAAAAAAAGTATTCTTGTCTCTTAAGATGCACCGTTTCGAGATAAAAACTATAACCCAGACACAGACAGGAGCAAGCGCTAGGGCTTAACTTGCGAGATTTCTCGACTCGCCTCGCAAAAATTTATTTTAGTCTCGCCTCGCAAAATTTTTGAATTTTTTAAAGTGATGAATTGTATATACAGGGTGAAGAAAAAGTAACGCAACACGATTTGATTCTGCGATTTAAATAAAAATGTTTTTTGTGAAGCACTGTGAAGACATGTGAAGCACTTCGAGCCTAGTAACTTTTGTAATAATTAAGGCTGGGAAAAAAATCGACTTTTTAATCGACGTTTGTTAACTTTTTAAAATTAATCGATTGTTTAAATAATCTATTAATAGTAACAATCGATTTTTTTTCTATCTTGATCTGTAGCTGGAAGAACTCAGCTTAAAGTAATGAATTTTATATACAGGGTGAAGAAAAAGTAAAGAAAAGTATCTTTATTTTACGATAAACAAAAATGTTTTGAACAGACATGTGAAGCACTTCTGCCCTAGTAACTTTTGTAATAATTAGGGCTCCAGAGGTCATCTCTAGGACTGGGAGAAAAAATAGACTTTTTAATCTAATGAATAATCTTAAGCGTAAAGTCTATTTACCTATACTAATTCTGATCGCCCTATATTTTTAACTTTTTCCAATCCAAGAAAAAGTTGTTATAATCGAGAAAAAGTAATAAAAATAATAATAAAAATTTCTATTTGTATTTCTCGACGTTTTGAGTCCTCCTGATTCCAAAAACGCAAAACAATTTTTCGATTTTTTTGAACAAAAAATGTCTATGTATGTATGTCCCCCCCCCCAGAGCAAAAACTACTTAAGCGATTTTGATAAAATATGATTTTAACCACTTTAAAATTATTTTATCGGCAAAAATAGCTTTAATAAGAAATATATACAGGGTGTCCAAAAATAATGTGGTTATTTTGGGCGCATATTTGCAAATTTGCGCCAAATTCATTTCTACTTGGCTATAAGATGGTACATGTGAGCCCCAATCGAAAAAAAAAATTTTAAATTTTATTTATTCAAAATGGCGGCCAATAGAACGATTATCCCATTTTGTGGTTTTTCCCTTATAACTTGGCCGGTAATTAATATTATAAAAATTTCAAAAGGGCATTGTACAGCCAAAATATAGGGCTTTCGTCCTAAACAAGTCGATTTTCAAAATTGTTTCAAAATTGCCTACCTTTAAGGGACCAAAGTAGGTCAAAATTTTGAAATGGATTTTCTCAAAATTCCCTCTGCTATATTTTTTCTTTTTTTTTGGATATGTTAGAGAAAACGCAATTCTCGCCATTCAAAGAACTTTTTTCTGTCCGTCAAATATTATAATTTTATATTTTTTTTAATAAAATATAATTTTATCTCTTATATTATTATACATTATTAATACATTAAAGAAAATTTTAAATTATAAAAACTTTTAAAGAAATGCACAAAAAAATGCAAGAGGTAAAAGTTCCTCGTATGGCCACATCCGTTGTTTTTGTTAAATAATAATTACATATTATATAATTTTCACAGGCGATGGAAGAAGACGAAACTATGGGATTAATACCATTTTTTGTATCGACCACGTTAGGAACCACTTCGTGTTGTTCTTTCGACAATTTGCCGGAAGTAGGACAAGTTTGTAAACGCTTTCCTTGCGTCTGGTTGCACGTAGATGCAGCTTATGCAGGAAATTCCTTCATATGTCCGGAATTAAAGTACCTTTTAAAAGGGGTCGAATATGCGGATTCTTTCAATACCAATCCCAACAAGTGGCTATTGGTCAATTTTGATTGTTCTACGTTATGGGTTAGAGATCGAATAAGATTGACTTCGGCCCTAGTTGTCGACCCTTTGTATCTTCAACACGGTTATTCCGACTCGTCTATAGATTATAGACATTGGGGCGTGCCTTTAAGCAGGAGATTTCGATCGTTAAAACTTTGGTTTGTTATGAGAAGTTACGGGATTTCGGGGTTGCGAAATTACATACGCCATCACATCGAATTGGCCAAGAGATTTGAAGTTCACGTTACGAAAGATCGTAGATTTGAAGTTTGCAACGAAGTGAAGGTATGCTAATTTATAGATTCAATTCAACGTTTTTAGGGCCGTTCTACACGAACTAAATGTCGTACTAACTTGTTAGTACTGAATCAACTCAAGGAGTAAAAGCACGGGAAACTAAGCTTTAACGTCGTGCGTAGAAATTTCGATGCACGACGTTAAAGCTTAGATTCTTGTGCTTTTGCTCTTTGAGTTGATTCAGTACCAACAAGTTAGTACGATATTTAGTCCATGTAAAACGGCCCTTAAATTTATTTTAATTTTAGTTAGGGTTAGTTTGCTTCCGTCTGAAGGGTAACGATAAGCTTAACGAGAAACTGTTAAGTAACATTAACGGCTCTGGTAAATTGCACATGGTTCCAGCTCACGTCAACGATAAGTATATTATACGCTTTTGCGCTGTTGCCCAAAATGCTACTGAAAACGATATCGGTAAGTTTCTTGGAATAATAAAAACAAAATTAAACTTTTGTTTATACCATAAACTATAAATTGACTCTTGTAATCCATAATTAATTATTTATAGATCACGCGTGGAACATCATAAAGGAATTTGCTGACGAATTGTTGGAAGATCAAGCATCGGAAAAAGAACGGGTATACACTTCAGTTTTTTTAACGAAAGTTAACGTATTAAGCACAAATTTTAGGAATTGCAAGACGAAGTGTTCGAAATTTGGAATAAAAAGACGAAAGAAACTTTGGCTTATAAACGATCGTTCTTTGTTCGTATGGTGAGCGATCCCAAAATTTACAATCCTTCTATAACCAAAACTATACAACCAGCTCGTCGTCATCTAACCGATACTACAGACATGCACGAACTAGAAAGCAACGTAACTGTACAACCGCCCCTGTAAGCGCAAAAGATATTTAATTAATCCACAATTGAAAAATTAATTTTTACAGTAGTTCTTCTTGGATTAGTTGGCCTTTGGCGTTCTTATTTCAAGGAAATGCGGATGATTCAGCTCGAAGCGACGTTTCGATACGGTGAGTGTCAAGCTCGAGCACAAATCATATAGGAATCAATTTATAAAAGTTTCTTTGGTGTCAAGCAAGATTTATTATTTTCCAACACAAAGCTTTTAACAATTCATATTTCAGTTTTCGTCACTTAGATACAAAAGTAAGACTGAAAACGTCAGGAAAAGAAGGGACAAATTCGAATGGCGGTGGTGGACAATCGCCCTCTCCTGAAAGGCATACTAAATCGCCAATAAAATCGCCTATTATAGGAAGAAAATTAACCAAGTCGTCAAATGTTGAAAGTAGCAACAATTAAAACAGTGTTTAATAAATAAATGTATTCAAAGCAAACTTCGTCTTCTCAAAACCTTCAAAGTCAAAGAAAATTTACTACGTATTGGTTTGTAGTAGGATAAAGTTAAAATATTGTTTTAAAGCTTCTTTTTGTAAAGACTGTTTGAATTTTTAAAAACTGTTCAATGCTATAAAAGATGAGAAATTAAAAAAAAAAGTGTTCCTATCGATTGAATTAAATTGATTGTCATCAACCCAAATATTATTTATGAAATAAAAACGTTGAAATTTAATACAATTTAATACGTTTCAGTTTTAGGGTAGTTCAGAGTGTGGAAATTAAGAAGTGTTTACCAAAGCTTAAAAGAAAACACATCATTTTTTAGACGTATAGAAAATTGCATATATCCTTTTCTGAATGGACTTTTGACTCTTTCTTGTCAATTGAAGCTATTTAAGGACAATAAATTATTTTTAGGGGTACTGCAAATCTTTTAGATGTAAAGGGTTGTTTCTTTTCTAATATACTTTAATTTATGACGTTTCTAAATTTTAAAAGGCCATGAAAAAGAGAGGAACAAACGAAGTGAAGTGGCCACTATAAGTTAGTATAGTTTAACTAAAAATATGTGATTTTTACAACTTTCTTGACGATTAACTTTAATATCGATACAGCAGGACAAAAGAGCTTTATACCTCTTATTTAAAACTAGAACAGTGCTGTTTTAAGAAAATGTGGATTACACGTCTATCACTTGGTACTTGTGGCTTCTATTTTAAAACTAGCATTATTATTCAAGTACTCCGAGTCAAAGTTGTAAAAATAATTTATATTTTGTTGAACTTGACCAATATAGTGGCCACTTTAAACAGGCTATATGGTTAACGTTCGTTTTATGGGACAACTCGATCAGAAAGTTAATTGAAACGACTCTAGATAAAATGATATAAAAATATATTACTTAACAAAGCATATTTTCGGTAAAAATTACGCAACGAACTGAAGGAGATAAAATATAAAACTCCATCCAAGAGAGAAGTTATAGCTTGGCATACCCGAATGCATTCATAAACCGCCTCATGGGCAGCAAAGGGTGTCTTACTCTGTCTCAATATAAAGGAAGAAGACATACAGGGTGGTGATTTATTTACATGTAAAATCATACCTAAGGGTGTGCGCAAATGAGAAGTTTCGACCATAGAATTTACATAGAGTTGTTTGAAATTTCAGCTAGAATCATATGTCCCTACAAGGGTGCAATATGATCTATGCTCTCAGCTTTGAATTTGAGTACCCCAGAACGCTGGTGGTCTATGCTATGCTCTAGACTATATGCTCGAATCTTTTAATTTGCGCACACCCTTAGTAATTTCCGGCTTCCCAGATTAATTCTAGACAGAGGCGGCGCTAGGCGGTAAGCGTAGCATAGGGGCGCAGCAAGTTAGGGGCGTAATATGTTAAGGGCGACGCGGGATAGTCTGATTACAAATATTTTATAAAATTGATAATAATAACAAAAGGGGGCCAAATAATTGAATTTGCAGGTGGGCGCTAGAATAGGTAACGCCGCCACTGGTTCTCATCTGATCCACTGTTTTACGGGCGCAAGCGGAGGCGCAACAGTCTATGACTCTGTGGTAAAGAGCTTTACGTGCGTGTGTCATACAGTATTTTTTATTCGACTGTAATAGTATATTATAATACAAGGGCGTAAAATGATGTTTCACGAGCGATAGCGCAGCCTTGCAAATCGAGGCCTAAGCGAGATTCGCCTGAGAGCCGTCCGTGAGACCGAAAAATATTACGTCCGTGTGTATACACTACAGTATTTTTTATTAGACTGTAAACAATATTTAAATAAAAATAAATAATTTAAATAAATTTTAGAACAGATAATTTTACTTAAATGAATTGTACATAACCTAAAATTTTTTGGCACAATAGTAGGAGTAAATATTTATGAATGTCAGATAAAATTGGTATACCTATAGGAGTATTTTTCTAAGAATGCGTTTTTGACACTTACCGGAGCAAACCTAAAGTTATAGTTGGAAATGTGAAGAGACAATGCAGTTAGCGACTATTTTAATTTGGCATCCCTGTACAGAGTTGTCACATTACAATTTAATTTGTTTCAATTTCAATGTTTTTTAGCTTGATTTGTTGGTATGTGGCAACCCTGCGCTGTCATTATGAAACTTCAAAAACGCATTTTAAAATAAATACACCTATAGCTATATAAAATAAGAACTTCACATAAATGTCAATAGATGGCGTATCCATTTAAGCATAATTATGGACCGTAAAGTAGCACTTTAGGTCCCTAGACCGTAAAGTGGTTGCTATAGTAACGAAATCAAAATATTGAAATGTTGATCAAAAGACCGAATTTACGTTCGATTTCGAAATGTAAAGTGTCAGGAGTGTCAATTTTTCATACAGTCAAATAAAAATTTACTTTAAGGTAGTTGCGTACTGATGGACACGAAATCTAGCGGTGAGATATAGAACTCGGACATTTGCAAACCTCTTTTCAGTCGGTCTGTAAAATTTGCCTTAGTGTGTCAAAATGCTATCTTGTGACACATGTATTTTAATATAGCTACTATTCTGGCATTAAAAATAATTCAAAATTAATTTTATTTGTTGGTTTAAATGCAGAATTTAATACTCTAACGTTCGGTTGCATAAAGGCGAATTATATTTTAATCCGAGAATTAGATTTATAATCCTTAGATATGGCAACGTTACGCAATAAATTAATAAATAAATAAATATAAATGTAAAAGTTTGACAAACTGTAGTCACAATTCAACACAAAAATAACTTAACCTCAAATTTTAATTTACAAGCGTCAAACTTTTACATTACAGTGTGTAACGTTGCCATATCAAAGGATTATATATCTAATTCTCGGATTAAAATATAATTCGCCTTTATGCAACTGAGGGTAAAAATTTTATGTGGTGTAATACTTTGACAGTTGCATTTGGAGTATAATTCGATGGGAAATGTCTACTTGAAGATGCTCACGATCGTCCTAGAGTTGAAAACTACTTTAAAATCAAAATTATTTATAAAAATTGTTGATTTTTTACAAATAATTGGGCAGAAATCAGGCATAACTTGCTGAAAAAGGAAAGTTTGCTAACCAGAAAACTACAGAAGATAATGCGGAAGTGAAAAAATCTCATTTTCGAAAAATCTGATAATGCACTCAAATATAACAGATTGACATAATGGCCAATCAAACTGTAAGATGTCTAACATTGCAACTTCCGAAGTAACCACGATTCGTAACCTTTAAAAAAGTTATGTAATAACCACTTGTGTTTAGGAACCGAATATTGTCAAATAATAGCCCATAGCATTATAATTAGTGATAATCATAAAATTGTAAATCATTGTCATGATTTTAACGTCCTTGGGTAGGAGTGTTTTGTAATTTCTTTAAAAAATTCATATCGCTCTGCAAATATACCAATTAAACATTGAAAAAATTTCATTACACGTGTACGTCAACGCGATGCAGAAAATGTACGGACGTAAAACACAACCTACTTTTCTTTCTTCGAGTATAATATTTGTTTAAAGGGGTGCCCTTTAGCAGTCATAAATATTTCCTAATTTTTTAAACAAATTGAAAAATTATGCTTTTTCCCGTAGAGGGATTCCCAAACAATAACTATAGATATATTTAATAACGTTAATTATAATAATTGCACGTGCCTTAGGGCAAAACTTTTTAACAATATAAATTAACATTAATTTTGCAATCGAATTACGTTTATAAACAAATTTAAAAATGGGGGACTTTACAAAATATTTAACGTTTTGCTACATTATTTTCATTTACTATAACAGTTATTTTCGAGTAATCGCAAATATTTGACTGGAAATCACCAATTTTAAAGACAAAGAACCGGTTAATCGATTCTACTTGTAATTAAACTGTTTGTAGACAATATTAATTTAAATAAAAAGGTTTCTAATTAACAAGTTTTTGCGGGTGAAAATTTTTTAAATTGGGTGCGAGAATTGGCGAAAATGAGAAAAACCTAATGATGCCATTGTGTAAACAATACATTTTATTTTTAATTATAAAACAAATAAATAGATGAGAAGATTGACTATTTTTAGATAATTTGTTTATTAAAATTCTAATCAATCGGGAGGATTTTTTACAACTAATTAAAAATCATGGGAACTTCCTTGCTTCTTTTTTGGACAATTCAAATTTTTTCGTAATTCAAAAATGATGTCATTAAAATTTTTATTCTAATTTTTTTGACAAGATGCTTAAAATAGATTTGAAAGATCAGTTTTCTTAGAAAGAAGGTGGCATAATCGAAGAGTGGTTTGGATTTTTACACTTACTGTTACTGGGAAAGATTTTGGGGTTAAGCCCCATCAGGGCCGTAGCCAAAGGTACGCCAGGCCCAGAAAAAGTTTAAGCCTACTCTACTCACAGCTATCTAAACTTCATCCTCAGAAGAGATTATATTTGTCAACAGATTTATACAAACCCAGAAGGAAGAGCCCTAATTTTAGCTTTCAGTCTCCCTTAAAAAATTTTGAGCATGCACTGATAACAGTCTGGCTACGGCCCTGAGTCTCATTAAATCTCTAATGAAGTAGGTACCTGGATTCAGAGTTTCAGGGAAGTACCACGAGACTTGAAAAAGCTCTGAAAAACAATTCAAGCTCTTGAGATTGTAAAAGTATAGTATAAAAGAGTATAAAAGTAAAAGGAACGAGCTACCCATATGCAAAAAGGAAGTTAAGAATTTGATAGAAATATACAAAAATTTATTTCCAATCAGGGTTGGAATAAGTCGCGACTTTTATAAAAAAAATCCAAAAAGTCGGACTTTTTAAATTAATTCATACTTTTACGAATTAATTCAAATTTTTGAAGTGAACTTTTATTGTGTACTCAGAAGTAAAAAAAAATGAATTTGAGAATTTTATACAAAAACAAAAATTTATTTCCAATCAGGGTTGGAATAAGTCGCGACTTTTGTAAAAAAAAATCCAAAAAGTCGGACTTTTTGAATTAATTCATACTTTTTTAGTTAATTCAAATTTTTTGAAGTGAACTTTTATTGTGTACTTAGAAGTAAAAAAATGAATTTGAGAATTTTATACAAAAACAAAAATTTATTTCCAATCAGGGTTGGAATAAGTCGTGACTTTTATAAAAAAAAATCCAAAAAGTCGGACTTTTTAAATTAATTCATACTTTTTCGTATTAATTCAAATTTTTGAAGTGAACTTTTATTGTGTACTCAGAAGTAAAAAAAAAAATGAATTTGATAATTTAATACAAAAACAAAAATTTATTTCCAATCAGGGTTGGAATAAGCGACGACTTTTATAAAAAAAATCCAAAAAGTCGGACTTTTTGAATTAATTCATACTTTTTTAATTAATTCAAATTTTTGAAGTGATCTTTTATTGTGTACTCAGAAGTAAAAAAAAAATGAATTTGATAATTTAATACAAAAACAAAAATTTATTTCCAATCGGGGTTGGAATAAGTCGCGACTTTTATAAAAAAAATCCAAAAAGTCGGACTTTTTAAATTAATTCATACTTTTTCGAATTAATTCAAATTTTTGAAATAAACTTTTATTGTGTACTCAGAAGTAAAAAAAAAATGAATTTGAGAATTTTATACAAAAACAAAAATTTATTTCCAATCAGGGTTGGAATAAGTCGTGACTTTTATAAAAAAAAATCCAAGAAGTCGGACTTTTTGAATTAATTCATACTTTTTTAATTAATTCAAATTTTTTGAAGTGAACTTTTATTGTGTACTTAGAAGTAAAAAAATGAATTTGAGAATTTTATACAAAAACAAAAATTTATTTCCAATCAGGGTTGGAATAAGTCGCGACTTTTATAAAAAAAATCCAAAAAGTCGGACTTTTTAAATTAATTCATACTTTTACGAATTAATTCAAATTTTTGAAGTGAACTTTTATTGTGTACTCAGAAGTAAAAAAAAATGAATTTGAGAATTTTATACAAAAACAAAAATTTATTTCCAATCAGGGTTGGAATAAGTCGCGACTTTTGTAAAAAAAAATCCAAAAAGTCGGACTTTTTGAATTAATTCATACTTTTTTAGTTAATTCAAATTTTTTGAAGTGAACTTTTATTGTGTACTTAGAAGTAAAAAAATGAATTTGAGAATTTTATACAAAAACAAAAATTTATTTCCAATCAGGGTTGGAATAAGTCGTGACTTTTATAAAAAAAAATCCAAAAAGTCGGACTTTTTGAATTAATTCATACTTTTTTAATTAATTCAAATTTTTTGAAGTGAACTTTTATTGTGTACTTAGAAGTAAAAAAATGAATTTGAGAATTTTATACAAAAACAAAAATTTATTTCCAATCAGGGTTGGAATAAGTCGTGACTTTTATAAAAAAAAATCCAAAAAGTCGGACTTTTTAAATTAATTCATACTTTTTCGAATTAATTCAAATTTTTGAAGTGAACTTTTATTGTGTACTCAGAAGTAAAAAAAAATGAATTTGAGAATTTTATACAAAAACAAAAATTTATTTCCAATCAGGGTTGGAATAAGTCGCGACTTTTATAAAAAAAATCCAAAAAGTCGGACTTTTTGAATTAATTCATACTTTTTTAATTAATTTAAATTTTTGAAGTGAACTTTTATTGTGTACTTAGAAGTAAAAAAATGAATTTGAGAATTTTATACAAAAACAAAAATTTATTTCCAATCAGGGTTGGAATAAGTCGTGACTTTTATAAAAAAAAATCCAAAAAGTCGGACTTTTTTAATTAATTCATACTTTTTTGAATTAATAAAATTTTTGAAATGAACTTTTATTGTGTACTAGAAGTGAAAAAAAGAAATTTGATACAAAAACAAAAAATTATTTCCAATCAGGGTTGGAATAAGTCGTGATTTTTATAAAAAAAAAAACAAAAAATCGGACTTTTTGAATTAATTCATACTTTTTTGAATTAATTAAAATTTTTAAAGTGAACTATTATTGTGTACTTAATTATAGAAATTGAAATTGTGTGATTTAATTCACGACTTTTTTGAAATATTCATGAGAATTAAAACACGAATTAATTCATGGGAATTAAGTTCATGCCCACTCTGTTTTCAATGACGGTGCAAAAATAACAAATTTTACGGCTCTAGAATAAAAAAAATTGGCCATACATATAATTTTAATGAAAATGTTCCTTTTTTATTATCTACAGCTAATTATAGTGTTTGTTGTGCAACATTGTACAATAATGTAAAGTTAATGGCTAATCCATCAAGAGATCAAACGATCCCTGGTAACAATAAAAAAGTTGTAACTTCAGACACTGTTGACCAACCTACCTCAAGAAGGTCTGTTTTAAACTTTAATGTTCTTGTAATGAAACTCGCGTATATTTTGCGACAAAAAACTAGATTAAATGGCCTTCAATTGAACTCGGCTAATAAACTCAGCCTTTGTTATTTTGAAAAAACTAACTCACAATCAATGAACACGGCTAATTAATAATTATATTTCTAAATTTTTGCAAATTTATTTAAATTTTGGTGTAATACACAGTTTAGTTTAATAGTGTTGTGCTAAAACTGGAATATTCTTTCTAAAATTACCTACATCTTGCCCTTGATTAGTTTTTAAAGAATCCTCACAAGTGTCATGACCTAACATTAGAATTAAACCGTGACAGAAGACCGAGGGATAAATTCTCGTGTTAATTATGAATTTAATGACGTAACGAAAGCAGGAAAAACTACAATTATGAAGTGGGGATCTTACATAAATTAAGCGCGTGCAAATTTTTGTGCTAAAAAGAGTTAAGTTTTAAAACGTGTAGCATTGATTTTATTCAAAAATTTATTAAAAATGAACGTGGAAGAATTTCGTGTTCGTGGTAAAGATATGATCGATTACATTTGTGCCTATATGTTAACTTTGGAATCAAAAAGAGTCACACCGAATGTAGAACCGGGTTATTTAAAATCGTTACTGCCTTTGGAAGCGCCTCAAGAAGGAGACGAATGGGAAAATATTATGGACGATGTGGATAGCAAAATAATGCCAGGTGTAACTCACTGGCAACATCCACGTTTTCACGCATACTTTCCATCCGGAAATTCATATCCTTCGATATTAGGAGACATGCTCTCTGACGCAATTGGATGCATTGGATTCTCTTGGGTACGTACAAAAACAGTTGGCGAAAAAACCTTTACAAATAATTCAATTTTAGGCTGCAAGTCCCGCTTGTACAGAATTAGAAACTATAGTGATGGATTGGTTGGGAAAAGCCATCGGTCTTCCGAACGACTTCATTACAAGCTCTCCCGAAAGCAAAGGAGGCGGAGTAATTCAATCTTCTGCTAGCGAATGCGTTTTAGTAACAATGTTAGCAGCTCGAAACCAAGCCATTAAACACCTCAAACAAAACTACCCACGTATGGTCGAAAGTGCATTTTTGCCTCGATTAATAGCCTACTGTTCAAAAGAATCACATTCGTGCGTCGAAAAAGCCGCAATGATTCTTTTAGTAAGACTTAGAATTTTGGAAACTGACGAAAATTGCGCTCTAAGAGGTGAAACGCTAAAGAAGGCCATGGCAGAAGACGAAGCTCGAGGTTTGACGCCGTTTTTCGTTTCGACCACTTTAGGATCTACCGCTTGTTGCGCTTTTGACAACTTGGAAGAATTGGGGCCTATTTGTAAGGCTAAACCGTGTACGTGGTTACACGTAGATGCGGCTTACGCGGGAAACGCGTTTATATGCCCAGAGCTGAAACCTTTAATGGCAGGAATAGAATACGCCGATTCGTTCAACACAAATCCAAACAAATGGCTTTTGGTTAATTTTGATTGTTCTTGTTTATGGGTTAAAAATAGAATTAAATTAACTTCGGCTTTAATAGTCGATCCGTTATACCTTCAACACGCCAATTCCGACGACGCTATCGATTACAGACATTGGGGTATTCCCTTAAGCAGAAGATTTAGATCTTTGAAACTGTGGTTTGTTTTACGAAAGTACGGAATTAAAGGGCTGCAAAAATACATTCGCAATCACATTCATTTAGCCAAGTGTTTCGAAGCTTTAGTTCGCAAAGATTCGAGATTTGAAGTTGTTAACGATGTTAAATTGGGTTTAGTTTGTTTTCGATTACGAGGACCTGAAACGATTAACAGGACGTTGTTGTCTACGATAAACAGTTCTGGTAAACTGCACATGATTCCATCTTTAGTTAAAGGGAAGTATATTATAAGGTTTTGCGTGGTTAACGAACATGCGACGAAAAAGCACATGGAAGATGCTTGGAACATAATCGCCGAACAAGCGACCGCGCTTATAGAATCGCTCGAGAAGCCCTTGTCTCCAGAAATATTAATAAGGCCACATCTTAATACTAGTGCTTCTAAAAGGTTTTCGTTTACAAGAAGCGTTTCGAAGGACATTTATAAGAGATCTATGAGTAAAAGTAGCCTTTATGATGGCGCAACACCCATTCTTGTTCCCGACGAAGAACAAACACGTACAAACGAAGACATACTTAACGAAATTACCGACAACCATTTTCAAGACTTAGAAGATAACGTTTTCAGCAAAGCGTTTAAAAGTCAACAAAACTCACAAAGCGAACAAATTATAAATTCTGAAAGTTGAGATTCACATAATTATAAAAATAGGTATTTTTCAGTATTATTAGTTGTAATTATTATTGTACATAATTATTAACAAAATGTTTGTGATTTTTAACTTATTAAATTTTTTAATTACGAGATTAAAAAAATATTAGCACGCCTATGATTTGTCACGTGTAGTAAAACCTAACCTCACTTCCTTGTACTTCAAATCATAAAACTACTTTAAAAGCAGTAATTTGTATTGAACAAACAAAAAAAGTATAAAAAAACGCATTAATAATTGTAGATTTTGGTATAAAAACACAAATGGGACAAAGTTTAATTGCAAAAGTAAATAAAAAAATAAACTTACGTATGTTCCTATGCGGTTAATTTTTGAGGCTCGTAAAACTTATTGATATTGAAGTATTACGTTGGTTAAATAGTAAAGATATTTGTTATAATTAGTTTATTTTAGAAACACGAATAATAAACAATTTTATAATTAGCGCTTTATAGGTTGTGTATTTTTGACGTTTGTCATAAAAGTTCAAACAAAAACCGCTAGATGGCGCCACAGTGAAATTTGCGTCAAAATAATATTAATTTAAAATTTATTCAATAACAAACGTAAAAATATTTATATACGAATTTTATAGCAAAAATTTAATTAATAATTGATAATTAGCTATTTTACGACTTTTTTTAACATTCTCCACGTAGACTGTCCATTAGTTCTATAAGTGATGGCCGTACGACTACTAATCAATAGCCGATTTAAATTTTATTATTTTATTATTTAATTACACAAGGGATTGCTTTAATTCTAATTTGAATATTCTATTGTGAAAATTATGAACACACAAATATGACATTTGTGATAAAAGTTCAAACGATCATCGCTAGATGGCACCACAGTGTAATTTGCGCCAAAATAAATATTAATTTAAAATTTATTTAAATAACAAAACGTAAAAATACTATTTTACGAATCTTATAGTAAAAATTTAATTAATAATTTATAATTAATTATTTTATGACATTTTTTTAATGTTTTACACGGAGACTTTCCATTAATTCTATAAGATGGCGTCCGACCTCTAATCAATAGCCGATTTAAATTTTATTATTTTATTATTTAAATACACAAGGGATTGCTTTAATTCTAATTTGAATATTGCCACGAATGGAAATAAATTAGAAAATATTAAATTGAATTAAAATGAATTTATAAAAGTTAAATTAAACAAACAAGAAATAACTTACATTGTTATCAGAATGCAAGTCAGCATATAAGGGAAGTTGAACTCAAGTCAACTATAATGAGTTAGTCGTGGATAAGAGTTGAAAGGAGAGAGTAGTTAAGTAACCTTAGAGGAGAGTAGTTGATATGCAATTATGTTTTTTAGTTTTAAGTATTAGTTGTTAATAAACTTTATTATTATAAATTACGGTGAACTTTGAATGATCCAAACCCCCTCGGTACAAAGTCACAAAACCAAACGTGACATAATGGTGGAGGCGCCACGTCAAAAAGACCGTATTGCTCAATTTTAATTAGTGAAAATTGGTGAAAGTGCGACAATTAAATTTTAAGTTAATAGTGATTGAAAAAGCATCGAGTTTAAGTGAATTATTATTACAAAGGATTAGCTGAGTAAAGACGAAAAAGATGCAGTCAATCAAAGTAATCAGGAAGCTGATCGTAGCAGAGATGTTTTTGGGAGTTTTAAATATGTAAGTATAAGCTAATGAAAAAATTTAGGTATTAGGAAAACTGAAAGCTGACCCAGGATGAAAGAAAAGACAAATTTTGGTAATTTTATATAGTTTAAGTGTTTGTATTAGGAATAGGAACCAAGGACCAAGCGTAGAAACGGAAAGCGTCCATGGAAAATTTTTTATTTTTTGCTGATAAGTGCTTTTTATTAATTAACAAAGAAACATAAAGGTGATGCAATAAGGTTAATGTTCAAGAATTACATGTAGATTTACACGTACGCATAAAAGGGTTATATTACATGTCGCAATACAGGAAAGTAAAATGATGATAAAGCAACATAGGCAAAAAGCAATGTCCTGAAATGGATTAAAAAAAAATGTTAAACATAAATGGCAAACAAATTAGGATTAAAAAGTTTTATAAGAATTTTAGGGAAGTTCGGGATAAATTTTCGAATTTTTTGGAGAATATATGATAGTAGAATTTTCTGTGAAAATTTTTTTTTACAAAATTTTAGAAATGCTGATGTTAGGTTTATTGTTGTCAAGTAATACGTGAGCAATTAGAATTTAGGTGTATGTAGTTTTCTTTTTGGGGAATATTTTTGTAGTTTTTGCAATATTGGGTAAGAGTTAGAAATAGTAAGTATTAAATTTTTATAATAAAATGGCTATCAAAACCATGATTGAGAATTTTGGAGCAGTGACACAGTTGAGTCCAAGTCAAAAATCAAGGAAGACAAGTTGCTGTCAGCAACGGTGGTCTGGAGTTCGCTCTGGACAGGGACAGTGCATGATGGGTCTTGCCCATCGAAGAATCAGACGTTTCAGATTAAGAGCATAGATCATTTTAAATAATTATAAATTTAAGGGTTAGTGATAGGATGATTTAGTTAACTTTATATGTAATGTAGGCTTACGTAGTTAATACAAAATAAAGATATTTGAAAATAGTCATAGGATAGATAAAAAAAAAATTAGAGTAATAGTTTAACTGATTTGAATAGGGAATACGAAAATGAAAATTTGAAAAAATAAAGGGAAAAGTTAAAAGCAACTAGAGACAGTAAAAATATAAATTTTTTTTAGCAGCAACCAAGGAGTAAAATGATAATTTTGTGTTTATTTAGAAAATAGTTTGTTGGGAAAATTTTAATAATCAAATAATGAGAAGGAAACAAAAGACAATTTTAAAAATAGGCATACAACGACCTTACGACAAGAGTGGAAAATAGACCAGAAGAAAAGAGAGCAAAGTTAAAAGAGAGACCGAGGTAATAAACGAAAGCCAAAGTGACATTAAAAGATAAGAGAAGACAAAAGAACCACAAAAAGACAAGAGAAAAAATAAAAAATATGGAACCGAATTCAAGCGACGCGCAAAAGGAGAAGAAAAATACGTGTACAAGAAAAAAGTAAATAGGTAACGCGTATGAAGTATATTAAAAATGAATAATGATTGTACCAAAGATGATAAAAAAGGTCTGATATGAAATAAATTATGATTGTACCAAAAATGATAAAAGAATGCCTTATATGAGAAACATATGAGATGAATTATGATTGTACCAAAAATGATAAAAGAATGCCTTATATGAGAAACATATGAGATGAATTATTATTGTGCCAAAGATGATAAAAAATGCCTTACATGAGAAACATGTGAGATGAATATGATAAACGAAGTTAAATGAGTAAAATTGAGATGAAAATAATAGGTACAAAATGATAATAAAAGGTACAAAATGAAAATAATAGGCACAAAAAAGAAAATAATAGGTGCATAAAGAAGAATAATAGGTACAAAATGAAAATAATAGGTACAAAATAATAATAATAGGTACAGAATGAAAATTAAAGGTACAATATGAAAATAATAGGTACAAAATGAAAATAATAGGTACAAAATGAAAATAAGGAAAAAAATTGTGTTGCTTGAAATAATAAATAGAAGTAATTGTTGTTCTTGTCTGTAAAAGTGTTACTTTTGAAAGAAATTATTGTGCTAGGTCTTGGTCAATAAAAAAATTATATCTTGGGGTCTATTAGAATTTTGTATTGAAACCAGCAAGTCAAGTTAATATGAAAAATAAAAATGAAAGAGATGTAAATAGGAAGCTTAAATTGAAATGATAAAATTTTGTGTTGCTTAAAAAACAAATAAACAAAATAGGCATAGGGTTTTTTTTTAAGGTATTAAAAATAAAGATTAAAGTAAATTGTGTTCGATGATGAGAATAATAATGGTCATGAAAAAATGATCAAATATTTGTGTGTTTAAAAGAATGTTTCAGATTCTTAATAGAAATCATTATAGTCAAATCCAAACGTGGAATTAGCATGGAAATCAACATAAAGTACTAGGCGTTCAGATGAATAGACCACAACCCCTGGAAGACAAGGAAGAATAAGAAAGTGAAACATAAAATGGAAGGCAAATCAAAATACCTAGAAAAAATGGAGGAACATGGAAATGGATCAATAAATCAGGGTTGAAGAAATAGATGAACCTACGAATACAGAAAATGATAAGGAAATCAATGTTGAAGAACTGAATGAACCTATAAATATGGAAAATGGTTAAAGCATCAAAACTGCGTTGAAAAAGGATTACAAGTAGTTGCAGTAAATAAGAAGTTGAGGAAAAACTTCGTTGAAAAAGATTACAAATAATTGAGGTGAGTACCAAAAAGGTAAAATCGTATTAAATAAAGAGAATGAAGTTAAGATTAAAGAGAAAAATAGAAACGAGGGAGCTCCCGTCTCTAAAAATGGGACGAGTCTTAATGCAAAATTCGCCGTACATGTCGACAAATTTAAAATCTTACCGCGTTTGCATTAAGAACTCAAAACATTATAAATAGTGAGATTGAAATAAAAAATAATTGAATAAATTGAGAGTACAATAATACGAATATGAATTGAAAGAAATTAAAGAGATAAATTTGTTATAAATGAGACAAATAATGAAGTAATACGAAAGGAAATAATTATAAAAGTAAAGAGATTGTAATCAAAAGTAAAAAGTTAATGTACAATAAAAGTAAAGGTTCAATAATGAGGTTCAATAATAAAAATTGTATTAAAAGAAAAAGTACAGGAAGATTTGAATGAAAATAGTGTAAAAGATAATAGGTATTTTTAAAAAAACTTAAGAACAAACAAATTAGAGAGAAAATAGGGGAAAGAACGTCAAAATGTATAAGTTTAAACTAAATTTTGTAATGTACGAGTAAATGAAAGTTTTTGTCAAAAAATGATCATCGAACACTAAAGAAAATAGAAATTGAAAAAAAAATTTTGTAGATCTTAAATCAATAATATTAGATATAAGTTTAGAAAATAAGTTTTGTAAAAGCAAATTATTAATGTAGTTTCTGATTTCATGTAACACCAACGTTTACGCCAAAACGCCAACGAGTCTGAGACAAGATTAAAACCGATGAAAACAGGGTCACAAAAATCTAAGGAAAATTGGAGAGATCACCTAAAGCAAACCAAACACTAAGCACGAATAAATTATGCTCACTCAGTAAAGGATTGGATGAAAATAGTTATGGATGGAAAAGAGCCTTCCAAGGAAACTTTGAATAATGTCCACAACAAAGTTAAATAATAAAAATGTAGGACAACATATGGAAAAATGGTTGAATGGTCGACAACAAGTTAAAAGTAAACAAAATTACAAGAAGACACAGTGATAGAAGAAGCTCAAATAAAGTTAATGAAGATGCTTGATGACAAAGTAAAGAAAAATCAAGCATAAGGTGAAAAACGTTGACCTAGTCTGCGAGTAAATAAAAAATATTACAAGTATAAAACAATCCAGTCCAGAAGTGAAGAACCTTAGCAGATCAATGAGTGTCAAGTGAAAAATAAATTAGTGAAAACTTAATACAGTGATAAACATGTTAAAAGAAAAGTGATCTCGAACATTAAAAGACTAAGTAAAAAAATGTGTTTTAAAATAAAAAACAAATTAAAAGAAATTGTGAACCCCTGTGAGAAAACTTACGTGTATTGAACTTATTTTGAAAATCTTGACTCATTCTTGTGTTTTTAATTTTTTAGGTTGAATTGATGTATTTTAAGAAACAATGTTGTAAAACCAATTGAATTTTTTTTTTGTATTTAGATTTATAAGAATTTATTGTTTGAAATTTTTATGTTTTATTGGGTGAAATTTGAAGTTTTAATTATTTAGTTTTAAAAGATTGAATCCTACGTATGCTGAACGCAAAATTTTTTTTATTGACCGTATTCTTGAAGAGCGACTTGGGTCAGCCGCTTTTTAAGAAGGGGAGTTATGCCACGAATGGAAATAAATTAGAAAATATTAAATTGAATTAAAATGAATTTATAAAAGTTAAATTAAACAAACAAGAAATAACTTACATTGTTATCAGAATGCAAGTCAGCATATAAGGGAAGTTGAACTCAAGTCAACTATAATGAGTTAGTCGTGGATAAGAGTTGAAAGGAGAGAGTAGTTAAGTAACCTTAGAGGAGAGTAGTTGATATGCAATTATGTTTTTTAGTTTTAAGTATTAGTTGTTAATAAACTTTATTATTATAAATTACGGTGAACTTTGAATGATCCAAACCCCCTCGGTACAAAGTCACAAAACCAAACGTGACAATATTCTATTGCGAAAATTATGAACAAACTTAATAACACTTGCGAAAAATGTATCAAAAATTTATGTTTGAACTTTAGGATCTTGAACTTCCAATTAACACTTGACTAAAAATTCGTAAAGCAAATAAAAAATGTTAAATTAATTACTTGGAAAAATATTACCGTATGTAGTACATATTTACATTGCTCGAGTCTATTTTTGCTAATCTCACGGGGTGGTTTAAGTGAAGTTTTTGTTACCTATTTTAAATTTTTTTTTTAAAAGTTCGTAAGTTTTATTTTCGTTTTTGTGTTTTTTTTAACAGTCAGTGATACTTAAAATGCTAATTTTGTTTCAAAAAACATTTAGTAAAATTTAGAAATTATTTAATCCGTATGTTATGTAGAATTAAGTTTTGTGAATTTTTCAAGTACGATAACCCCATAGGCCGTAGATATTTACTTAGATCATCTTTCATCTAATGGAAAGACAACATTTTTGCTTTACTTTTAAATGATGAATTTTCAAAATTTGATAACACGATGTTTTTTTTAATAAATTTCTAGTCGCGTATGTTTGTATTTGAGGAAATTGGTATAAGTTTGCGCCATTTTGTTCGATGAAATTTTAAGGTGAAAAAAGGAGAAAAAAATCAAATTTAAAGGCTCGTAAATAATATACGGTGATCAAAATAACACAATATCTTGAAGACTTGGCAAAGTATTAGTATGTAATAAACATCACAACAAAAGGAAGATAATACGCACTTATACAATCGTAAACATTCCTAAGCCATCTTCACATAATCTGATTTTGTTTGTTGTGGATTATCAGGATGTCGAGGATTATTTCTGTAAGCTCCTACATTATCCACAAAATTCCCATATTTGTATAAAATTTAAAAAATCTAATTTTGAAAGCAACAAGGTTAATCAATATTATTATTTTATTAGTTTGTAATTAGTTCTATTGGGTACACATTTTTTAATTTTTTAAAATACAAGAGTTTGAAACACGCATGGCAATAATTCAGAATATTTGGCGTCGTCCAGAACGCCGTTTTCGGCGTCGTAGTGTGTTTTGATCTCGACGGTAGACGCTTTAATCGAGATTGTTACGGATGCGCTTTTTCTTTAAAAAAGATTACGTCTTTAATGAAATTTATATTTCCATTAAAAATTAAGTGAACGATTTAGTTAAAACAGGTATTTTTAATGTAATTTAAATCCAAATAAAATTTAATTATTCAAATAAATAATTCAGTTATAAAAGTGTAACGATTTTTAAATAGTTTTTGAATGTTTATTAGTTTGTTTTGAAGAAGTTTGATTTTAATTTAAAAAGAATTTTTAATAAATAAAACAAAAGGATATTATGCGTTAAATAAATAATAAAAAATAAGAACAAATACATAGAAAATCGCGATTCTCCGATGCTTTTTTAATAGTTTACATAATAAATTTGTGTCAATAGATTCAATACTTTTACCAAGTTAAATAAACTCTCAGTATTGAAAGTAACCATTAAGTCAATTCCTGTCGAAAATTTTACTTTATTTATATAGCTAACAAAATATTAGATTCAACTTTTGATCTTAAGGCTTTGGAGGTTAAAAAAATTTACAAAATTAGCCAAAATAATTTCTGTAAACGTATACAGGGTGGAAAATTGAAAATTTACTTTGAAAACTCGCAAATATGGAAAATTAGGTAGTTTTTCTTAATACAGGGTGTTCTAGAAGCGATATGTTACATTTTGACATTTTGGTCTCCCATAAAACTTAACGTAACTAACATAAGCTGAATTGTGATAGAGGTGACCTCTTGCGTATGTGATTAAAATGCACCACCACCACCCCTTGAGCTTAACTCAGAGAGGACCAACGTGTAACAACTTCTAATTTATGCAAATTTTCTCCAAAATTGAGCAATCTAAAGAAAAAGTCACTATGGTGCTAAAACATGCGATCTAGTGGACAAAAAACTGTTTTACTCCGAGATGAACCACGAAAAAATTAAAATAAAATACATATGAATTTAAAGCTGAAGGTTTGAGCTTTCATTTTCATATCCTTTAAGTTTACTTCTGTTACATCGTGTAGTATTAAATAACAAAGAAGTTTTTCATGAACCATTTTTTAAACAGCTTAAGATATTTTGCTTGAAGGATTATTTAAAAAAATTTTTGTTCACGGATATTGTTCCTTATGAGTTACTTTTCAAAGTTACATCATGAGAACAGTATTATACATTTATTTTAAAATAAGCACAATGATTTCATATTTCTCTATTTTTTGTAAATTGTATTTTTAACAAAAATGTTACCTCAAATTGCTGTAAAATGGTTAATATTAAACGGATTGAAAGAAACTAAAAACTCATTATGAAGGAAAATATATCTACTTTTTGATGCACTCGTTAGATTCTACTTATTATCTCAAGTTTCATTTTTCTATAGAATACATTGAAGAAGTAGAAAAATAGGCCATTTTTTCTTAAAATTACTCCTAAATTAAAAGTAATGTACATAATATGAAACATAATAGCTTGTACTCGAATATCCGAAAATTAGAACTTCTTCGGGTTTACTGGGACTAAAGAAGCAGCTGTTGAATACTTTTAAAAATTTGGACATTATCCAATGCTGTGGAACGATTCAAACAGTATCATAAAGCTATTCTAAAAAACGACTTATTATGCCTTTAGAGATGTATGGGTGGGGCGGTACATTTATATCACATACTCAGGATGTCTCATCACATTTCAGCAACAAAATTGTTCTAGTTAATTTTTTCCTTTTCACCCTAGTTTTTGAATTCTATTTGACTGGGCTATAAAAGACATGTATTTTTACAGTAAATTGTCTAAAAAGAAAGCCTCAGTTCTTTTTGTCTATTTCACTACCCCTAAAAAGTCAAAACTTCTTGATGTGAACCTTTATGAAATTTTCTTTGATTTTTTTACAGATTAACCTTGTCAAGTGCTAAAATGAACTCATGATACGATTTTTAAGTAAAAACGTTATGCTATAGCTCGAAAGGCTCTCTTTATACCCTTTATAGTAATAATGCATTAGTCTCATAGATGTCAACTTTTTTTAAGATTAGGGTTAAATAAATCAAGAAAAAGTTGCTGGATAAAAACGTATTTGAAAACAAACATGACAATATTGGCCTTTATAAATTATCATCATCCATTACATATCTGAAATCTCATTTGTTAATAAATTTCATTTTTATGTCTTTTTATATTCCAATTCTTTAGATTTATTTGATCTCTATAAGTCGGCGACAACAAAACAAACACATAAATTGAGGGGTATCTTTTTTAAATTGATTCAAATGTGAAAAAAATAGAAAAGATGGGTTAGAAAATTGAACGATGAAGAAAGGACTGTTTGTTGTAAGGGCGTTTTCTAAATGTAAATTGGTAGGTACCGATAGTGGAATGGTCGATTTACGATCGAGTTAAATGTTACACGTTCACACACTGTTTAAAAAACTCACGTTGAAAAGGGTAGAGAAGTTCGAGTCCCAAAGGCTCCAGTATTATAAAGTCTAGTCGGTTGACTCAACCTCAGGTTGAAATTATAAATAAACGTCAATTTCACTATTATGTCCAATCACGTCAAACTAAAATGGCAGCTAGTTGACTTTCAACCTTCGTTTATAATGCTGGCCCTAAAAGGGTTTGTGCTAGTTTTTTTTTGATAGATAGATCATGAACGCGCGCTACTTTTCTTTGTCTATTTATGCCTCTTCTATATATGAATATCGTCTGTCAACCTAATATTATGTCAATGTTATGTCATATGTCATCATTATGTCAATATTATGTCACATTGTCTCATCTACCAATCTCATCTGGTATTTCATCTTATCTGTCAATCGTTTCTCTTATATAAATGCCAATCTCCTCTGTCAGTTATCATCTCATTTGTCATTTAATTCTATGTATCAGTCTTAACTGTCAGTCTCATCTTTCATTCACATTTGTTAATCTCATCTGTCATATCATCCTGTCACTAATAATATCTATCAAACTCATCGATGGTATAAAATGACATGTGAAATGACAGGTTTGATGACAGATGATATGAAGATGGAATTACAGATGAAATGTCATGAGTTGACAGATGGGTTGAGAGATGGAATGATAACTCCACCTGACACATGAAATGACAGATAAAATTGACATATGGTGACAGATGACCTTGACAATGACATATGTTGGGTGACAGATGAACTCTCCTCTATGGTGACAGATTGACATTTGCCACTTGATAACTATGTGACAGACCACTACCCATTTATCTAAACCAATTCCTATCCTACTTCTCCCACTCCCCCATTTCTCTAAACCAATCCCTATCCTACTTCCTTCCTTGGGGACTTACATAATATGCAAGGTAAAATTGGACTTTGCCTGTACTAGTAAGTAGGAAGTAAACATAAAAATTTTGAAAATACCTCAAAATAGCGATAGCCTTGGGCTATGGCCTATGGATGTTCTCTTTATTAATAAATTTGAAACTGACAAAAGCTATCAATCAACTGGTTAAATTAAAACTCTATATTGCTATTTTGAGCTATTTTTAGTGTTGC
The DNA here is from genome assembly GCA_963924605.1 of Malthinus seriepunctatus. Lineage (NCBI taxonomy): Eukaryota > Metazoa > Arthropoda > Insecta > Coleoptera > Cantharidae > Malthinus > Malthinus seriepunctatus. The sequence continues at coordinate 2,727,853 of OZ004602.1, forward strand.
CGTCTAGACAAGACAAGACAAGACTTGGCCAAGTCTTGTCTTGTCTTGAAACTTCTAGACAAGACTTTGCTAAATCTTGATCTAGATTAAAATTTCATTAGAAAGTCTTGTCTAGATATCAAGAATTTCAAGACTCTAGATTAACTGAATGGTGTATAATTCGCGTTTCTTATCGTTTGTAACGTTACACCTTATTTTTATGTGGAAGTTGCCTGAGTTTATCTCAATTACTTCTAGGTAGGTATATCATTTCCGCTTTATCTTACTAACGTTATCCTTCTAGCGTTGAATAGCATTTTAAGAAATGCAAAATTTATCTTTATTCCTTATGGTTTGTTTAAACAACTAAATTTCAGAATCATCATTTTTACATCTACTTTTCTTATTTAATATGAGGTGAACTAAAACACTGTAGCCTGTTAGTTGTACTACGTGAATATTTTAAATCAGTAGTTTTTAAACTGTGGTCTGTACTTATTGTGCTAAACTATTTAAGTGTACTACTTGGTACTTTACGTTATTTTTTGAGTTGTTAGTGTTAGTGAAAATTTATTTTGAGAGTCGAGAGACGCCTGTATTTATTGGGAGATTAATAAAGTCTAGTTAGAACTGTTAACCATGAAGCGAAGTAGCATTCCTCGCCACGCTGCCAAAAAACATAAAGTCAACCAACAATCTCCAACAAGTGAAAATGACGAAAGTGAAAATTCTTTTGCTTGTAGCTCCAGTAATGACGAAAGCTATAAGCCCCAAATGAGCGAATCGTCTGATGAAAGCGACACCAACATAATTGAGATTACAAACACACTAGTTGATCACGATATGCCTTCCACTTTCACGGAATTACTTTTAAAATCAGGTACTTCACATTTAGATACATTTAACCAGGAAAGTAATAAAAGTGCACATGTGAAACCAAGAAATCGGTGTCTTGGAGAATCTGGCAAACGTTTGCAAACATTTTTTGCAAACGTCTGCAAACAGCTGTTTGCAAACAGCTGGGGCCGTGAAATGTTGAATGGTTCAATAGAAAAATTTGAAACCATATATAAAACTTATTACGCTCCAAAACCAACACCAGTGACAGCTGAAACCGTTAGTGGCGTTAGTTCTCGTGACGACAATCAAATTTATACAAGCGAAGATGAGGACGATGTCATAAACATAAATTCCCTCTTTGAAAGTAGTGTATCAAATGCTGAAGATTTGAGTCAAAGTCAAGAATATTGGAGGAAAGAACTTGATAATTATCTCTTGACTAAACGTGCGTGTAAAGAAGATGATGTACTTCAATGGTGGCGTGCACATCAATCGACTTTTCCAACAGTTGCCAAAATGGCAAGAGATCTCCTTTCGACCCCAGCTACATCGGTACCAGCCGAACGGCTATTTTCTAGAGCTGGTCTTACTATTCGTAAGCACAGAAATAGACTAAATGACGAGTCAGCTAGATCTTTATTATGCTTAAACTCTTGGACTACCTGTAGTCTTAATCAAGCTATTCAAGCCCGAATGAAATGAGGTTTGCATTTTATTTTTTAAAGTTTATATTGTTTATCACTTTCATTTCGTTTCTTCTTACTATAATCAGAAATTTATTTTTTTGTTTTTTATATTTTATGTATTATGTACTAGTACTTACAAGTTAATAAACTAGTTTATTTGTTGTAACACTTTTTTTTATAAATCTTAATTTTACCTATGCACTTCAGGACGTCAGCAACAGCAATTTTCTCGAACAAATAAATAGCTTGCCATCTTAACTTAATTTTTTTTAAATATTATGCAAAACGTAATAATCTATTACAATAAAAATTTATACATAATATACTACTTAACCTATTCTAGAGTCTTGATATTTCTTGTCAAGAGTCTTGATCTAAATAACATAAGTCTTGTCTTGTCTTGAAGTTTCTAGACAAGATTTTTGCAATTCTTGTCTTGATAATCTAGACAAGACAAGACAAGAGTCTAGAAAGTCTAGATCTAGACGGCAACACTAGCTATTTTGAACATTTAAATTTTCTTAATTTCTGACCTTCAAAAACATACAAAATTATTTTTGTTTATTAATTTAGATTTAGAATTTTATGGCCGACAACTTTTATTTGAAGCTATTTTTCCTAAAATAATTAGAGAAGCAGGAAATTACGAAAGTGTGATTTTACATTTCTAATGATCAAGAGCCACGGCCAGGTCACGTATGTTAAAAGATTCAGAAAGTCCTGGTTTTATTGCTTCTAGAACACCCTGTATAACTTGTTTTTAAATAAAAAATTCAATTTCTAAAAATATAAAATAAGAATATTATGTATATCCGAGTTTAGAATCTGAGAAGCTTTAATAAAATGATCCGTTTTTGTCATTTCAGTTTTACGTTTCAGATTTACCTAATAATCGTAATCCCTACACGCACATCGCACAACTTGGCTTATAACAATATTTTTTTCTAAATACATACAATAACGCCCTTCAATAGAATTATGAGCTTATAACTTTTTGTATAATTTGTAAAATAAAATAAGAAATTATTAACGGATGGATTGGTTCAGTTTAATGCAAATTTTTTCGTTTAAAACAAAATATTTTTTATAATGTTTTACTCTCAAGTAACGCCCACACGCCAAAATTTGGTTTTTCTCGAATTGTTTGAATCTGACATTTTGTATATTATTATAAAAAATAATATTATATTACAAACTTTGACAAAGACCGCGGCGGCATGATGTTTCACAGGTCTAAAATAAACCCTACTTCAGATAAATATCACTTTAGTGGTTACTCGCGTTGGTTTTATATTATACTGTGTGTCGAAAACTAATTTAAAAACTCAATTTAAGTTGAAAAACAAACAATTGATAAATTTTTTTCTTTGCTGTTTGTTTTGTAGTTGTCAGTTAATAGCTACTGATAGCTACTATTAAAAAAAGCAGCTGACTCGTCACTCATCACTCGTCAGTCGTCAGCCATCTTAAGTCCCACGTCAAAGTGACATTTGCATAAGGCCGATAAAACAGTACACTATTCTATTACTATGTATGTATGTTTATTACATTAAACGTCACTTTGACGTAGGATTCAAGATGGCTGACGAGTCAGCTACCATTTATAGAGTAGTTACAGTCATAGTGATGACGTCATTTTTTGAAGAAAAATAACCTCAAAATTAAGAATATGAACGCCATATTGAAAATATGTACTCTGACAATTTAACAGTTTATAACTACCAATCAAAGTATGGTGGGTCATAAAAATATACTTATGTCAGTAGATTCAAGTTTTCATAGAAGCGCGGTTTAACCTTATAACTTATAGGTCATAAATTGCTAATGGGTGGCCAAGCATGATTTTCGCGCCCCCCCCGAAGTTACGTGCCTGAATCTCAGCAAGGCTGTAGTGTTAATACAAGAAATTTTCAAGAAAATTTTCTAAGGGCCAGTATTATAAACGAAGGTTTAAGCTCAACTTACGGATGAAACTCAACCTAAGGTTAGCTGTCATTTTAGTCTGACATAATTGGACAAAATAGTGAATTTGACGTTTATTTATAATTTCAACCGAAGGTTGAGTCTACCTTGGATTAACTGGCCGTTAGGGCCAGTCTTATAAAGCCTAGGTTAGCTGTCATTTTAGTCTGACATAATTGGACAAAATAGTGAATTTGACGTTTATTTATAATTTCAACCGAAGGTTGAGTCAACCTTTGGTTAACTGGCCTTTAGGGCCAGTCTTATAAAGCCTAGGTTAGCTGTCATTTTAGTCTGACATAATTGGACAAAATAGTGAATTTGACGTTTATTTATAATTTCAACCGAAGGTTGAATCAACCTTTGGTTAACTGGTCTTTAGGGACAGTCGTATAAAGCCTAGGTTAGCTGTCATTTTAGTCTGACATAATTGGACAAAATAGTGAATTTGACGTTTATTTATAATTTCAACCGAAGGTTGAGTCAACCTTGGATTAACTGGCCGTTAGGGCCAGTCTTATAAAGCCTAGGTTAGCTGTCATTTTAGTCTGACATAATTGGACAAAATAGCGAATTTGACGTTTATTTATAATTTCAACCGAAGGCTGAGTCAACCTTCGGTTAACTGGTCTTTAGGGCCAGTCTTATAAAGCCTAGGTTAGCTGTCATTTTAGTCTGACATAATTGGACAAAATAGTGAATTTGACGTTTATTTATAATTTCAACCGAAGGTTGAGTCAACCTTGGATTAACTGGCCGTTAGGGCCAGTCTTATAAAGCCTAGGTTAGCTGTCATTTTAGTCTGACATAATTGGACAAAATAGTGAATTTGACGTTTATTTATAATTTCAACCGAAGGTTGAGTCAACCTTTGGTTAAATGGCCTTTAGGGCCAGTCTTATAAAGCCTAGGTTAGCTGTCATTTTAGTCTGACAGAATTGGACAAAATAGCGAATTTGACGTTTATTTATAATTTCAACCAAAGGTTGTGTCAACCTTTGGTTAACTGGCCTTTAGGGCCAGTCTTATAAAGCCTAGGTCAGCTGTCATTTTAGTCTGACATAATTGGACAAAATAGTGAATTTGACGTGTATTTATAATTTCAACCGAAGGTTGAGTCAACCTTGGATTAACTGGCCCTTAGGGCCAGTATTATAAAGCCTAGGTTGTCATTTTAGTTTCACATAGTTGGTAAAACAGTAAAATTGACATTTATTTATAATTTCAACCGAAAGTTGTGTCAACCTTCGGTTAACTGGCTCTTATGGCCCAGTATTATAAAGCCTAGGTTAGCTGTCATTTTAGTTTGACATAAGAAGTAAATAAAGAGCCTGTTTGTTTTTAAATATTTTAAAAGCACGTGAAATTAGCTGTTTCATGATACCGAAACATTTCATATTTTCACTTCCGGTTCAACCGGAAATGGTAACTATTTCTAGTTTAAATAGAACACCCTGTATGTCTTTTAAATATATTAAAATCCCGTAAAATTAGTTATTCGATGATACCAAACACTTTGTACTTTAGCTTCTGATTTAACCGAAAATAGGACTTAGGCTGGTATTGGACTGTAAAAAGTTTTTTACAGTCTAATACCAGTCTAATTTTCTAATTTTAAATGCTTATGCTTAAAAATAGTTTTAATACGTACAGAAAAGTCCTGTTATGGCCACATGAAAGCCATTTCCTACGATAAAAGCAAATTGAAACGATTTAAATTTAATGGAATTTATTTTCGGACGTACTGTATACAATTTACATTTGTAACCAAATGTTAACGAAGTAGAGTGGACTTCCGAGTAGTTATTATTGGACTTTTCTTGAAGTCATGTTAGAAACAAGAGGAAATTTGTTATCGACGCACCTATTATTGAAAGAAAACAGAAAACCACAACCCTTTTCAATCAAATACGATTGACTCAAAAGAACTTTTGAGAAATATTTTTTACAAAAGCATTATTTTATAATTTATGCAGAAAAGGATTTTGCTGTTTTAGACATGTTAAAACTTTTAATACTGACATTATTCCAAAGAATTGTGCTTTAACAGGTGAAGGAATCGACCCTAAGCTTATTGTTGTACGTTGTAAAATCCTTTGTAGCATTGTTAAATTAACTAATGGCAATTATCCTACGAAAAAATATAAACGTAAATTGTTGTAAACGCGTACAATAGAAAGGTCCTTCGAGTTCATTTTGCCCTTCAGGACAAACATTATTTATATTAAATTGAGTTTGAATTGAAACCGATTTATTATTATACAGAGCAAATTGTATCAAAAATTTGATAGAAAATTCCAAGTTTGACGTAGTAAAATTTTTGTTCAATGTGAAAGCTCCTTGGGGCTGTTTAATTTTCTTTGAAAAACTGCTTCTGCTTTAATATATATGTATATTTTCCAAGTTGAATAATTAAAGAGGAGGTAGCCCTAGAGCATATGCAGGACGAATTTACCTAAAAAATTATAAATTGCTTAGGTTGTGTCATTTTAAGTTTATTAAAACCTTTTAAAACATTTTCTTTGTTTATCTTTGGGAATTTCGTTATAATTTAATTAAGTTTAAAGGAAAAGATCAACATTCGAATCGAAAGTTGTCGAGTTCATATACTTTTTAATGTATTACATAAATAACAATTTCCAGATCTTCTACATATTTACTCTAAATATAACCTTTATCTGTTTTTAATTACACATTATGGCTTATTTTTCTATTCAAATCTTGTTTTGAAATGAGGATTTTACACGCTTTTTAATTAATCGAAATGCGATATTTCCAAATTTTTTAATTATCTCAGATTTCAATTTAAATTTTACCTTCATTTGTAAGCTGCTAATTTTTATTTTATTCCATTACGTAATCTAATTACCATTTAATAATCGTCCCAAAATAAAACTTTGAAAAATTGCCAAATAAAAAAGGGTTAGCGAAATGGACAAATAGTTCATTGTGAAGAGGGTGCAAATTTATAAAACCCACATTACAATAATTAATTTTATTACGCTCTATTATTCAAATTAGTAAATTTGACATTCCACGTTACTTCTCCGCATCAAAGACGCAATTTATACATTTCCAAAGGTGACATCTTTGTTTTATAATCCACAGACTCTTCTCGTCAAGACGTGCGAAAAATTATAATTTTATGTGAGCTCGACACAAGTTCGATAATCAGGAGGTTTATTTTTTAAATGAAGTACGCCCTTTTCAACAATATAAATTGTTCGGAATGTACAATTTTTGCCAACTTCGACACATTTTTCACGAAAATTGCATAAAATGGAAATGTAAGCAATGAAAACTTTTGTATTTTCTTTTTTAAAAAGATACTTCTCGTTATAAAAGTTGATTTAATTAAATAGAAAACTATAATTTTCATAAACTTTCTAAGCAAGTCTCTGCGGAATAATAAAATTTTATAACGATGATATCGTGCGATCAAAGCTAAACTACGTCTAGAAATGCTATTCAGGACTAAAAAGTAATAAAGCTTTTAGATTAAAATTAATTTAAAATAAATTAAAAGTTGGATAATTACAGCAAAAGGAATCGAGCGTTTTAGCAACAACGGGGAGTTTCTTTGTTCTAAAGGTTGCAAATGGGGAAATTTTCAAATGTAGGGTGCTTTTCGAGAAAATCTTGAGAGTCTGTGTTTATATTTGAATTCCCTATTAAATTGGAATTAAAAATTACGAAACGGTTGAAGGATCTAAAGCTAATCCTCCTTGGGACATTGCCACAATACTTGCAATTTGAGATGAACTTCACCAGTTTAAAATTACACGATTTTCGTAAAATGTTTACACATAATACCCTGTATTTTTAAAAATATTTGAATTTGAATTAAGGGTTGTCCGATTATGGAAATTCATAATCGATTATTGATTATTTAAAGTAATCGATTTTAATAAAATGATCGATTAATTAAATAATCCAATAACATATTTATCGACTACATAATCAAACAGCTGATTAATCAAAAATTAAGTACTTAATAGAAAACCACTGAGAGACGAATACTTCGAAACTGACGTGGAATTAATTGATAAAAAACTGACTACCCTGAGACAACAAAACATAAAAATACAAATAGGGTATCAAGTTGGAAATTTTTAATATAAAACTTATCACATAAGCAGTTCAAAAGGATTAAGTAACATAAAATTATGCAAACTTGGGCTTTGCGTAAATTTAACACCTACTCCATTTTACATTTTCGTAGTTTTCATCTACTTTCAAAAAGTATTATGTTAAAAAAATGAACTCTTTTAATTTAACTTCTCCACGGTTTGAGTCCCACTTATATTGCGATTTAAAATAATGAAAAAATTTAATGATCTAAAGCTTATAGTCCTTCAGATATAATCGCAATACTTGCAGTTTCAGACAAACTACGCTACTCTAGGAATAGCACGATTTTTCCATAAACACCCTGTATATTTTGACATTTTTGAAGTCCCAGATATTGTCACAATACTTGCAGTTTCAGTCGAACTTCGCCACTCCAGAAATAACACAATTTTTCGTTAAATTTTTACGTATAACACCCGGTATATTTTGACGTTTTCGAATTCCCTATGAAATGGTGATTTCAAATAAAGAAAGAATTTAAGAATCTAAAGGTAATCGTCCTGCAGATATTGTCACAATACTTGCAGTTTCAGACGAACTGCGGCCACTCCAGGAATAATAAGATTTTTCTTAAAATTTTTACATATAACACTCTGTATTTTTGGACATTTTTAAATTTTCTATTAAATAATGATTTCAAATAAAGAAAGAATTTAAGAATCTAAAGCTAATCGTCCTGCAGATATTGTCACAATATTTGCAGTTTCAGACGAACTTCACCACTCCAGAAATAACACAATTTTTCGTTAAATTTTTACGTATAACACCCGGTATATTTTGACGTTTTCGAATTCCCTATGAAATGGTGATTTCAAATAAAGAAAGAATTTAAGAATCTAAAGGTAATCGTTCTGCAGATATTGTCACAATACTTGCAGTTTTAGACGAACTTCGCCACTCCAGAAATAACACAATTTTTCGTTAAATTTTTACGTATAACACCCGGTATTTTTTGAATTCCCTATGAAATGGTGATTTCAAATAAAGAAAGAATTTAAGAATCTAAAGCTAATCGTCCTGCAGATATTGTTACAATACTTGCAGTTTCAGACGAACTTCGCCACTCCAGAAATAACACAATTTTTCGTTAAATTTTTACGTATAACACCCGGTATATTTTGACGTTTTCGAATTCCCTATGAAATGGTGATTTCAAATAAAGAAAGAATTTAAGAATCTAAAGCTAATCGTCCTGCAGATATTGTCACAATACTTGCAGTTTCAGACGAACTGCGGCCACTCCAGGAATAATAAGATTTTTCTTAAAATTTTTACATATAACACTCTGTATTTTTGGACATTTTTAAATTTTCTATTAAATAATGATTTCAAATAAAGAAACAATTTAAGAATCTAAAGCTAATCGTTCTGCAGATATTGTCACAATACTTGCAGTTTTAGACGAACTTCGCCACTCCAGAAATAACACAATTTTTCGTTAAATTTTTACGTATAACACCCGGTATTTTATGAATTCCCTATGAAATGGTGATTTCAAATAAAGAAAGAATTTAAGAATCTAAAGCTAATCGTCCTGCAGATATTGTCACAATATTTGCAGTTTCAGACGAACTTCACCACTCCAGAAATAACACAATTTTTCGTTAAATTTTTACGCATAACACCCGGTATATTTTGACGTTTTCGAATTCCCTATGAAATGGTGATTTCAAATAAAGAAAGAATTTAAGAATCTAAAGGTAATCGTTCTGCAGATATTGTCACAATACTTGCAGTTTTAGACGAACTTCGCCACTCCAGAAATAACACAATTTTTCGTTAAATTTTTACGTATAACACCCGGTATTTTTTGAATTCCCTATGAAATGGTGATTTCAAATAAAGAAAGAATTTAAGAATCTAAAGGTAATCGTCCTGCAGATATTGTCACAATACTTGCAGTTTCAGACGAACTGCGGCCACTGCAGGAATAATAAGATTTTTCTTAAAATTTTTACATATAACACTCTGTATTTTTGGACATTTTTAAATTTTCTATTAAATAATGATTTCAAATAAAGAAAGAATTTAAGAATCTAAAGCTAATCGTCCTGCAGATATTGTCACAATATTTGCAGTTTCAGACGAACTTCACCACTCCAGAAATAACACAATTTTTCGTTAAATTTTTACGTATAACACCCGGTATATTTTGACGTTTTCGAATTCCCTATGAAATGGTGATTTCAAATAAAGAAAGAATTTAAGAATCTAAAGGTAATCGTCCTGCAGATATTGTCACAATACTTGCAGTTTCAGACGAACTGCGGCCACTGCAGGAATAATAAGATTTTTCTTAAAATTTTTACATATAACACTCTGTATTTTTGGACATTTTTAAATTTTCTATTAAATAATGATTTCAAATAAAGAAAGAATTTAAGAATCTAAAGCTAATCGTCCTGCAGATATTGTCACAATATTTGCAGTTTCAGACGAACTTCACCACTCCAGAAATAACACAATTTTTCGTTAAATTTTTACGTATAACACCCGGTATATTTTGACGTTTTCGAATTCCCTATGAAATGGTGATTTCAAATAAAGAAAGAATTTAAGAATCTAAAGGTAATCGTCCTGCAGATATTGTCACAATACTTGCAGTTTCAGACAAACTTCGCCTCTCCTGAAATAACACGTTTTTTCGTAAAATTTTGACGTATAACACCCTGTATTTTTAGACATTTTTTAATTTCCTAGCAAATTAATCAAAATAATTAATAAATTAAGTAACTTATTATAACAGATTTAAATTAAATGTGTTTTTGTAAATTAAAGTAGCAAACATAACCTAAAAACCAATGCATTAGTGGTTTATCTGTTCGACTGTTACTCATAACTATTACTAAATTGATGAATGCAGCAGAAAGAGGTCTATTGAAATATGTAAAAATATACAGGGTGTTCCATTTAAAATAAGAAAGTTGGTGCCGTTTCTGGTTAAACCGGAAGTTCAATCAAAACAAAAATATTCCCATCGTATGCCCCATATGCCTTTACATCTATGTTCAAAATTTCATTACAATCACTTAATCCATTTCAGATATATTTCCATGGATCCATACTTTCTCCTAACCCTGTATAAGATCAGAAACGCAAAAATCTGATATTTTGTTTTTTAAATTGAAGATTAAAGTTGTTTTTTTAACATAATTTATTCGGAATTAATATATCAAGGGTTTATGATGATTTTTCCGAGAAATTGTTCATTAATTACAAAAGTTTGTTGTTTGTTACTTGTTAACATCGTGAGACAAATTGACATGATCAAATTCACGAGAGCGGGCCATTAGATATTATTTTGTCTTTCTATTTGTCGGGGGTTGTTATACTAGCAACAAATCTTAATTATTAAAAAAAAAAATTCTTCGTGAAAACTTACAAGCACGAAACGTATTTGATGAGTCTATTTTTTAAAAAAATTACTAATATAATAACTTAAGGCAAATAATAATTTAAGGGATTTATTAGAAAAACAACACAGCTGCTAATACTGAAAAATTTTACAATTTGATGACATTTGATGATAAAATACGTTCAGTTGCTACAAATCATTGGAAAATGGCTGAACAAATAAAGTGAAAATATCTCGAAGAAATTTTTTGATTTTTAGTTTTTAGCGAGAATTTTAAAAGTTCCTATTTTGATCGGTTGCTGACAGATGATGAAAATAATCGATTTAATAATTTCTTTCAACTTCAACTTCTTAATGGAGTACCGAACGTGAGAAAATTCAATATTTCCACAATTGCAATAAAATTGGAAAAAAAATAACTCGGATGTTATATTTTTTTGTAGTTGCTATTTGTATGAAAGCAATGACTGAGTAATCGGCTTTTTAGCAACCCTTCACTGAATACAAATAAGCAAATCCCAAGTTAATCTAAAAAAGCAACTGTTTGGTCATTTAAAAGTGACACACAAGAAAATGCGATTTAGTAAAGATATAAAAATTCGTGACGTACGTTACGTATAGAAATAAATTTGAAGCTTTTATTACAAAAAATATAAAATACCATTTCATTTTCACATTTAACTTTAATGTAATTTCAATCTATAATATTAATAACGCTCGTAAATTATATCCAACTTTCTTCTATTAATATATTTTTTATTTACTATTGTCAAGTCACGAGGAACATTTCAATTAATGAGTAATTAGTTAGGGCGTTAATTAACTTGATAAAGAGCAAAACGAATACAAACAAGCCAAATTTAAATTTACAACGCGCAGAGTTACAAGTTACAAGTTAGAATTTACAATTTACAATGTTAAGTGGGATTTTATTTTCATCAAACGTAATCGTTTAAACCTCCGAAAAAGTAATTTTAAACTATCGATTTTGAAAAATAATAACAATTTAAGAGTACTCTCGTTGACGATTATTCTTTTAAAGGGTTTGTCGAATCGCCCTTTATTTGCTGACCGATATAAGTAATAAGATGAGGGTAGTCCTATACACGAGTGTTCTTTTAGAGAACTCTTTGATGAAATTCTCTCTTTATTTGCTGCCCTAAACTGTAAATTACCGAAGCGGCGATAAAAGAGGGTGTTTCAGCATTTCTGATATGGTCTTTTAAACCTCGCGATTTGTTGAGAATTTCTTAAGTCTTTCTTGTAAAAATAATTCTTTTTTACCTTCACCTCTCTTGTTATTTTAATAATAAAACAACTAACAAGATAAGAGGAGATAATTAAGCAAAGAGAAACAATTAATTCACCGTGTAATTTAACATTGGTCTGTATTTAGATTTTTAGAACGCAACTATATAATTAGATACCGAGACAATAATTACGTTTACTTATAATTCGGTAAATATGTGATAAAAACTGTAAATAAAGACTTGTGTGCAAAGTTGAATAAAATTTTTAAAAGATAAGTGTAATGCGTGCAGCTATAATGCGAGTTAATTTAAGTTGTTAAAAAAATGTTTTTGAAAAATTAAAAATGGATTTAAACACAAAATGGACACCGAATTACGATTACGTTACCGAAGATAACAATTGGTTGAACGATTTCGATTTAATAAACGATAGTAATTTGAATTATTACGAATACAATAGTACCGACAAGTATCACGATTTGAAGTGTAAATTGAAACATAAAAATGCTACTGGATTCGATAGAGGAAATTTTTGTGAAGCTTTATCCGATACCATTATGTGTTGGCCACCAACTTCCGTTAATACCACAGCTCATCTCAAATGTTTTTCAGAATTTTTAGGTTTTAAATACGACGACACACGTAAGTATTTTTACAGATATTACTTTATAAATTATTTATTGGATCGCGTTCAAAATATTTCTCCTAAATTAAAATTTTAGATGTATGGTGATGGCCTAGTAGGTGGGCTTTTACGAAGCGTATAATATATTATTTATTAGATTAAATAAAATTGCGGGAGGTTGTAAGAAGTGGGTTTCATATAACCGCACGTTTACATATTCATTTTGCTAATCGTAAGACAAAAGAATTGAAATTGATGATGCATGTTGTAAATTTCACTTGGGGTACCTACTGCAAAAGCTATAAACTTACAGATAAGGTGGTAACTTCATTTTATACTCTTGTCGCCGCGTTTAAGTAGTAATGTGCATCTAAATTATTTGAACTTCTATCACATCAGTGATTTACTTCATAATCTAAAAAATTAAAAAAAAATATTTTGACTCACTTCTTCTACCAACCCTCGCACTATACTCTACCTGAAAAAAAATATGATTAATAAAATTGAAAAAATTATAAAGCATAGGAAGTGGGCCCTTTTTTTTAACTACCTCTCTCTCTCGTGTGAGATTTAAGGAACTGTTGCTCCACTAAATCAAAATGAATTTCAAAAATTTAGACTCCATGTCTTGCTGTTAGTCCACAGCCTCCTGATACAGAATCATTATATGATTAGACATAAAAGAGTCTTAAAAGTTACTCCATAAAATTTTTTATTTGTCCTTTAAGTTATTCTACAACCTTTTCCTGTAATGTAAGGAAAATTATCGACCTCATAATTCGGTTTATGTTATTGTTTTGGTTGTCGAAACGAGTAAGAGGGGTTTTACTCCCTTGTATTACAAATATGTAGGATTATTCAAATGCGACTCTCACTCTAGGCACCTCGAAAATGATAACAAAGATACAAAGTCGGCTAAATTGGTGCAAAGTTCAATTTAAATTTTTCATTTTCCACTAAAAGAATTTCAAATAAATCCAAGTATTTGATTGTTATTAAACGTTAGAAGGAAGTAATGAAAAATCAAGAACACGTATTTTCACATGGTTTCTCCATAATATGACTTTCTGACTCGGTTATTCAATTTTAAAAATTTTAAATGCAGATCTGATCAAGACTACGACAGGTTTAATCGAAATATTAAACAAAAATGTCTGAACTTTTTGTGAGTTTTCAGTTAAGCTAGAAGGTACAGTTTCCCCGATGTTTCGATGTTTTATTTCGACTATTAAAATACCTATAATCCATTCACTCTTTATTTGCGCTATGGTTAGCCATGAACTTTTATTTTTTGGTTTGCCAAAGTAAAAAGTCCCTATTAAGTTAACTGACAGCTCTTGACAATTCCAAAAAAATGACAGACCACTGACAGGCCAACTATTAACACAATTGAATAAAAGCCACTACTCTACAATACTTAACCTTACTGATTTTTTTCAAATTTATACCGGGTGGAATCTGTCACCCTAACATGGCCAACCATAGCGAAAATAAAGGGTGAATGGATAATACTGGAGAATTTTTAATTTTCAAGAACAATTTAGTTTTTATGTTACATGACACTTAGGGCAATGTAGTGAAGGGATAAGTAGAAATTAAATTACTATGTATTATAGTGCTGTATTAAGAGAAGTAGTAGGTACACTTTTTCAGATGTTTAGATGTTTTATTTCACCATTTAAATGGTGGAGAATTTTTTAATTGTGAAGAATGTTTTAGTTTTTACGTTACATGGCAGTTAGGGGAATTTAGTGGAGCGATGAGTAGAAATTAAATGATTTTAAGTGCAGGGCTGTATTAGGACAAGTATTAGGTACACTTTTTCAAATGTTTAGATGTTTTATTTCATCATTGAAATAGTAGAGAATTTTTTAATTGTGAAGAATGTTTTAGTTTTTGCGTTATATGGCAATTTAGTGGAGCGATGAGTAGAAATTAAATGATTTCAAGTGCAGGGCTGTATTAGGGGAAGTAGTAGGTACGCTTTTTAAAATGTTCAGATGTTTTATTTCACCCTTTAAATAGTGGAGAATTTTTTAATTGTGAAAAATGTTTTAGTTTTTGCGTTATATGGCAGTTAGGGGAATTTAGTGGAGCGATGAGTAGAAATTAAATGATTTTAAGTGCAGGGCTGTATTAGGACAAGTATTAGGTACACTTTTTCAAATGTTTAGATATTTTATTTCATCATTGAAATAGTAGAGAATTTTTTAATTGTGAAGAATGTTTTAGTTTTTGCGTTATATGGCAATTTAGTGGAGCGATGAGTAGAAATTAAATGATTTCAAGTGCAGGGCTGTATTAGGGCAAGTAGTAGGTACGCTTTTTAAAATGTTCAGTTGTTTTATTTCACCCTTTAAATAGTGGAGAATTTTTTAATTGTGAAAAATGTTTTAGTTTTTGCGTTATATGGCAGTTAGGGGAATTTAGTGGAGCGATGAGTAAAAATTAAATTATTTGAAGTGCAGGGCTGTATTAGGACAAGTATTAGGTACACTTTTTCAAATGTTTAGATGTTTTATTACACCACTTAAATAGTGGAGAATTTTTTAATTGTGAAAAACGTTTTAGTTTTTACGTTACATGGCAGTTAGGGGAATTTAGTGGAGCGATGAGTAAAAATTAAATTATTAGAAATGCAGGGCTGTACTAGGACAAGTATTGGGTACACTTTTTCAATTGTTTGGATGTTTTATTTTACCATGTAAATACTGGACAATTTTTTAATTGAGAAGAAGTTTTAGTTCTTACGTTACGTGGCACTTAAGGGAATATAGTGGAGCGATGAGTAAAAATTAAATTATTTGAAGTGCAGGGCTGTACTAGGACAAGTATTAGGTACACTTTTTCAAATGTTTGGATGTTTTATTTCACCATTTAAATAGTGGAAAATTTTTTAATTGAGAAGAAGTTTTAGTTCTTACGTTACGTGGCACTTAAGGGAATATAGTGGAGCGATGAGTAAAAAGTAAATTATTTGAAGTGCAGGGCTGTATTAGGACAAGTATTAGGTACACTTTTTCAAATGTTTAGATGTTTTATTACACCACTTAAATAGTGGAGAATTTTTTAATTGTGAAAAACGTTTTAGTTTTTACGTTACATGGCAGTTAGGGGAATTTAGTGGAGCGATGAGTAAAAATTAAATTATTAGAAATGCAGGGCTGTACTAGGACAAGTATTGGGTACACTTTTTCAATTGTTTGGATGTTTTATTTTACCATGTAAATACTGGACAATTTTTTAATTGAGAAGAAGTTTTAGTTCTTACGTTACGTGGCACTTAAGGGAATATAGTGGAGCGATGAGTAAAAATTAAATTATTTGAAGTGCAGGGCTGTACTAGGACAAGTATTAGGTACACTTTTTCAAATGTTTGGATGTTTTATTTCACCATTTAAATAGTGGAAAATTTTTTAATTGAGAAGAAGTTTTAGTTCTTACGTTACGTGGCACTTAAGGGAATATAGTGGAGCGATGAGTAAAAAGTAAATTATTTGAAGTGCAGGGCTGTACTAGGACAAGTATTAGGTACACTTTTTCAAATGTTTGGATGTTTTATTTCACCATTTAAATAGTGGAAAATTTTTTAATTGAGAAGAAGTTTTAGTTCTTACGTTACGTGGCACTTAAGGGAATATAGTGGAGCGATGAGTAAAAATTACATTATTTGAAGTGCAGGGCTGTATTAGGACAAGTATTAGGTACACTTTTTAAATGTTTAGATGTTTTATTTCACCATTTAAATAGTGGAGAATTTTTTAATTAAGAAGAAGTTTTAGTTCTTACGTTACGTGGCACTTAAGGGAATATAGTGGAGCGATGAGTAAAAATTAAATTATTTGAAGTACAGGGCTGTACTAGGACAAGTATTAGGTACGTTTTTTCAAATGTTTAGATGTTTTATTTCACCATTAAATAGTGGGGAATTTTTTAATTGAGAAGAATGTTTTAGTTCTTAGGTTACGTGGCACTTAAGGGAATATAGTGGAGCGATGAGTAAAAATTAAATTATTTGAAGTACAGGGCTGTACTAGGACAAGTATTAGGTACACTTTTTCAAATGTTTAGATGTTTTATTTCTCCATTTAAATAGTGGAGAATTTTTTAATTGAGAAGAAGTTTTAGTTCTTACTTTACGTGGCACTTAAGGGAATATAGTGGAGCGATGAGTAAAAATTAAATTATTTGAAGTGCAGGGCTGTATTAGGACAAGTATTAGGTACACTTTTTCAAATGTTTAGATGTTTTGTTTTACCATTTAAATAGTGGAGAATTTTTTAATTGTGAATAATGTTTTAGTTCTTACGTTACGTGGCACTTAAGGGAGTTTAGTGAAAGGATGAGCAGAAATTAAATTATTTTAAGTACAGGGCTGTATTAGGACAAGTACTGTAAGTACCTTTATTCAGACGATCAGCTTGTGATAGTGAAGAATGTTTTAATTTTTAGCTGTCACAGCTTTCCCCTACTGTTGTAGTGAAAAGATGAGTACAGAATAAATTATGTGAAGTGTTAGGTTTGGTATAAGGACAAGTATTAGGCACATATTATCCGATGCTCAGATGTATTATTTTATGAATTAAATAATGAAGACTAGTGGATGAGTAGAGATTAAATTACGTGCAGGGCTGCATAAGCACAAGTAGGATATAAATAAAAATATCTTAAGTTTTTTATTAAAGACTATATTTTTAAATGGATTGAAAAGCTCCGAAAATCTACTTCCTGTTTAACCGGAAATGGGTACAATAGTATTATTTTAAATTGAATACCCCGTATATTTCTATACTGTTTGAAATTAGAGAAAGATTTTAAACTTTATCTATTTTCCTTTTTTTTTTAAATTAAAATATTAAAATATTTTCTAAAGAGGGTTGGTATCTAGTTAGCTTTAAAAGAATAATATTAAGTAACAGCTATTTTTGTTTCTCAACGAAAGTTTTTCCCAACATCGTATGAGCTATTACACACATCCTAGACAAGACTGTTTAGGAATCTTCATTTATTTCTATAGCGGCTGTCTTGATATCTGTTCATTAATCTAACTTAAATAGATTATGTGTAGCCAACAGAGAGGGCTTTTTGAGGAGTAAATTCTGACATCCTCCTGAGTGATCTTTTCAAATACACAAAAGGTACGTTTTATAAGCGAAAATTACCTCAGAGGATGCTGATGGCATTTTTGAATACTTTAATAAAAACTTATGCTTTAGGTCAATCATACTAAGTAAAATTTTAAACCGAGGACGGAAATTTAAAAAAAGTGCAATTCACTAAAAAAATAAAAGAAGGAAATTGCTTATTTAAAAATTGAAATGCGATGGTATGCAGGAGAAATATTTCAAATAAGAATGTTTTTTTTAATAGATTTTGATGACATAAAAATGAAATAAAATGTTATTTCATCAACATTTAAATAATCTCGAAATCAAACATGCAACATGTTTGCTTGTTATCTAAACACAACACCCAATTACGCAACCTCGTTCCAATTTAACCGAATTTGTATCTCTTACCTTTTTAGATACCACTGTAATGAGCGAATTTGAATAACCCGCTATAGTCCGTTTCAGTTATTTGTTGGGGTATTAGGCACCATATTTTTAGTTGTCTCGAATACTCGAATATTCTCTGTAGGGATTAAGTTTTCGCTTTACAGTTTTAGAATTTATAAAAGTTGTTTTATAGATTATTTAATTCGGAATTTAATAAACTGTAAAATGTAAGTACCTTTATCCTGCAATCCTTTTACGTATAAAGTTTGTTCTCCTGACGCTTCTCTGCTCGTCTCCTCGATAACTAAAACTTGATATATGAGAGTTTACAATCGCATTACACTAATTTTATTTTCACGAGTCACTCGAGGTCTTTATAAATGAAAATTGACTACATTTTCGCATTGATTTAAACAAAAAAACGCATTTGTTGTAAAAGCTCCATCAGCTTTATTTATGCGAACTCGATACTCAAAGACGCGATCGCGACGAACTGCAAAAAATAAAAAAGTTTTTGATTCATTGAAGTGTTTGCTCTGCCATATTTGATCTTGCAGTATCCAGTAAGCGCCTTTCTGTAACAAAAAAGTAAATTTCATTATTGAGTATATTAATTTTAGAACAAATGCTATTTTTTTTATTGATTTAGACCTTCAAAAATGGCTTTTAAAATTTACTAAATGACTCGAATAGGGCGGTTTCGTATGTTTCTTTAATCAAATTGATTATCCCAAACCCTACATTGTTCTATAACGGCAAATAAAGCTTTAAATACAGGATGTTGACTACCGTTCTCCGTCATGGGGATTTAACAGGTAAAATCATTCTTTCCTAATTTCCCCTAGTTTTTTTAGATAAAAATACCAATTATCCATTGTAAAAAACAATAAGAAGTAAAATTGAATTTTGAATGCTTTTGTAAGTTTAAGGGCCGTTTTACATGGACTAAATATCGTACTAACTGTTAGTACTGAATCAACTCAAAGAGTAAAAGCACGGGAATCTAAGCTTTAACGTCGTACGTTGTTTCGACTCACGACCGTGCACGACGTTAAAGCTTAGATTTCCGTTAGATTAGCTTAGATTGCTCCTCGAGTTGATTCAGTACCAAGAACTTAGTACGACATTTAGTCCATGTTAAACGGCCCTTAAACGAATGATGCTGTGGGGTATTTAGGAATTTTGGTTATAGAAGGGTCCCCAACTAAAATTTCCGCTCAATTGCTTCACTACAAATGGCTGCTTATACTTTCACTTATAAGGAAAGATCATGACAGCCAATGATAATGTAAACTCTAAATGAATGAATCATCCATGGACTTCTAAAATGTCATTTCCGTCGCATTTTCTCTTATAGACAAGGATTGCTAACCCTTTTTCTGGATATTTTATGCTCTAAGGTGATTACGGATACTTCTTCATCTGACTGTACATTATGTGCTCTTTGATTCCCCAGACACGCCCACTTAGGACTTTTGTATGCTTGGTCGAGCTGTACTTGCATTAAATTTATTAATTTTTTTTAAATATTAATTTCATACATTTATCAAAATTAATTTTAAAAAACAAAGAGCACTTTTTTTATAATTTCAAAGAAACAAAGCGTTGTATTTGATATTTAATGGTATCACGTGATAAAGAATAAAACGTGTTTATGAAAATATTCTTTTTAATATTCATTTTAATAAAGCCAAGAAAAAATTCAATTAATATTTTAAATTTTTTCTAAAACGCCTTTCAATACACAAAAAACTCAGGTAATTTTACACTTATACCTAATGAGAGTTATAGAACAGAAAATTCTTTATCGAAAGCCATAAAAATATTTATCTTAGCTGTGATAATTAATTTATAACCTCTCGAGGCTTCAGCTCGTTTAGGAGTAGTCTGACGGTAATTTTACCTATGATGAAAATTATGGAGCAAAAAATTCTGTATCAAAACACATAAAAATGTTTGTCATAGCTGTCATAATTAATTTATAGCAATTAATCAAATTTGAGAAGTTATAATACGTCGAATTCTACAATTCACAATGCCTCTCGAGGCTATACCTCGTTAAAGAGTAGTCTGACGGTAATTTTACATGTAATGGAAATTATTGAACAGAAAATTCTCTATCGAAACCCATAAAAATGTTTGTCATAGCTGTCATAATTAATTTATAGCAATTAATCAAATTTGAGAAGTTATAATACGTCGAATTCTACAATTCACAATGCCTCTCGAGGCTATAGCTCGTTAAAGAGTAGTCTGACGGTAATTTTATTTGTAATAGAAATTATAGAGCAGAAAATTCTCTATCGAACCCCATAAAAATGTGTGTCATAGCTGTCATAATTATTTTATAGCAATTAATCAAATTTGAGAAGTTATAATACGTCGAATTCTACAATTCACAATGCCTCTCGAGGCTATAGCTCGTTAAAGAGTAGTCTGACGGTAATTTTATTTGTAATAGAAATTATAGAGCAGAAAATTCTCTATCGAACCCCATAAAAATGTGTGTCATAGCTGTCATAATTATTTTATAGCAATTAATCAAATTTGAGAAATTATAATACGTCGAATTCTACAATTCACAATACCTCTCGAGGCTATAGCTCGTTAAAGAGTAGTCTGACGGTAATTTTATTTGTAATAGAAATTATAGAGCAGAAAATTCTCTATCGAACCCCATAAAAATGTGTGTCATAGCTGTCATAATTATTTTATAGCAATTAATCAAATTTGAGAAATTATAATACGTCGAATTCTACAATTCACAATGCCTCTCGAGGCTATAGCTCGTTAAAGAGTAGTCTGACGGTAATTTTATTTGTAATAGAAATTATAGAGCAGAAAATTCTCTATCGAATCCCATAAAAATGTGTGTCATAGCTGTCATAATTATTTTATAGCAATTAATCAAATTTGAGAAATTATAATACGTCGAATTCTACAATTCACAATGCCTCTCGAGGCTATACCTCGTTAAAGAGTAGTCTGACGGTAATTTTATTTGTAATAGAAATTATAGAGCAGAAATTTCTCTATCGAACCCCATAAAAATGTGTGTCATAGCTGTCATAATTATTTTATAGCAACTAATCAAATTTGAGAAATTATAATACGTCGAATTCTACAATTCACAATGCCTCTCGAGGCTATAGCTCGTTAAAGAATAGTCTGACGGTAATTTTATGTGTAATAGAAATTATAGAGCAGAAAATTCTCTATCGAACCCCATAAAAATGTGTGTCATAGCTGTCATAATTATTTTATAGCAATTAATCAAATTTGAGAAATTATAATACGTCGAATTCTACAATTCACAATACCTCTCGAGGCTATAGCTCGTTAAAGAGTAGTCTGACGGTAATTTTATTTGTAATAGAAATTATAGAGCAGAAAATTCTCTATCGAACCCCATAAAAATGTGTGTCATAGCTGTCATAATTATTTTATAGCAATTAATCAAATTTGAGAAATTATAATACGTCGAATTCTACAATTCACAATGCCTCTCGAGGCTATAGCTCGTTAAAGAGTAGTCTGACGGTAATTTTATTTGTAATAGAAATTATAGAGCAGAAAATTCTCTATCGAACCCCATAAAAATGTGTGTCATAGCTGTCATAATTATTTTATAGCAATTAATCAAATTTGAGAAATTATAATACGTCGAATTCTACAATTCACAATGCCTCTCGAGGCTATAGCTCGTTAAAGAGTAGTCTGACGGTAATTTTATTTGTAATAGAAATTATAGAGCAGAAAATTCTCTATCGAACCCCATAAAAATGTGTGTCATAGCTGTCATAATTATTTTATAGCAATTAATCAAATTTGAGAAATTATAATACGTCGAATTCTACAATTCACAATGCCTCTCGAGGCTATAGCTCGTTAAAGAGTAGTCTGACGGTAATTTTATTTGTAATAGAAATTATAGAGCAGAAAATTCTCTATCGAACCCCATAAAAATGTGTGTCATAGCTGTCATAATTATTTTATAGCAATTAATCAAATTTGAGAAATTATAATACGTCGAATTCTACAATTCACAATGCCTCTCGAGGCTATAGCTCGTTAAAGAGTAGTCTGACGGTAATTTTATTTGTAATAGAAATTATAGAGCAGAAAATTCTCTATCGAACCCCATAAAAATGTGTGTCATAGCTGTCATAATTATTTTATAGCAATTAATCAAATTTGAGAAATTATAATACGTCGAATTCTACAATTCACAATGCCTCTCGAGGCTATAGCTCGTTAAAGAGTAGTCTGACGGTAATTTTATTTGTAATAGAAATTATAGAGCAGAAAATTCTCTATCGAACCCCATAAAAATGTGTGTCATAGCTGTCATAATTATTTTATAGCAATTAATCAAATTTGAGAAGTTATAATACGTCGAATTCTACAATTCACAATGCCTCTCGAGTCTATAGCTCGTTAAAGAGTAGTCTGACGGTAATTTTACATGTAATGGAAATTATTGAACAGAAAATTCTCTATCGAAACCCATAAAAATGTTTGTCATAGCTGTCATAATTAATTTATAGCAATTAATCAAATTTGAGAAGTTATAATACGTCGAATTCTATACAATTCACAATGCGTCTCGAGGCTATAGCTCGTTAAAGAGTAGTCTGACGGTAATTTTACATGTAATGGAAATTATTGAACAGAAAATTCTCTATCGAAACCCATAAAAATGTTTGTCATAGCTGTCATAATTAATTTATAGCAATTAATCAAATTTGAGAAATTATATACGTCGAATTCTACAACTCACTGTGCCTCAGCAAGCTGGAGCTCCTTTAGGAGGTACATTTATAGCTATAAGATAAACACCAAATTGTCTACTACAATGTGTATCAGCAATGTTGAGTGTACGTACGCGAATTAAATATGAGGGCTTCAGAAGACCATTTCATGTTAATGTATAGAAAAACATTTTTTGAAAGCAAACAAAATGGATGAAAAGAAATTGTAAAAGCGTAATCTAGAAGAAAAAGATTCGTTTAGGGTAGGGTATTGTTGGAGAGTTGAAAATCTAAAATTTAAAGACAGTAAAATTAAATCCGTGGTGGACCTCTGTTATAGTCCCTCGTCACGCATCCTAGGACTTTAAATATCAACGCTTTAATTCCAGTTGTTCTTGGTGGTGTAAAGCCAGAATATTATCTTATTGATATTCGAGTTTTCAAAGTATCACATTCAAGCGAACAATGTTTATTATTTGTCTTGGGTTGGAACTCGAGTTGGAATTAACCCTATTTACTGTTTTAAGTAATATGTGTATAAACTACCCTTTATCTCGTACACTCGTAGCCATTTTCAAAATGAGAGAATTTGCAAAGAGGAATTGAAATGAGCAAACTGTTGACTTTGTGTTTTAACGAAAATAAAAAAGGAGAAGAGTAATAAATAATGTGCCTTCTTAAGCACATGATTTCGTATGAAATATTTATATGTATACTTAGATTTCAATTTTTAGCAACAGTATTTTTCTTTTTGAACATTAAATTTGCATTTGAAATTTTATTCATTTTCTATAGTTTTTGAATAAATTTTATTTATTTTTAAATTATTTTGCAAACGTCGAAATATTTGAAAACGAAATACGTATTGAAAATTAATTCGTAAAGCAATTTGCTTATACACAGGTGTGCAATTGGAAATGTTTATTTAATTTTGATCAAGTACGTATAGTAGGTACTTCATTCACGTAATTCAATAAGGAACAGTTTAAAAAAAAAGTTAGCCTAGAGGGTTATAATTTTTCGTTATTTAGAGCATTATGCACGAAGTAAAACACCACAAAATTTACTTTAAAAAGTTTTAAATTGGATAGATTTAGGATGTTTTATACGGAAACAATAGTCTCTTTTCAAGATTTTTCTTTAAATATTTAAAAAAGAAACGATTACCAAGATTGTTAAATTTGCATAACCTTATCTAAAAGTAAAAAAAAATGTAAGTAAATGCGGGTTGTTACAGTAAGGAAATTCAAACTTGAAAACACAAAAGCATAATAAATTCTATTCATTTTATGGAGATAAATTGCACAAAGAGCACAAACCTCAAGTCATATTATAATGAACTGTCCAGAACAAATATAGATATTTATATTAAACTTTAATCATTTTGAAATTAAAAAAGTTTTGATGTGAGGGGCGATTACTAGGCATAGATAGTAGTGCAAACAGCAGCCATCGATCTTATCTACTGATATTATTTTATTCTTTTACTACCACCGGCTTAGCTTAAAATTTTTACTTTTATAAAAACATTTTTATTTTAGTCTACAATTTGTCATCTATAAAATAAATACTTCGGGCCCTTGGGGACATATTATAGCTTTGTTCCTTTGAAGCCATAGCTTCTGTAAGCTTTGTCTTGATTGCGTGACACCACTTTATTGACTTTATACCTCCGACTGATCTTCAAGGCCTTCTATAAGTCTTTCAAATGATCTACAAGCCTATTTGTACAGTCTCTATCTCGGTTAAGTACCCAATAACGAGAAACACACAAATGAAACAAACAATAACGAACAAAAAAGTACTGCCTAGAGCATACCTAGTATAGACAAGGCGTACATAATGTACGTGGAAGTTCAACAAATTAAGTTTAACATAGTGCAAATTATGTTATCAAAACATCATTAACATGCTTCTAACCGGATCTGTTGGTATCTTTCGACAAATATACTGCATATAAAATACAGAGTGTTCCCTGACGCGATCGTTAAACTTCGACAGTGAGTTTATACGACCAAAAGGGACCATGTCCCTCTTGAAATCATATTAAAAAATTCATCCTATAAAAGTTATAAGAAATGTTAACAAATAATTTTATTTCTAAAAATATTTTAATGCTAACGTAACGCTGTGACACTACGTCTTAAGGGGTGACTAACTTGAAACTCTAAAAACTCTTGTTTTTATTTCCCCAAAGATCTTATATTCTTTCAAAGCCTCTAATGTGCAACAACGTTTGATATGACCTGGTCATATTATCGGTTAGTAATTATATGCTTCATCAGCAAAAGAAAACAATGTTCTAAGGGTCTAAGGGTCTAAGTAATTAAATAAAAATTCTCACCTAATTCAGATTATCTGAAGGAAATGAGACCTAAAGAATTCTGTTCTGCTTTGATCTTCGTCTGCACTCCCTTCCTTGTGAAACTTCAGTCTAACTGATAATTTGTTTCATTTAGGCTATTATGGGATAGTCGTCTTCTCCTACTTCACAAGTCGCGGAAATTTATTTATTTATTTATTTTTTTTTTTTAAATTTTTTTTTTTTTTTTTTTTTGCCATATTTAAATTTACACGCCCACTTACCTCCATATTTAAATTTTCCGCCATTTTTAGTCTGCTGTAACGTCCGATTCGGTATTCGATTCGGGCATTCAAGACGTTATTAGTTAATTAGTTGCAAATTTCAGATTATTTGTTAATCACAGTTTAAATGATACAAAAGTGTAAAAAATTAATTTGAGAAGGAGAGGCCGTCCCTTCACCCCTCTGAATAATAGTTTGTTAACTTACAATCAATTGTTATGAAGGACTAATATCAATAAATAAATAAATTGAAGACTCATTAAGTTATTACTTAAAAAAAGATTATTCAGGCCTCCCCCTATCCACCTATCAAACCAATTTTATTAATTTTAACTACAAATTTAATTACGACAGATAATTTGAAAAACACAACATAATTGGTGTAATTAACTGTGAAAGACACTTGAATCGTTTAAACTCGGTGCATTCAATAGCACAAGTTGTTTGTTTTAAATTTTCATCTTAAAATTACACGGAGTACAGTCGGTGATTGCTGCTCCTCCGTCCAAATTATATTTCACTATTGGAAGTTCTTTATGGTATTCCCATACAAAGGATTTTCTTTTCCAATTAAAATTTACCCTGCAAAAGACAAAAAACACAATTTTTTTTATTCATATGCATAAACGCATACCTAATTAAATTTACTTGTGCATAATTAGGCTTCTAAGTAATTATGCTCTTCCTGATCCACCACGAGACCTTCTGCAATCCCTTCGTCTGCTATCTACTGTCTTTGATGACTCACAATGTCATATAAGTATTCTGGTACGTCATTGAATACGGCTAATTGATTGTGGACTTTCAGGTGAATTTCTTTTCTATTTTTAGTCGATTGTCGCAAGTTTGTTTTTCTTAAAAAAGAATTTCAATTATTTTTATACTTTTAGGAAAATAATAAAAACAGCGATTTTCACCTTAATTTTCTACTTCTTCTATCTTCTAGTGATGTTTTAGGTTTAAAAAGTGGTTAACACCTTAACCACTTTTTAGAAAAATTCCGAATTTATTCCGAATTTTTAGGTTAACACAACCTGCTGCATGTTGATCCATCGAATCAGTTGGCTGAAAATTAAAATTTAGTTAATTTGCAAAGTGGGAAGTAGTCGAATGAATGACAAAATGTCTAATAAACACGACTGCCTTTAGCACCATGGTATTGTATGCCATCCTGCAATCCTACAAAAATAAAGAAAATATGCCCTAGAATTCGAAATCTGGAACTAAGGTCCTTGATCGGGTTCTTAATTTATTTTAAGATCCTACCACGGAATATTGTATTGATAAGATCCACTTATCGACATCGTACATTTCGACTGTTAGCTCTCCCTTTTCATCTAATGAACAAAAGTAAATTAATGAGCTGAAAGCAGCTCTGATATTAGAAATTAAAACAGAGATCCCCATCTGATTGAATTGAGCAGCACTTCGTCTTCCATGCAAGTTTGTCCTTCAATGTTCTTAGGGATATCAGTTGAACATTTGCTTCATAATTTCTGGTGTGATGCAGGTATTCTTCTTCAGTAACTACAAAACGAGTGTTAGAGATTAAGTAATCGAACAAAAAGTCTCACCTTTAATTAAGTTGACTTGGTGGTAATGAGACCTAAGAAATAACGTTCGAAGATCTTCGAAAACATCTTTTCATTACCCTCTACATTGGATACTTTCAGTTTCTTCAATATTTTGATCGTTAATGTTGAACACAATGTTCCATGTTAGATTAATGCATCCAGGTCAACTTATCTTCTATTGTTAGGTCTTAATTTCTCTTCTGAAAAAAATAAAATTTAATGTCATAGTCGAGAGGACGTAGCAAACGCTGTGAGAGTGAATATTTTACACGAAAACACAAAAGACAGAGAAACTCAAAAGTAATCTGATTTTTATCTGCTTCAAGTTTTAGCATTTTAGCAAGCACCGATTTAAGAGCATACATTAGATTTTGGATTATTAGTAAAAGAGAGCAAGCTCCCAGCGCTTACGCCACTTGTTTGGACCCATTCTACAATCTCCAAGCAGCTTCCCCAGGTCCATCAGGTCTTAAGCCATCCCACTTTAAGGATGTACTCGAGAACTCCAGAAGTCCCCCAACACGGATCGTCTTGTAGACGCTAGAGCTGGACACTAACAAAGCACGTGTTCAGCGGTCTCGTCTTCGTAATCGCATGCTCAACATCTGGGATTATCTACTATGCCCAGTATGTGAAGATGCTTTTTTAGCCGACAATGTCCTGTGAGTATCCCTGAAATTGTTCGTAGATTAACTCGGGACAGCTTTAGACAGTAGTTTGCAAGCTTTCTGGACGGAGCTGGTATGGAGTTTTTGCTCTGACGACCTCCTATTTATGATCTGACAAAAATCTCCATGCAAAATTCGAAATAATTTTCATCGTTTACGTAAACTTGTAATATGGTATCGTCGACAGTTATAGTTAATTGCCTATTTAATTTTCGAGAATCGCTTAAGAGGAGACTAGTATGTAGAGAAAAGTGGGTGAATATCGACCCTTGTCCAATATCGACCAGTGTTCTATAGATCAGGGTAAGCGTAAACACCGAAGCCCTGACAAGGTACAACAAAGAACTAAGAAAATCTAAAAGACAATCATGGGTGCGCTTGTGCGAGGGGATCGATAAAACGGCCCCAGTAGCGCGTATTCAGAAAACACTGTCTAAAGACCACTCAAATACCATTGGGCTCTTAAAACAGCCCAACGGTTCTATACAGATAATACCGGAGAAAGTTTAAAAGTGTTGATGGAAACACACTTCCCGGGATCCAAGGTAAGAGTTACAATGAACGAGACGCACATAATGTCCCACATCAATGGAAACCTACGTTCCAGTAGGGATAGCAGACGTTTGGCAGGAACAATCTTCACCCAGGAGAAAGTGATATGGGCCATTAATAGCTTTCAGCCCTTTAAATCACCTGGTAAGGACGGAATTTTTCCCGCCCTACTACAAAATGGAGTTGATATAATCACTCCTTGTATAACAACAATCTTCAAAGCTAGTTATGCATTTGGATATATACCCACATCATGGAGGAAGGTAAAAGTGGTGTTTATGCCAAAAACGGGCAGAAGACCTCCTGAAGAGGCCAAAACATATCGCCCGATCAGCTTATTCTCTTTTCTACTTAAGTCAAAATGGAAAAAAATGATTGACAATTACATCAGAAGCGAACTTCTCAAAGAGGCTCCGCTTTATGTCAAGCAGTTTGCCTATCAATCAGGCAAAGCCACGGTGGATGCGCTCCATCACCTAGTAAGGGAGGTGGAAAAATCCACCGCAGCAAAAGAAATTGCGGTTGGCTTATTTATATATATAGAGGGTGCCTTTGATAACACTGTCATTTAAGTCTATAAAAACGGCTGCTGCAAGGCACAGCATTGAACCATCCACGATAACCTGGATAGAAGCAATGCTAGAAAGTCGAATAATAACGGCTTCCTTAGGAGGGGAAGAGACTTCAATGGATACTGCAAGGGGATGCCCACAAGGTGGGGTTTTATCACCCCTGCTTTGGTCCATCGTAGTGGACGACCTACTGACAAAAATAACTGGCGAAGGGTACTGTGTACAAGGATACGCAGACGATATCGTCATTCTAATAAAGGGCAAGCATGACGGTATTATTTCAAGCCAAATGCAAACTTCCCTAAACAAAATAAATGAATGGTGTGAAAAGGAGGAACTTACTGTAAACCCTACAAAAACCACCATAGTTACATTCACTAAGCGCAGGAAGCTAACATTAAAACCTCCACAGCTACAGGGAATATCAATACAGTTTTCTAAAGAGGTAAAGTATCTAGGAGTAACTCTGGATGCTATAAACTCAACTGGAAATCTCATGTAGAAAAAACTCTTTCCAAAGCAACGGGGGCCTTCTGGGCGTGCCGCAAACTCTTCGGAAAGACATGGGAACTAAACCCAAAGATGATATATTGATCATATACATCAATAATAAGACCCATTGTCACATACGCCTCGTTCGAGTGGGGGACAAAAACGAATAAAATCACAATACAAGGCAAGTTGCAGAAATTGCAACGCCTAGCGTGTTTGGGTACAACAGGGGCTATGAGCACAACCCCGACTACAGCTATGGAGGCACTTTTAGACCTACCTCCTCTTCACCTACGGGTGAAGAGGGAGGGTCTTCAAACCGCCATAAAAATTGCACAGTGTGCAATTCGATGTGGTCATTCAAGACCGCAACACGGCTAGAAGTCAATCGATACAACTGGAACAAAACTCATCTATTTGGTATGCAGATGGATCTAAAACTGAACAGGGAACAGGTATAGGCATATATGGCACAAAATATAGGGCATCAATAGTCTTAGGAACCTACCGCACAATTATGCAAGCTGAAACTCTTGCAATAGATCTATGTGCCCGAGAATGCCTTCGACGGAATTTAAAGGGTAAAAAAATCTACATAATGTCTGACAGCCAAGCTGCGATAAGGGAACTCAAAGCCAATAGCTTTGAGTCATTATCTACTTGGGAATGCAGACAATCTCTCAAAACTCTGGCAAGAAGCAACAAAGTTGCCCTTCATTGGGTGCCGGGTCACAAGGGAATTGAAGGAAACGAAATAGCTGACGAACTGACTAGAACAGGCTGAAAGGCCCTCCCGATTGGACCCGAACCATTCTGTGGACTATCTAGAACATATAGAAAGACGGAGATCCAAAAACGGGAAACTGAGAACAAAAATTATCACTGGAACAACGCACCAGGACAAAGACAGTCGAAGAAATTCGTTCAAGTACTCGACCACGAATGCTAAACAGCTTCTTCTATTATCAAAGAACGAAATCAGACTAATCACGGGTATGCTTACTGGACACTGCCCAGTGAGGTATCACCTAAAGAAACTGGGATTGGAGGATAGTGATATACGCAGACTCTGTGAATCGGAAATTGAATCCGCCGAACACATTCTCTGCAAATGCGATGTATTAGCTCGGCTTAGGCTGAATCACTTGGGGCAGGCTCAATTGACGCCTGAAGAAGTGAAAAGTAAACTTCTCAGGGACATTCTATGCTTCGCTGGCAAGATTGAATTCCTGAGAACATAAATACGAGTAGGGTTATGAACAAAAGATCAACAACTCTGGTCGCAGTTCTGTAAGACTTAGAAGCCAATCGACCCCTGATTGCCAACATTGGCTACTCAGAACAGATGTTTGTGTCTTAATGCTTTGGTCGATATTATCCTACTCGATGGTCGATTTTACCCTGCAGGTCGATATTACCTCTCATTTTCTTGCTTTCTTTTTACATTTATTTTTGAAGAAATTTGTCAACATGTTCAATTTTTACAATAATTTTAAGAGCCATGGAAGCATACTGGACGTGGACATATAAAAAAAATTCCAGATTTATTCGATCAAATTTAGAGATTTTATGAAAAAAATGCCTTATAGGTGGTCAATACTCACTCACTTTCCCTTACTCAATTTTTAAAAAACTATTAAAAGGAACCGTTAGACGATTTTCCTCTAAACGTTAGAGAGTGAAAGACGAAGGATATTATGTAAGTTACTTTGCTAAGACGCTGTAACGTAGAAAAAATTAAAATGGTATCATTTGAAGTATAAAAGAATCAAAATTTTAAATCAATCAAAAATTGGAAAGTGTACAAGGAAACTGCTCACAAATTTTTATTTAAGTATTTTCCTGAAAAACTATGTCTCGTTGAAGCATACCCTTGACAGCCTTTCTAACCTCATTCGTTTGTTGCAGACGTTTTTATTGCCATTTTAGGCCTCTGGCTAGTCTCGACTTCCGCAACCAATCTTCTCTAAATGAGCTTTACAATAATTCATCTTTTAAATTGTCTTTGTGTCTTTCGCGGGAGCTTCTCCAAGACATGCTCTGAATTGTGTCTTTACAAGCCAATTACAAATAAGACTTTTCTTTATAATTTATTATTGAATTGATAGTTTGGTGGTTTTCTCAAATAATATTTTGACCTCTCAAATCTATCACTATTATAACTTTCACCCTATCTTGTAAGTCTATTAAAATATATCGTTCATCAGCGCACCCTGGGAAAACGCGCCCTTGCATATACAAAATACAAATCCCCAAGCTCTATTGACATAATTAAATGTGGGTATACCTAATAATACATACATTAGAGGGAATAATATACAATAATAACCTAATTTTTAGCGTAAAAAATCGATAAAGATTAAATTTTTGGTACGTCTAAAGAATTCGAATAACACACTTTTTGATACTTTTTTAAAAAAAAAGTGAGTGACAAAATTTAAATTTATTTCAATTTGAAAGAGTGAAAATTTTCATTTTATATTTAAATGAGAGTTATCCTCATCACGAATGCTTGACCACATCGGTCATTCGATAGTAGAAATAGTCACATGACGACATTCCTTCTGTTGGTTTTAAAATTTGTTCCCGATAGAATAACTTTTCGAAATAGGCGTTGGCAAATAATTCTACAAAGTAGTTATAGAAACGTTTGTTAATTAAAAAACAACAAACGTTGTTCAAGTTAAATAATAACATTTGTACACGTTTCGAGCTTAATTGAGATTTAAAAAATACACCCTCGTTGGCCTCGTTAATTAAAAGACCTTTGAAAATATTCGGCATGAAAGAGTTAAGGTGCAATTTTAGCGGGTTTTCTTGTATTTTATTTTACCTATTCGCTAACATGAAAAATATTTACCGAAAGATGTAGGGGTTTGCACGAAGAAAAATGTAATTTTCTCTCTACAATTTAATCATGTATGAACAATAACAGTTAGTAATTAAAAATAATTAAACCGACGTTATTTTACATGTTTAACTTATGTAATTAGTTTCATAAAAACTCTACATTTTTCTTAATTACTTTTCTGTTTACCTAACAATAGACCGTTACACGTGGAGGTACAAACTAGAGTAGAGTATACAGGGTGGTCACTTTTATCTTGACCACTATGACCATCTCGTAAACGATAAGTTACGAGGTCGGTTAAATTAGAGAAATGTTGCACAATTTCATGCCCTATAAGAAATTAAAAAGAAAATTGAAAATCAACTTGACACAAGCTACAAATAAAACGCAAGAAACTTTTTCTAAGCCTACTAGATGTCTGTGTTTTAATATACAACTTTTGATTTTCTTATGGGGGGCTATGTTGAATTTTGGCATAAATAAATTGGATTTTTTATTCTGATTTTAAGGATGTGTAATTTTCTATGTTTAGGCATATAATTTAAGACTTATCAATGCCTTATATAATAAAAAAGCTATTTAATAAACAAAAAAATGCAAGTTTTCAGTTTGTTTCAGGATATTTAAAAAACCAAGCAAGCTATCGCAATTTTCTTTTTTAATAATTATAGGGTATAAAATTGTGCATTTTTCTCTAATTTAACCGACCTCGTAACTCTTACCGTTTGCGAGATGTCCCTAGTGGGCAAGATAAAAGTGACCGCCCTATACAGGGTGATTCATTGATAAGGCGGTTTTCGATAGCTCCCTAGCCGTTGGAAATAAGGTATAGATTTAAATACAAAAGTTATTCAACTCTTTAAGGAGCATAACCTAAAATTATTTTCATCTCTACAGGGTGTTGTATTACTGCTCGGCGAGAATATTTTAAATTTTTTTAAATGGAACACCCTGTATATTTTTCTATATTTCGACTTGGCATTAAGTCGCCTACATACAAACATTAAAATTTTTTAATTTCTTGGCGGTGTTGCCAAGTTATTAATTTTTTTCTCTAAAAAATGCCCGCGACACGCGTTGCTTTATAAAATCGCACTATTTTTCAAGGAATAATAACAAAAATTTTTTCCTAGGGGTTAATACTATCCTCTATGCTATAAAATTTAAAAAGTTCAAAGAAATTGTACAGGGTGTTCATTAATGCGATCCAAAGTTACGCATTTTCAAACGACCATAACTCGTTTTTTTTAAATGGAACACCCTGTATATTTTTACATATTTAGTATCTAAATTTTACCAGGAATGTAAATATGTAAAAATATACAGGGTGTTCCATTTGAAAATATCGAGTTATGGTCGTTTGAAAATGAGTAACTTTGGGTCGGTTTAATGAACACCCTGTGCCGCCCTGTGCAATTTCTTTGAACTTTTTAAATTTTATAGCATAGAGGATAGTCATAACCACCTAAGAAAAAAATTTTGATTACTATTCCTTGAAAAACGGCTTTAGTACGATTTTATACAGCAACGTGTGTAGCGTGCATTTTTTAGAGAAAAAAATTTATAACTTGGCAACACCGCCAAGAAATTAAAAAATTTTAATATGGATATGTAGGTGACTTAATGCCAAGTCGAAAAATAGAAAAATATATAGTGTTCCATTTAAAAAAATTAAAAATATTCTCGCCGAGCAGTAATACAACACCCTGTAGAGATGAAAATAATTTTAGGTTATGCTCCTTAAAGAGTTGAATAACTTTTGTATTTAAATCTATACCTTATTTCCAACGGCTAGGGAGCTATCGAAAACCGCCTTATCAATGAATCACCCTGTATTTATAGGGTGGTGACTATAGCTCTCGGTCATTGAGATTTAAAATGTAAAATCACACTTCGGTGATTTCCTGCTTTTTAATTTATTTTAGAAAAAAAATCTTCAAATACAAGTTTTCGAGAATAACATTCTACATCCAAATCAATAAACAAAATTAATTTTGGATGCTGTATAAAGCAAAAAATTTAATTTGAATATTTCGAAAATTCGCAAAAATGGCTATTGTCATAAAATACTTTAATTAAAAATTACCAAAAATGTTTCAAATTGAAACTTTTTACTTTCAAAACAATTGAGAATTAATATTCAGTGGAACTAAAATTAAAGTGGATCATCGGAAATGCGCAGTAAAGTCCGAAAAAGACAGAGATATAAAAAAAGAGATAGAGAGAGTGGGAGAAGTAGGTTAGGAATTGCAGAAATGGGGAAGAAGGTAGAGATTGGTTTAGCGAAATTGAGAGTGGTCTGTCCCATAGTCACCATGTGTCAAATGTCAATGTGTAACCGATGGAGCTGAGGGAAATCTGTCACCATAGTTACTATGTCAAATGTTAATATGTCACCATAACGAGAACGGGTCATCTGTCAT
The DNA here is from genome assembly GCA_963924605.1 of Malthinus seriepunctatus. Classification (NCBI taxonomy): domain Eukaryota; kingdom Metazoa; phylum Arthropoda; class Insecta; order Coleoptera; family Cantharidae; genus Malthinus; species Malthinus seriepunctatus. The sequence goes on from OZ004602.1 coordinate 2,762,648, forward strand.
GCCATCTGCCATTTCATATGCCAGAGGAGTCCACTGTCATTTTTCAATCCATCTGTCATCAAACCCGTCATCAATTCTATCATTTCATGTCATCTCATCCTCATCTCATAGATGAGTTATAGAATAGAATGAGTGACAGATAGGATGAGATAAGAGATGATATTGACAAATGATACGACATATGAGATTGACAGTTGAGACTGATAGATAAGACTGACACAAACAATGAGATAACAGTAGAGATGAGATGACATAGAATATTGACAGATGAGATTGACATAGTTACATCTGTATGTTACATCAATTGTGTAAAGCTCTATTTATTCATAATTTGTATTTTTCAAGCATGATTATGATTGTTAATACCAATCGAAACGTCGCGAAAATAAAATCTTAAACAAAATGTTTTAATTTTTGGGTTTCTTCGTCTTTTCTAAAAATTAACCATGATAGTTATGGGAAAAAATGCATAGTTTGGTTATGAAATAAAATTACGAAATATTGACATAGTTACTATGTGTCAAATGTCACTCTGTCACCATAGTTACCATATATGTCAAAGTCGTTATCTGAGAACATTATGCGGATTTAAAAAATCATCTGCTCTTATTTTTGAATAATAATAAGATGTCAATGTCAGAGGGGGGTTCATCTGTCACCCTACATAGGCTAATGTCAAAGTCGTCTGTCACCACATGTCAATTTCATCTGTTATTTCACATGTGTGGTGGAGTTACTTATCGTTCTATCTGTCAACTCATCTGTTAATACATCTCTCATTCCATCTAGCATTCCATATGTCATATTATCAGAGATTGGTTTTAAGAGATGGGAAGTGGAGATAATCTGTCACCATAGTCATTGTATGCCAAATACCAATTTGTTACCATAGCCACTATATGTCAAATACCAATCTGTCACAATATGTCAAATATCAATCTGTCACTATAGGGGAGGGGGGATAATCTGTCACCATATTTGGTGTTGGGAAGTTGGGAAGTAAGAAATTACAAATGATTTTACATGTTAAATCCCTATGACCTAGAAGTCAGATCACAAATCAGTATTTTAAAAACACTTATTAATCATTTAACAACATTTTATTTTATTCATACTTTTCATTCTCTCAACGCTAAAACGCTGGTGTTATTTTGTCCGGAATATGATTCTTAAATTCTTTAAATGTCGTTGTGTAATATTCACCATAGGGAATAATTCGAAAGCGTCAACTGTGAGGAATGTTGACTGTGGAAATTTTTAAATATTTATTTGTGTGGCATTATGAAAGCTAAGGGCGTAGTATGAAAAGCGAGTGTGTTTTAGGAAAAGTACTCTAGTAAACAAATTTCTCGAACATAAACCTGCACACTCAAGTGGAAAGAATTGAAGGTAATCTTTATTTAACGACAGGGACGCTCTGGACGTGTATTTTGAGAACAGTTCATCTTTAACTTTTGCAAATTATTTGTAGTAACCGAAAGTCATTATCATTACATTCTCTCACGCTAGGATATAAAATTCAAGAATGTTCCTCACAGATATTTACATATCTCTCGTTGAAAAACAATAATATTTAATGACCTGGTAGTGTTTTCTCTTTTAAATTTTATTTACAGCCGCAAAAGCTAAACTCCGAGGCTAAATAATAAAACCAAAATTGCTCACCTCATTAACATTACTTCGAGGTCTTTTAAATTGCCTTAAAATACGTCTTGGTGCCCCTTAGTAGTAACTTAGCACTTGGCAAGGTGCTCCATCTGCTTTATGTTAATTGTTTAATGTTTATGTACCTCCAGGTCCAATCTCTCAATTGATTTAAGTTCTTTTTTCAACCTTCGTTGTGATATCAATTGATCATTATATACTTCATATACTTTCTGGTATATAAATACAGGTATCTCTTTTCTGCAGAAACAAAAATATTATTAAATGACCTGTTTATGAGAAAACAAGTCAAGGGTATTAAAATTTCTTACCTAATTAACTCCACTAGGGGCTGATAAAATTGTGAAGCTATGTCTTCACAATTAATTGATCCTGGACGTCTTGGTGCCCCTTAAACTAATTTCTTCGAGTTGGACAGGTTGCTTCATGTTAATTCATTGCTTACTTCCAACTAAACCCATCTTCTAAGTGTTCCATCCTGAAAAAAGAATCAAACTTAGTAATCTGGTTATGTTATTTAGAAACTTTTATATCCTCTAGCAGAAAAGACGGTGTTAAATTGTAACAAAATTTCTTACCTAATTAACTCCACTAGGAGGTGATAAAATTGTGAAGGTATGTCTTCACAATTAATTGATCCTGGACGTCTTGGTGCTCCTTAAACTAATTTCTTCGAGTTGGACAGGTTGCTTAATGTTAATTCATTGCTTACTTCCAACTAAACTTATCTTCCAAGTGTTCAATCCTGAAAAGAAGAATCAAACTTAGTAATCTGGTTATGTTATTTAGAAACTTTTATGCCCTCCAGCAGAAAAGACGGTGTTAAATTGTAACAAAATTTCTTACTTAATTAACTCCACTAGGAGGTGATAAAATTGTGAAGCTATGTCTTCACAATTCATTGATCCTGGACGTCTTGGCGCCCCTTAAACTAATTTCTTCGAGTTGGACAGGTTGCTTCATGTTAATTCATCGCTTACTTCCAACTAAACTTATCATCCAAGTGTTCCATCCTGAAAAGAAGAATCAAACTTAGTAATCTGGTTATGTTATTTAGAAACTTTTATGTCCTCCAGCAGAAAAGACGGTGTTAATTTGTAACAAAATTTCTTACCTAATTAACTCCACTAGGGGGTGATAAAATTGTGAAGCTATGTCTTCACAATTAATTGATCCTGGGCGTCTTGGTGTCCCTTAAACTAATTTCTTCGAGTTGAACAGGTTTCTTCATGTTATATCATCGCTTACTTCCAACTAAACTTATCTTCCAAGTGTTCCATCCTGAAAAAAGAATAAAATTTTGTAATCTGGTTATGTTATTTAGAAACATTTATGTCCTCCAGCAGAAAAGACGGTGTTAAATTGTAACAAAAGTTCTTACCTAATTAACTCCACTAGGAGGTGATAAAATTGTGAAGCTATGCCTTCACAATTAATTGATTCTGAACGTCTTGGTGCCCCTTAAACTAATTTCATCGAGTTGGACAGGTTTCTTTATGTTAATTCATCGCTTACTTCCAACTAAACTTATCTTCCAAGTGTTCCATCCTGAAAAAAGAATCAAACTTAGTAATTTGGTTATGTTATTTAGAAACTCTTATGTCCTCCAGCAGAATAGACGGTGTTAAATTGTAACAAAATTTCTTACCTAATTAACTCCACTAGGGGGTGATAAAATTGTGAAGCTATGTCTTCACAATTAATTGATCCTGAAAGTCTTGGTGCCCCTTAAACTAATTTCTTCGAGTTGGACAGGTTTCTTCATGTTAATTCATCGCTTACTTCCAACTAAACTTATCTTCCAAGTGTTCCATCCTGAAAAAAGAATAAAATTTTGTAATCTGGTTATGTTATTTAGAAACATTTATGTCCTCCAGCAGAAAAGACGGTGTTAAATTGTAACAAAATTTCTTACCTAATTAACTCCACTAGGGGGTGATAAAATTGTGAAGCTATGTCTTCACAATTAATTGATCCTGGGCGTCTTGGTGTCCCTTAAACTAATTTCTTCTAGTTGGACAGGTTTCTTCATGTTAATTCATCGCTTACTTCCAACTAAACTTATCTTCCAAGTGTTCCATCCTGAAAAAAAGAATCAAACTTAGTAATCTGGTTATGTTATTTAGAAACTTTTATGTCCTCCAGCAGAAAAGACGGTGTTAAATTGAAACAAAATTTCCTACCTAATTAACTCCACTAGGTGGTGATAAAATTGTGAAGTTATGTCTTCACAATTAATCGATCCTGGGCGTCTTGGTGCCCCTTAAACTAATTTCTTCGAGTTGGACAGGTTTCTTCATGTTAATTCATCGCTTACTTCCAACTAAACTTATCTTCCAAGTGTTCCATCCTGAAAAAAGCATCAAACTTAGTAATTTGGTTATGTTATTTAGAAACTCTTATGTCCTCCAGCAGAATAGACGGTGTTAAATTGTAACAAAATTTCTTATCTAATTAACTGTACTTGGTTCTGCTTAAATTAATTTCTTAGCTTTTAACAGGGTGGTCTATGTTAATTGCTTATAAATCTCCAGGTGAATGTATCATCCGTATTTTAGTATTTCCAGCCGAACATTCACTCTATGCTTCCTTCTGATGTAAAGACAAAAATATTATTAAATGGTATTAATGTATGATAATTCGCTTCAGCAAAAGCAACGAAGTCTGTGAGGGTAAATAACTGAATAACAATTCTCACCTAATTTAGTTGGAGGTGATATGAGCTAAAGAATTCTTTTCTTAATATTTTTTCACCCCTTTGATTTGATCGTAAACCGTTATTGGATGGTCATCTTTAATGTTAATAAAACCCATAAAGTCAAAAGGTCTTGCAAGTCTTTATCTTCACTAATACTGCACCTTCATTCAATTAATTGCTATCGAACTTTAACGGCCTTTTCAACAGGAAACTAACTCTTTGATATGTTTCACTGCTAATTTCTGGACATTCAAAACGTTATTAGTTGCGAATTTTACATTATTTGTTTACACATGTTTAAAAGATACAAAAGTTTAAAAAAATTAATTTGAGAAGGAGGGGCCGTCCCTTCACCCTCGCCCATCTGAATAATATTTTATTAAAATACAGTCAATCGCTATAAAGAAGGAATATTATGTACTTATTAATAAATCTTAAAATTGAGGACTAATTAACTTAGTACTTTTATAAAAACATTATTCAGGCTCCTTCTACGTATCTATCAACCATCTCAAATTAATTTTATTAATTTTTACAACAGCGTAAATTGCGACAGATAAATTGAAAAAAAAAACGTAATCATTTAACTGTGAAAAATACGTGGATCTTAAAAAACTTAGAACGAAAAATGATTGCTTATGCTTATACTTCCGACCACATGATAAATTCTTTAGTGAGTTTCCTTTTCTGGTGATAATGAATTTGTACTGGATTTTTGCTTAAAAATTTTTCATTTCCTTTGAAAAGGAGGAAAAACATAAATTAGCTGCTTATGTCTTCCACCACTTCTCGTATGTTCCAAGTGTTTCCTCCTTGAAAAAGAATAAAATTTAATCACCTGGTTGGTTATGTTGATTTTAAAGTTTTACACCCTTCAGCATAAAAGACAGTACCAAAATAACAAAACGTCTTACCTAATTAGCACTTGGAGAAGATAAAGTTGAGATATTATTTCTTTAACATTTCGCCTTGTTTTCTTTACAATTAACTTTTTAGGGTTGGTCAGGAAGCTCTAGGTTAATTATTTGTGTACTTCCACATCTACATGTCTTCCACCACTTCTCGTATGTTACAAGTGTTTCCTCCTTGAAAAAGAAAAAAATTTAATCACCTGGTTGGTTATGTTAATTTTAAAGTTTTACACCCTTCAGCATAAAAGACAGTACTAAAATAGCAAAACGTCTTAAAAGACAAAAAAGAAAAAGTTAAAAAATAACCAAACGTCTTACCTAATTAGCACTTGGAGAAGATAAAGTTGAGATATTATTTCTTTAACATTTCGCCTTGGTTTCTTTACAATTAACTTTTTAGGGTTGGTCAGGAAGCTCTAGATTAATTGTTTGTTACTTCCATATCTACACGTCTTCCACCTCTCGTTAGTTCCTAGTTTTTCCTCCTCGAAAACGAATAAATGTTAGTTTTCTCAGCTATTTTAAAACATGGGAAATTAATGAAGAGAATGTTCCTTACTTTATTATTTTTTGGTTTTTAGATAGCTTTTTGACAAAGATCCGCCTTTTATTATTCTTTTCGCCTCTTAGAATTGTGAATTACCAAGTAGGTTAGGTATTTTATTATAGGAAAAATTATTTACTATGCTGAAGGTGCATCTCATTCGTTGATCTGTAAATTAGCGAGAAATTATTAATTTGTTTTCATAACTGACTTTAAAGGACGATTTTCTTACCCCATTACGTCTTACCTCACCTCGTTACCTTACCTCACTTTTACTGAACGCACAAACGCTTTGAAAAAAGTTAAAAAGACTCACCAAGCTTCCATCATATCTGCTTAAGGTCCTTATATAAAATAAAACAGTTCGTACTCATTGAATGTTTTTGGGGCGAGACCTAAATACCTTTGTCCTTGTATCCTTTCGCTTTTAAAGCTCGTTTGCTCCTTAACTGGCTGCTCCATAACTCAAACTTGTCAATCACTTAAAGTCCACAACAACTTTCACTAAGTGTTAAGAGTATTGTCTCCTATTAATCCATACTTGAATTAGTTAAAGTTGAACCTCGATATTGTCATCCTTATAAATTAGATACTGTTCTAAAACAAACGTTGTACATTTAAAAATGAAATCGATGTTTTGCTTGACAAGAAATCTTACTTCAAGTTGTATTTATTTTGATGTTTAAAAGAAATAAAGGACGCTTTTGTAATGGTAAATGTGACAGTAAGTTGATTTCGTGTCTTCAGCTATCATAGTCACGTATAAGTTCTTAAATCAATGCTTATCGTTGAAGGTAAAAAGCCGCAAAAGCATTGCATCGTTTAGGATTTGTTGATATCTCCATTTCTTTGAATTTAATTTAACTCTTTACCCTTTAACAAAAAACTCAAATTTAATATAAAAATATTAAATAGTATTAGCGTAGAGAGGTAATAGAGAAAAGTAAACATAATGTGAGGGTTAAATAGGTAATTAAAAATATTTACCTCGATGAATTTGTTTAGGGTTGGGACGACTTCCAATTAATTCTTTACATTTAACTTCCATATGATGTTGGTTGGGCCATTTCATGAATTCAGATGTATTTCCCTTTCTGATCGACGGTATGGGCTCTCTGTCCCTGTAAAAGACAGAGACAAATTTTTTTAAATACCTTAAAGGTATTTAAAAATTCTTAAAGCTTGTAATAGCACATTCTTCGTTACAATATTCCATTATTTTCTAAAAATCCTTCGTCATTTTTAACATTCAAAATCAACTTAAGAATCACAAAATACTCCTGGTATTTCTTCTTGCACTCGTGACTTTGTTCATCAAACATTCATTTTCACTTAGGAGTTTCTTTTATTAAACACTATTCCTGTATCACAACAATATTTTTGACTTTGCAGAAAAAAGGTCTCGTTGTTAGAGTCTTTGTGGGGTTTTAACTAACCGTTGCTGGTAATAAATCAGATCGACTCACTGAATACGATTTGAAGTACTGTATTGACACGATTGATTTCTCGCAAGACTCGAGTTTAAAAAATAGTAATAATACCTATCGTCTCCCAAATGTAAAAATACACCAATTGCAATTATACGAGAGGGTGACTTTTACGAAATGGGGCATAGGGATTTTAATGGTAAATTCTTAATGTTCAATTATTTTAGAGCTAAACTGTAATTAGTTTTTTTTGTAGAGAAAGACTACTGCTTCTACATAGGTATCTTATTTTTTAGAATTTTCCATTTTCCTTTACCCACCATAAAAAGTAATGGAACTAAAAATGTAATTTTTACACCAAAAAAGCGGCGAGGGTATGGAATTATCAAAACAAATCGAAAGCCGTTATTATCATTATGTAGAATAATTAATACGTACTCGTAATTTCTATTTTTGATCAACCTAATCTAATAGTGGAGTAAAATTACCGAATAAAACAATTTTTGGGCTGCATTTAGTGCTTAGGAAGTTTTATAGCTGAATATACTGAATTAAACTATACGCTTTTGCTCTAGAATTGATCGTCTGTCGATTTTCCAAAATTCCAATTTTTTTATTACGATCCGATGTTTAGAAGTAGATAAATTAAATAAAACGTGAGAGAAAACGGGGCAATGTACATTAAAATGCACTTTTTGGACTTTGGCGAGTTCGAAGTCCAAAACTTAGCACATTATTCCTGACATTGTCCTAAACATTACTCAATCATAACATTTCTATCAGTAAAAGTATAATTCGAAATCGCATTTCTACTCCACTAAGCAGCAAGAGAAGGAACTTTCAAATACTGCATGTAAGGCTCTTTAGCGCGATCGATCTTTAGCAACCACCAAGTAGTAGTACTTTTCGAGACTTTTGATAAGTTTCTTTAGGGCCTGTTTGCAAGTTTTAAGTCAACGATCAATATTTTTAAAATAAAACCGTAAAATATGTTGCCTAATATCAATTTTGCTTGCATGGAAGTAGCTGTAAACGTGGTTTTGTAACTTCAAGTAGCAACTTAGGGAGCGTCACCGCGTAACGACGACATCCCCGCGAAAAGAGCTAATGAAGCCGTCGCTCTAAGTTAAATTAACATAGCTTAATAAAGCAGGACACAATGAAGTTAAGCCTACGACCAAATACAAAACAAACTATGACTAAAATTAAAACTGATCAGAAGTGCGACTTGCGTTTTGTTTTATGGCTGCCTACTTAATTTTTTCTATGTTGACCACCCTAAAAAAGCAAATAAGTCGGTGCAAATTTCACCAATAAGGTTGATAAAAAAGCTTGTAAAGCTGTTTCTTCAATGATTTCTTGCACGCATTCAATATTCCGCTCATTAGGGATTAAACGCGCTTTTTCAACCCTCTTGGGATGTTAGTACAAAAAATACACCGGCAACCTACGTATAATTTATTCAAATTGGAAATGTTGAACATTTAAATGATAACATTGAGCTCTTGAAATTAAAACAATTCAATGGCGATTTGTAAAATTAAAATTAAACACCCGGAGTCGCACAATTTATCAAATGGGCGCGCATTTACTTGTGAAAATGTCGTTTTTATGAGAGTCGCGAAGAAAAAATAATTTTAAATAAAAAAAAGTTATAAATTGTTAAACTCGTTTGTGACTTGTGTATACCACTTGAGAAAACAATTAAAAGAAAAAGTGGGTTAAGTTTTCAAATCTGATGAAAAGAAAATGTAACTTTTTGAATTTTTACAAATATCACGCAAATTATTTGAAAGGAAATGTTTGTTACTTAATTTAACTGAATGTTTTTTTTTCATAAATTACATACTGTCTTATTAAGCATGTCAGTTTTCCTAATAAGAAAATTCAAAATTGAAAGGTTTTACTTCGGCATTTTTGCGACTTTTTCTATCTTTATCTTGTGGAAATTCTTTCATCTCATTCTTTTACATTACTTTGGAAAGCTTATTTTTAAAATATTTTAATATTAGCTTCTGTCACCACGAGAGAACGAGAGAGAGAAAAGTATAAAGACCTCAAAAAAAATTACATAATTACCGGGATAAGAGGGCCCATAATTACCCAGGATAAGAGAACGACCATAATTATTATTATGTCATTTGATTTTTCTTTATAAACGAAATTTAGAATTCTTATAAGATGAAAATCAATTTAGTCCTTTTAAAGTATGCTCGAAATTTTCTTTTATTTCTTGACGTCGGTCGGTTTTTGATTTAAAAAAAATTGTATTTAAATTTTATTTTGTTTTGAAGACTTTGACGCCGTTTGATTATTCATAAAATTTGTAATTATAAATTGTTATTCAAATCGTTTGTTTTAATACGAGGCAAAGGAAAAGGATCAATTGATAAAAAGTTTTCTTTTTATTTTTCAGAAAATGCGAGTAAACATTGTCTGTTTAATGGAACATGGTCAAAAACAGATTATTCTTTTTGTGCCGATATTGCGGAAAATGTCACAGCAGATGGAACAATTACATCTACGACCATTTATTTTGTTGGATATTCATTAAGTCTCGTTGCGCTTTTAATAGCAATTGGAATTTTTCTTCTATTTAAGTAAGTAAACACATTATATACAAGGTGATACAATAATAATAGTTGAAACGCTTTCATCATTTCATTAATAGATGATCAAAGAAAGATGATTTTTGTGAATTTTTAATTTATTTTTTGCACTATTTATGAGTTTAAATAACTTCTAATTTGAACGAAATTAGACCAATGTTTGGAGTTTTAATTAAAACATCCTGTATAGTTCTTTTTTTAATGTCATTGGTAATTTGGTTAATATATAGACAGTTGGATAACTGTTAGTTATCTTTAGTTATATAGAAAAATACTGAATTTTGGTTATGAAATAATTCGCAAAAAATCCTGTATAGTTATACTTTTTCACAAATAATTTTGACTACCTAAAATACATTAAGTATCAAAGCATTTATTTCTTAAACCAAAATGTACGTTTGAACACAAAAATTAAACGTAACAATAACCATTAAAAGGGTCCTCAGATTTAATAATGTGCCCTAAAAAGTAATACAGTAGAGTAGAAAATTGGTGTGTATTAAAGGATAAACAAAAACCTTTTTGCAAAAATTTTTAAAGCCAGCACTTTAAAGGAGAGAAAATGTTGCTTTGAGGAGGCCCTTTTAGATTTTTTTCTCTTAAAATAACTCCAATAAACACAAAAATAAAAAACACTTTCGCCAGAAGTTAAAATTTATTTTTGATTTCTAGTTAGTTTAGAAAGCTTATCATATAGTCTGTTCATATCTTTTAGAAGTCGACGTCTCGACTTTCACTGTGGGGAGCCTCATAAATCATTTGAAAAGGTTCAACATCTTTCTCTTCAATTTGTTTAACAAAATGAGCCAACAAAATGAACAAAACATGATTTATGAACAAAATGATTTATGAGCCCCCCCACAGTGAAAGTCAAGACGTCAACTTCTAAAAGATATGAACAGACTATACCTATAAAGTGTGTCAGATTTTGACCCTTGCATGAATAGATTTCGAGTTTTGGTTTTAAAAAATGTAAATGGGTTATTCTTTTACAAACCGCTGCGATTTCAACAAAAAAATTTCACTTCTTCAAATGCGATAAAAAAAATTACTTTGCATTCTTTGCAAAAATGCATGTTTCAACAAATTTAGTTCACCCGTATTTCAGGATTTTGCTGAAAAAATTAAGTTTTTGAAAATATCCACATGTGAATTTTCGATAATTTGCTGGATTTTCTCCAATCTTCTCATACTTAGAATTTATTATCTCCAGTTGTAGGGGAAAGACGCAATAAAACTGAATGAAAATTTCTAATAAATACTTGGTGACGTAACAAAGCAATTATTCATAATAACATACCAAGCAATAAAACTAAGTTTTTCATCAAAACTGAAAAGTTGTAAGCTTTTAAAGTAAAGTCGGGAAATGTCCGTTTCATATGGCACCCTGCGCATTGAAACGGACACATGGGGTTATGAAACGGACATTCTTTAGTTTTACAACATTCGCACAAAAAAGTTGAAGAAACTTAATATTATCGATTTATAGATTCATTTACAAACTTGTTCAAAAAAAAAATTTAAGAAACAAGCTATAATAATTAATAATAATAAAATAAACAATCTAGAATATTTTAAAAAAAATTTTTGCAAAAAAAGCTTAAATTTCCTTTGTGGCCTTAATTTACGTGTGCAGAACACATTTGAAAGCAATAGAAATATTTTTTGTTTTTGAAACATCTATTTCTTCTATACCGGGTGTCCCACTTAGCATTCTCACCATGGGGATCTCGTAAACTGTAAGAGATACGAAGTCGGTTAAATGACACCAAATGTAGTCTTTTTTATGGCCAACTCAATTCTACTTTTGTTTTGTGGAAAATATTATTAGCACTCTAGATATTTACAAAAAACTGAAAAAGTTCATTTTCTTTAAATGTCTATAACTTTTTTATTAATCAAAATAATTTCAATTTTCAAAAAGTGAGACAGCTCAAGTGAGACACCCTGTATGTATATGAAACTTCTATACTTTACACGCTTTAAAACTAACGTCCGTTTCAATGCGCCATAAACTGTCCGTTTCATGACACTGATACGTTTTCTAAGAATATTTGTTAAAAAACAAAATGCGAAAACCAAATTTGTTTTTAATAGTTGTCCATATAATTAGATACCTTGATATACGTTTTGCCATAAAAGTAAGTAAAATTAGTAAATACATCCCTATCTTGAAGCATCCAAAACTTGCAACAATATTTACTTTTTATATGAATAAAAAACAAAACACTCTATTTCCCGTGTATTAATCGAGAGGACTATGTTCACGTCATAGTTTGTTTATAAGAATGTTAAGTTACATATACTAAAATTTCAAACTTAAATGCTTTTTGGTTTTCAAGATAATGACAATGTCCGTTTCATAACGCGTCCGTTTCATTGCGCTTTCCCCCTGCTGATCGGATCAATGTCGGTCTTTTTTTACACTTTGTTAGGTCAGTTTTCAGTCTATTAAAAAAAATAATTTTTATTGTGAACAAATGAAAAATAATAACAATTTAATTGGTCGCCCCCGCCTTGAATTAATTTGAAAAAATGTGATTTTGTTCTTTATCCTCTTATCTATAAAATCATTTAAAAAAAGTGGAGTATCTATTAGATTGGAAGTAATAAATATTTTCGAGCGCAAGTCGAAGCTTGAAGCTTCTTGCAGACAAACGCAATTAGCAAAAATTTCTTACATTGGTATTTAACATTTTTGACAATGTCCGTATTATGGAAACCAAGTTTGAGGGGGAAAAATTAAACTTTGAGGGGTTTTGCCGCTCTTGCGTCCATATCAATAAAAATTTACGTTGTACGTTGTTTTTTGTATTGAAAAAAAATATTCGCGGCACATAAAATTTTTGTTAATGTGGACTTGTGCTGCGCAACGAAACTCAAACAAATGCTGTCGGTTTTTCGCTCAACTTCAGATAGATTTGCCATTTTTATTACTTAAATGCAGTTTGACGATAAAGCCGTTTCGTAGGTATCTATAAACGCATCGTGTGTCCAAACTATCGTTTATTTATTTACTAGTGTCTTGTCACACATTTGTGTGAGCGTATACGGCGAAATTAAAATCAAAAAGCAAACTATTATAAAATTTTATTAATAAAAAATTTTGATTTTCAAGTTTTCTCCCAATTTTCCCGACCATTTCCCGACATATTTTGAACATTGTAATGATACAAAATTGTAGGGAAATGATGTGTGCCAGTATTTAACAATTTCTGAAAATTTTCCGGAAAAGTCGAAATAATTTCCAAAATTAAAAAACATATTATCGATTTTCGCCAATCGGTTGGAAAAGTTACGAAACGGGTAGGTATTTCATCATTTTATTGGTTAATAAACTAAAGTCTTATTTTTTACATTATAAGACTAGACTGTCAATCACTAGTAATTTACGGGGTAAAATTGAGCAAGTGCACTCAAAAGCAAGTTAACAATACTGTGCGACGCAAATCTCTTTGAAGTTGACTAAAAGCCGAGAGCGTGTGTTGTACGTCGAGAAATTATTTGTGTAAGTTTTCTTGCGGCGCACAGTTCACATTAACAAAAATTTCGACGCAGACGAGAAAACTTACGCCAAATACAACGTACAACGCAAATTTTTATTGATATGGACACTGGACAGGAAGCACATCAGCAAAAAAAATTATTCTTTTCTTTCGGCTAATTTTGGCAACACGAATCACGTGACATCCCTGTTACACCCTCTGGATGGTGACATGGTAAGCTCTTTAACTTTTAACCGATCAACCAAATTTCTAACTTGACAAATAACCGAGATCCCTCTAGTTTAGGAAGTATTGTTGGAAACAATGGGTGCATTCACCGGACGTAACAGTTATGGAGCAGCTACCAAATCGTTTATTGACTTACCTCTGCTTTGGAAACATGTCGAACTATATTCATACCTGCTCACTTAACAAAATTACCGCACGATAGTAGGGTTAGTGTGAGGTAGCAGTTGGTAGCCGCTCCACAACTGGTACGTCCGGTGAATGTACCCAATCTCTCTGTATAGCATATCAGGCGTGTCTTGATATTATATTATTTTTTTAACTGTTTTGCGGAAATGCCAGTTCTCAAAATTTAAAAAACTCGAAAATCTACGATTTAAAAAAATTGATTTCTGATCAAACTCTCTACAGATTCACCCCAACAAAAAGTGACCCTTTAAGCCCTTATAAAACAAAAAATTCCATTTTACTCAATGTAATGGAGACTTTGAAAAAGTAAAAATATACAGGATGTAAATTCATTAACTAAACAAAATTTCGTTGATAAATCACGACGTTTTACAGAAATATTCAACTTTTTTGTGTCATCCAAAAATATAGAATATTTATGAGTACCTACGAAAATTATGAAAATATAAAAATTTTGCTTTTCATTAATCAAAAAATATGTTTTAAAAATTCGTTTCGCTTTACTTAACGAGAGCTTTCGAGCGAAGCACGTTTTTATATTATTTTAATTCAGTTTTTAGATCCATTATTCAAATTGTACACAGTTCATGAAATTTTAAGGGTTTTAATTAAGTGAAAATCATTTTTTTTTTCAAATTGTATTATACAAGGTCTCTATAATTTCTACCCACGTTTCATGGGTAACTCGGTTACTACAAACAGCTACTGCAGAACTGCTTTAATTAGCAAACTTGGGCAGAATTTCAACACAAATCCAATTGGTTTTTATTACGAATATCGACGACCTTTTATTATTAAAAATTGAAAAAGGCCATTAAAGTGGTTGATTTCAAATTATTTACTATTTATGTTGTAAGGTTAAAATACAGTACCATTAAGCTTATAAAAATCACGAAAATATGCGAAGTATTATTTGAAGACGGAATAATTCGGATTTAGACCAATCATGTGCAGTAATTTATTTAAGTACACTCTTGCACACAATTGCTTGGTGTGAAAACGCTTCATTTTAAAGTTAAAAGCACTATAAGCACTATTAGTGCGGAACCTAGGCAAAATGATGCTTCACTTTGGTTAATGGTATGAAACTCGGTACATAGTTTACTGAAACTATATCGAGTAATTTTGTCTGATGAGACCAAAAAAAAATTCTGTAGGGTCCGCTGGACACTATGGAAACTATGTACCAAGTTTCATGCCATTAACCAAAAGTGCAGCGTTCCATAGTTTTATGTTTCGTAGGCTCCGCACTATATCTAAAAGTTTGCATTTTTTTAAATAATATGACAATTTGTGTAATTAGGTGATTACCAATACTTCTTCATCTGACTGTACAATGTGCGATCTTTGTTTCCGTAGACACGCCCACTCAAAGTTTTCTTATGTTTGGTCGAACTGTATGTTTAAAATTATAGACTATGCACCGATAACAGAAAAAATGGGGTGATCGTATTCAGGCCCATCTTTTGGGAATAAGCTATTTGAGTGCCAGCGAACACAAAAATAATTGATGAGGAGGGTGGAAAACCCACCTGAGAGAAGGACGCCAAAGTAAAATCGTACTTTTTATGTAAAAATTAGTAACTTTGCCATATTTTTGTGTTCGCTGGCACTCAAATAGCTTATTCCCAAAAGATGAGGACGGGCATTATCCTACTGGGAAAAGGGGTCTTCCAGCTGCTGAAGATATGGAAGAATATGCGTTTCCACAACTCATTGACATAACGCTGGGCGTTCATATTGCCTCCATTGGTCGGCAATTGATCTGGTACTCGAGAATCGGGTCTCTTAAGGCCATATGCCTAAGATGGCGGAAATTACCCTTTGAAGATATAATACATACCACAACTGTACCTAGTGCTCATATTATGGGTTCATGGTGATAATATACATACTGGATATTAACACTATATTATGGGTTATGAAAAAGCAGGTTTTGGCTTTGCCAAAAACCTCTGGCACAGAGTGGAGACTTGGTGCTGTACATGTACACAGAGTGCAAACAATAAATATGTTGAAGGATTTTTTGTTCCGCTCCTGTGGACTCAGCAGTCCACAAAGCAAAGGCCAAAAACTGATCGTAATGACTAGAGATATTCTACAGGTCCACAACTTTACACCTTTCGCGTACACTGCATGCTAGTCAGCAGCGTGTCTCAAGACTCTGTTCCATGACTTACTATTTCTCAGAAAGGGGTAATTTTTTGAAAATTCGTACCTTTTTAACGATAAATAAGTGGTTTAAAATTTTCCAACAATTTCTAATGGAAATAAAATGGGACACTTTGATAACACTCTTCAAATTTCCAGAGTCTAAAGGTTCGTCCACACACACAGGCCTTACATTCCGGTTTGACCAGTGCATGCGGCCTGAACGCTGTCCAGACGCTCCGGTTTGGCCAATGCACTGTTCAGGTCTCCTGAACGATGTCCACATGCTCCGGTTTAGCCTGCGACTTTTGGCAGGCCGCCTGCACAGACCAAACCGGAAGGAAAGCCTGTGTGTGTAGACGAGCCTTTAGAAAAAAACTTTCAACTTTACTGTCTGATAACATATAAAATGTGGAAGCTCCCTTGTGTTTTATACATACTTGAGTGTCTATAATCTCGTATCGATTGTTTGAAAACGATGTTCCACCATTAATCGTATAAGTATATTCCATTTGATCTTATAAAGTACTTATTTGCTGTTGAAGTATACAAAAGTTAATACGAAACAAAAACAACATTCGCTTCGTAATTCTAGCCAACTTTGCTAATTTATCCGGTAGCTCTTTAAATAACGATATCCACACAATCCAAAAAATCCAACGTGATTGGAAATGAGAGACCGTACAAATAATTCGAGAAGTTTAATTTTAAAATAAAACCTTTACGTACACGCACCATCTCAAGTGTACTACTATTTAACTGTTTCGGTAATAAATAAGAGCCTGAAAGGATAATTTGAAAACCTTTTAACTCGAGTCCAACGTAAAACTGCTTTTTGAGCACAATTTTTTCATCGCCTCATTAAATACAAAAGCTGTAAGTTTTAGATCTATTATTTAATTTAGTATTCATTGAGGCTCTTTTGTGTAAAATTTATACTGCGCGATGGAATCTTAAAATTTTGTTGTTATTTGCTATAATTTTGCAATTTGAATACCTACTAGGTATAGTAATATAATAATGGTATTGTATCTTTCAAACTCGAAATTTGGATAGATTGTTAAAATTTACTGAAGTGTGTACAAGTACAGTGAAGTAGGTACCTACGCAGAATAATAGAGAATGCGTCCACTTAAGTTAACAAAGGATTAAATTTAATACCGAAATTAATTGAATTTTTTATTTAATAAGTAGCAATTTCTTATTAATTAAAAAATAAAATTAAAATATGTAAAATCGATCTATTTAAGTGGTTTAAGAGAAAGAGGGCATTTTTTTTAATTTTTCTTTATTACAGAGATCTGAGATGCTTGAGAAATACGATACACACAAATTTAATGTGCGCTTACATCCTCGACAATTTGATGTGGATTATAACATTTTCCGTCGAGGTAAAAATAGAATAAGTAAATTTAATTAAACTTATAAGAGTTTTATAAAGATATGAAAAGTGCATCTTTTAAAAGTCAATTTATAAAAGTTTAAAGTTCTCAGACTATTTATTTAAGATTTAGCGAGAAAATTAAAAAGAGAGAGAGAAAGAGGGAGATCGATATTTTAACTTTTCATTTACACTCAAAGAGAAAACGTAATATATATAAATGTTGCCGATAATTGTTAATTGATTGAATTACAAAAATGCTTAAAATGAAATGGTTTTGTTGTGAGGGGTGGGTCGGGAATTTGTGTGCTTGTGTGCTTCTTCTCTCGTCCAAATAATAATAAACAAATCAAAAACTAAATTCGAGATGAGATTCAAATTGTACAAAGCATAATTTTAGTACAAATGACGAGACTTCATTAGTGATGAAAACTTTTTCAGGCCTCGTTATGTAATTAATCGTTTTCAAGCAGCAGGGGTGGATTGGAAGCTCAGCTGCCTTCTGGATGAAATATTATTTACAAAATGTTTTGAAATGGTATGTTATAGCTAAAAGTCTTGTGAACAAAAGTCTTTATGGGTCCAACCCCAAAAAAATATATCTTGACTGGTTTATAACCCGTTAAAGGGGGATAATTGTAAAAAATATTTGTACAAATTTTCGCTAGAAAAAAAACATAAATACTCTTGATCTCTGCTTCTAAAATAATTAGGGGATTCAACATTAGAATTTTTGCATTGAAATTTCCATGCTGCGTCACATTAACCACCCCCGATAAACAGGGTGAGTTTAGCTCGATGTTTGATTAGAATTATACGGAGTTTTGTAAGAAATATAAAAAAATGTTCTTAATAAAACTTTCTTATCTCAAAATCGACTATTATATGTTGTAAAAATAATTTTAAACACCCTGTATATTATTACATCTCCATTCTGCACCGTATTCAGCGCCAGTCTGGCACTAGCCTATACACCAGGAGTCTGGAGAGAGGTAAAAGTGGTTTTTATACCTAAATTGGGACGTGACTCTTACGCCCAAGCTAAACCCTTCAGGCCAATAAGCCTATCGTCTTCTTAAGACGTTGGAAAGATTAGTTGAAAGGCACATAAAAAACACTGTGCTGAGCATTCATCCGCTCAGCCAATACCAATTTGCCTATTAATCTGGAAAAATCCTATGAAATGGCCATACGAGAAATCGTAAACGCAGTCGAAAACACGTTGAAGAACAAAGAGTTTTCCTTAGGCGTGTTCATGGATATTCAGGGGGCTTTTGATAACACCTCTACATTATCCATAGAAAAAGTGATGAAAGATAGGAAAGTCGTCCCACTATTATCAGATGCTATACACAAGGAAGGGTGCTTTCACCACTTCTATGATGCCTCGTAGTAGACAATCTTCTCAAGTGTCTAGAGAAAGAGGGGCTAAACGTCGTAGGTTATGCCGACGACATAGCCATCACAACAACGGGAAAATTTGGGGCTATTGTATTCGAAAGAATGGAAAGAACCCTAAATGTTGGCAAGACATTGTGTTTAGAAGAGGGCCTGACGGTTAATCCGACGAAGACTTCGCTAATCCATTTCACAAGAAGAACAAATAAGACTGATGGTAATAGAAAACACAAACACAAACTAGGCAAAATTCAAAGATTGGCTTGCCTAGGAATTACTAGAGCAATGCGTACTACGCCTACAGCAGCAACGGAAACAAAGCTGAACCTCCCACCCTTCCATCTGGTGGTCAAAGCCACAGCACTAAGTGAGGCTTATAGACTAAAAACTCACTCCTCTATAGGAAGAAATGGGCAAGGACATGCCTCAATCCTAAGAGAGATGGAAAAACACCCCATACTTATTATGGTGTCTGAGAGAATAACCAACGCGTATACCATCGAAAAAAACTACGGAATTAACATTCCGACAAGGGAATAATGGGAATGCAAGGTAGTCAAAAGGAATGGACTTGTATTCTACACAGACGGCTCTAAAAATCCAACAGGTACAGGAGCTGGAATCATCGGGGACGGCAACTTGAGGCAAGGGGTAATCTTAAACCTCGGCAACCACGTAACCGTCTTCCAAGTAGAAATTTACGCCATCTTAACATGTGCGCAAATGCTTTTAGATAGAAGATATCACATTTAAAGAATCTTCGTAGTATCTGACAGCCAAGCAGCCCTCAAAGCGCTGAACGCCTGTGAGGTGAGGTCCGGACTAGTAACGGGACAAATTTCATCAACCTGGTATGGGTTCCAGCTCATGCCAACATACCAGGGAACGAGAAAACGGACGATCTGGTCAAAGAGGGCACCAAAATTAGACCCATTGGACCAGAACCCGCCTTTGGCATTACTTATGAAATAAGAGAGAAATAAAGTCACTTCTAGGGACGTGGCATATTAAATACTCCTGGACAGGGACATCGTAAAGTCCTCTTGGAGAAACCCTCTGAGAAAAGAACTCGCTCTCTACTCAGGGCCGTTATCAGCTCAAAAAGCACCTGCATACGATGGGACTAGAAGAAGGCCCACTACGCAGTGGATGTGCAGAGGAAGTGGAAATTCCAATTCATCTTCTGCTACACTGAGAGGCTTTCACAAGAAGTCGTTACAGCATTCTCGGGAAAGAGAAGATGCTCCAAAGAGAACTGCCCAACTTATCAATAGAGAAAATTCTGGACTTTATCTAAAACACAGAACTCCCATAAGGGAAGACCAAATCTGAGGTGCACAATAGATCCGAGAGGTCGCGATGCAAAGGATCACTAGGGAACAGCCTCAGAAATACAATTAAATAAATAATAATTATTACATCTTGGGATTGGGAATGACGATCGAAATGATATATGGGTTGATTGATCTGCGCTGGTTTTAGACCAAGACGCAGGTCATTTTTTGTCAAAAACAAAAGCTTTGTTTGCTCATTGAGTTGATATTTTTGACTGTGGTTTGTCTTATTACTTTATTAATGTTTAAAAAGCACCTGAAACGTCATAATCGTGACTCACAACTGCAAAATGTAGTTTTTCTTCATTTTTTAAAATGGCACACCCTGTATTTAATTTCAGAAACAGATAGCCTTTTTTATAAGCTTTTTATTCATTCTATTTTTTTTTAAATCAACATTTGCGTCATTTATGAAATTAAGAAAAACCACATTATGCGAAATATCTCGTTCCAAACTCATCGAAGACCCATTAAAACCTATATATCATTTTAATCGTCATCAAAAGGAGAATCCAAATATGTAATAATCGCTTGGGGTTTCGATTGAAATTTTTTAAGTTGTATCTGCACTAGATAAATGAACTACCCTGTATATTGGAAGATATGTTTACAATATAGGCAATTTTGAGATAAGAAAGTTTTTCGTATTTCTTACAGAACTCCGTATAATTCTAATGGAACATCGTGCTATGCACACCCTGTTTCCCTGGAAGTGATTAGTGTGACGCAGCATGGAAATTTCATTGGGAAATTCTTCATGTTAAATCTGTTAATTATTTTAGAGGCAGAGTAAATA
Source organism: Malthinus seriepunctatus (assembly GCA_963924605.1). Lineage (NCBI taxonomy): Eukaryota > Metazoa > Arthropoda > Insecta > Coleoptera > Cantharidae > Malthinus > Malthinus seriepunctatus. Next base: position 2,783,482 of record OZ004602.1, read on the forward strand.
TGTTTTTTAGCAAAAAAAATCTGTACAATATTTTTTACAATTTTCCCCCTTTAAGGGGTTATAAACCAGTCAAGATATGTTTTTTTTTGGGATCGGGCCCATGGAGACTTTTTTTCACAAGACTTTTAGCTATAACATACCAAAATTTCAAAACATTTCACCGAAACCCCATCCCATTTAAAAAGTACGGGGTCCTTTATTATTTTTATTAACCCTGTATATTAGTATTTTGTTTTCTATTGAAAATCTGGCCTTGCGTCCCAAGAGCCAAGAACAACTGTCTATATTTGAGTCCCAAGTTCAGTTTCTTCCATCTCACAATCGCATCAAGTGCCATCCCTAGGTATTTCGCTGCATTCTCGGAAAAAACTTTCCATACTCTAGTTTTACTTTATCGATTTATTTATCCCATTACACATCGTCAACATTATACCCACCTTATGAATTCTATATTTCGTTTGGAAAGGTTACTCAAATCACATTTTGACTTGCTTCACGCAATAGCGAGTTTTTACAAGTCTCATTCTTTTGTAGAGCCATTGTATTCTTTTTAATAAAAACAAAATATAGCTATCCATTCGTCTTATCCTAGAATGGCATATTCTTGTCTATGATATAATTTTGTACTCAAAATATATTTTAATGCATAAAAGATGACTTTTCCATTTAAATGAAAATTACGAAATAAATCTCTCTGAAAATTATATCCATATACGTATTATTTACGTATACACCTCCTTATAACTTAATTACACCTTTTTATTTTAGCAATCTTTCGAAAGTGACATGATACCGTGCGTATTTTTGGTCATATTATTACATTACTTTCACATGACGACATTTTTTTGGATGTTTGTAGAAGGTACATAAAATATTAATTTTTACAAAGTGTTAAAAATTACTAAAAATTTGTTTTTTAGGTTTATATCTTTACATTTTAGTTGTTGAAACGCTAACCAGAGAGAATTTTAAATTGAGGATTTACCTCGGTATTGGATGGGGTAAATACACCATTTTGTTCATAAATTTACATAAGAAATTTTCAGGCAATATTAAAAAAATATATTATACAGTGCATTCATAAAAATGATGGTAAAAAATACGCTAATCGTTGGGTATGCAACCAACATTACATCTTTTGTATAAAATTTGAAATAAAATGTTAGCTTGGAAAAACATATTTACGATAATTAGTTTTCCTTTGTTATGAAAATGAATGTTATAAAATAAAAATTTATTGGAATTTGGGTTTTTATAGCTAATGTATCACAACAGAAAATTCTAAAATAAAATTATAACGATTTGGACATAATATCTCTTGCCATGGAAAACAATAAAAATCTAAAACGTCAGAAATAATGTAGAATTAGAAAATTTTTGACGTTTAAGTTTTTATGTTTTCCATGACAAGGGAGATTATGCCTAGTCGTAAAATTTTATTTGAAAATTTTATAAAATGAAGCAAAGTGAATCATGGCGTTTTTGATACTATTCTCTATTCAGCTAGTTGTACGGCAAGACACACATCCACCCAAAGCCACCACCCTAAGATATCTCCGGTACAGTCATAACGTCCACCTCGAATAGGAGCGGGTCCTCAAGGCAATCCGAGGCTAAGCCAGCGGAAACCATCATCAGTATCTTATTAGGCGTAATGCGACTCTGTGATACCGGTGGTGGAATCGGTCGCTCCACCACGATTACTTCTGCTGAGCACCGTCAAATTAGTGATTACAGATTGGAATCTGTTGCAGAATCAACCTCGCAAACCCGGTATTGCTCAGCAGTCGAAAATTGGGACTACTGGAGACCGCGTGTCATGAGTCTTGATGTTAGACCAAATGAACGGGTGATGTTCCGCCTGTGCCGGACCCGGATCCTAGGGCGCTGTGATCGTTCACAGACGTCACAGAGCCCTAGCCGGTAGGGAATTAACTCTCAAGAAGGGCGCATGCACCGCTTCATAAATAACGGTGTCCCACTTACTAAGCGAAAAGCCTTCAGCCACTGCATGACAGGCACCAATATGACTCTACGCCAGGAAGAGATAGCAAGCAAGCAGAAGCTAAAAAACACACCTTGGTGGTCTTATGCATTCTGCCGGTTAGGTTAGGTTGGGGTTAAGATAGGCCGGAGCTCCTGTAACCACTACAACAACTCCAACAGTATCCGCGGTCACCCCTAATCCTTTCCGACCGTACAACGGCAACTGGCGTGGCGAACCACTACCGAATCATAATTAATAAGAAGTGAACCTTTTGCCCAGAGGCCTAGAATAGCGTGCTCAATATGACCTACAGGCATATATCTCCGGTCGAACTGGTGTACTCAGAGGTTAGGTTATTTCAGAGAATTTTCAAAAATAAGTTTTCACATGCTAATTCCCTATTATCCGTCGAGTGAGTCACCACCCGGTATACAGTGTTTAAATTTTAGTGTATCGCCCCTGTATATGTAAAAATCTTTCACGAGAGGTAGATCTAGGACAGTTAAACCCACGTTAACCCACGTTTTTAGTTTGCAACTTGTAATATACACCCCGATGAGACGCCCGTTATCGACGTCTTTTGAACTGTTAAAAATGTCAATTTAAAGTAATTAGGGTTTTTAATTAATTTTTCCAATATAAATCAAACTCTTTAATGTTGGTTATAACTACCTACCTAAATTTATAGGTCAGATTGTTTACGATCATTTTTATGAAGGCTCCGTATTATAAATTGTAGACTTAATTTAAATATTTTCTTCTTGTTTTTAGGTTTGCCTATGCTTTTTATTATTATTTGGGCAATTACAAAGGCGTTTATCGATACAGAAAACTTAGTAAGTTTTTAATTTGATTATTTTATGTACCTAAGACGAGTATAATTTCAGGATCGATCTTCGAGCGTCAATATCGTGAATTTGTGGAAGAATTGCCCGTGGATGAAACCTCATTTCGTAGATTGGATATTTCAAGGACCAATTACGGCAGTTTTAGGTTTAAACTCTTTTTTTTTAATAGCAATTATGTGGGTGTTAATAACAAAATTGAGATCCGCAAACACATTGGAAACGCAACAATATAGAAAAGCTGCGAAAGCACTTTTAGTATTGAAACCTTTGTTAGGGGTAACTTACGTTTTAACCATCGCAGGACCTACGGCAGGACCGAGCCAGAATATTTTTGACTACGCTCGAGCTGTATTGCTATCGTTACAGGTAGGCGTGTTTTTGGTCTTATTACATTATAACACTTATAATTAATTTATACGTTAAATAAGGGTGCGTCCTAATTAGAAATATAACCGAGAAAAGAAAGAAAATTATAAAATAAGAGTCATTTGGCTTTCGAATTTAAGCTTTTAGTAACAAATTGTTTCATTATTCATCTTTTCAAAAATGAGGCGTAATTTAATAAAGTTGCACTTTTATTAATAAATCTTAAATTAGTATTCGATTTTATCTTCATGAATATTAGAATGTACTTATTTGTGAAGGCGTATATGGCGTCTGTTGGACTGTTAAAGGACTGTTTATTTTATGACATCCTTATTATTACAATCTTTCAAATAATAAGGTCATCATTTTTTTATTAGATTAAGAGAATCTCTCCTATTATGATAAAAATCGTAAAATAACTCCATATTTGATTAGTCAAAGAATTTTATCGATTCACTTTTTTATTAGCAGAAAAATCAAATTTTTGCTTAATAAAATCGAAAGAATTTTCTACAAAGGTATAAGTTGTAAATCCTCGACTTACAGGAGTTTTATAACACTCGACTATCTTTTGATTTTGAGAGCTAAAATCTATTTATAGCACGTCTTTAATTTGTTATCAAATATAAAAGAAGAAAAATATGTAATGAAAAAAGTTTTTGATTCTTTTTAACGCCCCACATATTTTCTCATCATTTTAATTTAAGCATAGGAGTTTGTTTCCCATACGAGGAAAAGTCAGTAACTAGGTCAGTATAAGCTCCCAAGTTGATGTGGGAATAACTGAAAATAAAAGTTAGTTTCAAATGGCGACATTAGCTGGTAGCATCAGCAGCTTGATGACGGTTCGGGTAAAAGTCACTTGCAACGCGAAAAAAGTCTAGGTCTACTGACTAGAAAATTCACGCCAATGTGAGGTTTCATACTTCTCGATTAACTCAGGAGAATTCCCAGGGAGACCGTGGTGTTGTTACTCACCAACAGCTGACCTCACAGCTGCCCTGCGCTTAATATTACGATTACAAGTCAATAGGACTTGTCCAGGTCCTATATGCCCCTCTATAAGTACGCCATTGCCCATTGCTGCAGGTTTCACAAATCTGATAAAGCAATAGAATAAGTTGATGTGGGAACAACTGAAAATAAAAGTTAGTTTCTAATGACGTCATTAGGTAGTCTCAGTAGCTTCATGATAGTTTGGATAAAAGTCACTTGCAATGCGAAATAAGGTCTAGGTCTACTAACTAGAGGATTCACGCCAATGTGAGCTTTCATACTTCTCGATTAACTCAGGAGATTTCTCAGGGAGACATCGGGTGACCGTGGTGTTGTTACTCACCAACAGCTGACCTCACAGCTGCCCTGCGCTTAATATTACGATTACAAGTCAATAGCAGGTGTCCAGGTCCTATGTGGCCCTATATAAGTACGCCATTGCCCATTGCTGCAGGTTTCACAAATCTGATAAAGCGATAGAATAAGTTGATGTGGGAACAACTGAAAATAAAAGTTAGTTTCTAATGACGTCATTAGGTAGTCTCAGTAGCTTCATGATAGTTTGGATAAAAATCACTTGCAATGCGAAATAAGGTCTAGGTCTACTAACTAGAGGATTCACGCCAATGTGAGCTTTCATACTTCTCGATTAACTCAGGAGATTTCACAGGGAGACATCGGGTGACCGTGGTGTTGTTACTCACCAACAGCTGACCTAACAGCTGCCCTGCGCTTAATATTACGATTACAAGTCAATAGCAGGTGTCCAGGTCCTATGTGGCCCTATATAAGTACGCCATTGCCCATTGCTGCAGGTTTCACAAATCTGATAAAGCGATAGAATAAGTTGATGTGGGAACAACTGAAAATAAAAGTTAGTTTCTAATGACGTCATTAGGTAGTCTCAGTAGCTTCATGATAGTTTGGATAAAAGTCACTTGCAATGCGAAATAAGGTCTAGGTCTACTAACTAGAGGATTCACGCCAATGTGAGCTTTCATACTTCTCGATTAACTCAGGAGATTTCCCAGGGAGACATCGGGTGACCGTGGTGTTGTTACTCACCAACAGCTGACCTTACAGGTGCCCTGCGCTTAATATTACGATTACAAGTCAATAGGACTTGTCCAGGTCCTATATGCCCCTCTATAAGTACGCCATTGCCCATTGCTGCAGGTTTCACAAATCTGATAAAGCGATAGAATAAGTTGATGTGGGAACAACTGAAAATAAAAGTTAGTTTCTAATGACGTCATTAAGTAGTCTCAGTAGCTTCATGATAGTTTGGATAAAAGTCACTTTCAATGCGAAATAACGTCTAGGTCTACTAACTAGAGGATTCACGCCAATGTGAGCTTTCATACATCTCGATTAACTCAGGAGATTTCTCAGGGAGACATCGGGTGACCGTGGTGTTGTTACTCACCAACAGCTGACCTCACAGCTGCCCTGCGCTTAATATTACGATTACAAGTCAATAGCAGGTGTCCAGGTCCTATGTGCCCCTATATAAGTACGCCATTGCCCATTGCTGCAGGTTTCACAAATCTGATAAAGCGATAGAATAAGTTGATGTAGGAACAACTGAAAATAAAAGTTAGTTTCTAATGACGTCATTAGGTAGTCTCAGTAGCTTCATGATAGTTTGGATAAAAGTCACTTGCAATGCGAAATAACGTCTAGGTCTACTAACTAGAGGATTCACGCTAATGTGAGCTTTCATACTTCTCGATTAACTCAGGAGATTTCCCAGGGAGACATCGGGTGACCGTGGTGTTGTTTCTCACCAACAGCTGACCTTACAGGTGCCCTGCGCTTAATATTACGATTACAAGTCAATAGGACTTGTCCAGGTCCTATATGCCCCTCTATAAGTACGCCATTGCCCATTGCTGCAGGTTTCACAAATCTGATAAAGCAATAGAATAAGTTGATGTGGGAACAACTGAAAATAAAAGTTAGTTTCTAATGACGTCATTAGGTAGTCTCAGTAGCTTCATGATAGTTTGGATAAAAGTCACTTGCAATGCGAAATAAGGTCTAGGTCTACTAACTAGAGGATTCACGCCAATGTGAGCTTTCATACTTCTCGATTAACTCAGGAGATTTCCCAGGGAGACATCGGGTGACCGTGGTGTTGTTACTCACCAACAGCTGACCTCACAGCTGCCCTGCGCTTAATATTACGATTACAAGTCAATAGGACTTGTCCAGGTCCTATATGCCCCTCTATAAGTACGCCATTGCCCATTGCTGCAGGTTTCACAAATCTGATAAAGCGATAGAATAAGTTGATATGGGAACAACTGAAAATAAAAGTTAGTTTCTAATGACGTCATTAGGTAGTCTCAGTAGCTTCATGATAGTTTGGATAAAAGTCACTTTCAATGCGAAATAAGGTCTAGGTCTACTAACTAGAGGATTCACGATAATGTGAGCTTTCATACTTCTCGATTAACTCAGGAGATTTCTCAGGGAGACATCGGGTGACCGTGGTGTTGTTACTCACCAACAGCTGACCTCACAGCTGCCCTGCGCTTAATATTACGATTACAAGTCAATAGGACTTGTCCAGGTCCTATATGCCCCTCTATAAGTACGCCATTGCCCATTGCTGCAGGTTTCACAAATCTGATAAAGCGATAGAATAAGTTGATGTGGGAACAACTGAAAATAAAAGTTAGTTTCTAATGACGTCATTAGGTAGTCTCAGTAGCTTCATGATAGTTTGGATAAAAATCACTTGCAATGCGAAATAAGGTCTAGGTCTACTAACTAGAGGATTCACGCCAATGTGAGCTTTCATACTTCTCGATTAACTCAGGAGATTTCCCAGGGAGACATCGGGTGACCGTGGTGTTGTTACTCACCAACAGCTGACCTTACAGGTGCCCTGCGCTTAATATTACGATTATAAGTCAATAGGACTTGTCCAGGTCCTATATGCCCCTCTATAAGTACGCCATTGCCCATTGCTGCAGGTTTCACAAATCTGATAAAGCGATAGAATAAGTTGATGTGGGAACAACTGAAAATAAAAGTTAGTTTCTAATGACGTCATTAGGTAGTCTCAGTAGCTTCATGATAGTTTGGATAAAAATCACTTGCAATGCGAAATAAGGTCTAGGTCTACTAACTAGAGGATTCACGCCAATGTGAGCTTTCATACTTCTCGATTAACTCAGGAGATTTCACAGGGAGACATCGGGTGACCGTGGTGTTGTTACTCACCAACAGCTGACCTCACAGCTGCCCTGCGCTTAATATTACGATTACAAGTCAATAGGACTTGTCCAGGTCCTATATGCCCCTCTATAAGTACGCCATTGCCCATTGCTGCAGGTTTCACAAATCTGATAAAGCGATAGAATAAGTTGATGTGGGAACAACTGAAAATAAAAGTTAGTTTCTAATGACGTCATTAGGTAGTCTCAGTAGCTTCATGATAGTTTGGATAAAAATCACTTGCAATGCGAAATAAGGTCTAGGTCTACTAACTAGAGGATTCACGCCAATGTGAGCTTTCATACTTCTCGATTAACTCAGGAGATTTCTCAGGGAGACATCGGGTGACCGTGGTGTTGTTACTCACCAACAGCTGACCTTACAGGTGCCCTGCGCTTAATATTACGATTACAAGTCAATAGGACTTGTCCAGGTCCTATATGCCCCTCTATAAGTACGCCATTGCCCATTGCTGCAGGTTTCACAAATCTGATAAAGCGATAGAATAAGTTGATGTGGGAACAACTGAAAATAAAAGTTAGTTTCTAATGACGTCATTAGGTAGTCTCAGTAGCTTCATGATAGTTTGGATAAAAATCACTTGCAATGCGAAATAAGGTCTAGGTCTACTAACTAGAGGATTCACGCCAATGTGAGCTTTCATACTTCTCGATTAACTCAGGAGATTTCTCAGGGAGACATCGGGTGACCGTGGTGTTGTTACTCACCAACAGCTGACCTTACAGGTGCCCTGCGCTTAATATTACGATTACAAGTCAATAGGACTTGTCCAGGTCCTATATGCCCCTCTATAAGTACGCCATTGCCCATTGCTGCAGGTTTCACAAATCTGATAAAGCGATAGAATAAGTTGATGTGGGAACAACTGAAAATAAAAGTTAGTTTCTAATGACGTCATTAGGTAGTCTCAGTAGCTTCATGATAGTTTGGATAAAAATCACTTGCAATGCGAAATAAGGTCTAGGTCTACTAACTAGAGGATTCACGCCAATGTGAGCTTTCATACTTCTCGATTAACTCAGGAGATTTCTCAGGGAGACATCGGGTGACCGTGGTGTTGTTACTCACCAACAGCTGACCTTACAGGTGCCCTGCGCTTAATATTACGATTACAAGTCAATAGGACTTGTCCAGGTCCTATATGCCCCTCTATAAGTACGCCATTGCCCATTGCTGCAGGTTTCACAAATCTGATAAAGCGATAGAATAAGTTGATGTGGGAACAACTGAAAATAAAAGTTAGTTTCTAATGACGTCATTAGGTAGTCTCAGTAGCTTCATGATAGTTTGGATAAAAATCACTTGCAATGCGAAATAAGGTCTAGGTCTACTAACTAGAGGATTCACGCCAATGTGAGCTTTCATACTTCTCGATTAACTCAGGAGATTTCTCAGGGAGACATCGGGTGACCGTGGTGTTGTTACTCACCAACAGCTGACCTTACAGGTGCCCTGCGCTTAATATTACGATTACAAGTCAATAGGACTTGTCCAGGTCCTATATGCCCCTCTATAAGTACGCCATTGCCCATTGCTGCAGGTTTCACAAATCTGATAAAGCGATAGAATAAGTTGATGTGGGAACAACTGAAAATAAAAGTTAGTTTCTAATGACGTCATTAGGTAGTCTCAGTAGCTTCATGATAGTTTGGATAAAAATCACTTGCAATGCGAAATAAGGTCTAGGTCTACTAACTAGAGGATTCACGCCAATGTGAGCTTTCATACTTCTCGATTAACTCAGGAGATTTCTCAGGGAGACATCGGGTGACCGTGGTGTTGTTACTCACCAACAGCTGACCTTACAGGTGCCCTGCGCTTAATATTACGATTACAAGTCAATAGGACTTGTCCAGGTCCTATATGCCCCTCTATAAGTACGCCATTGCCCATTGCTGCAGGTTTCACAAATCTGATAAAGCGATAGAATAAGTTGATGTGGGAACAACTGAAAATAAAAGTTAGTTTCTAATGACGTCATTAGGTAGTCTCAGTAGCTTCATGATAGTTTGGAAAAAGTCACTTGCAATGCGAAATAACGTCTAGGTCTACTAACTAGAGGATTCATGCCAATGTGAGCTTTCATACTTCTCGATTAACTCAGGAGATTTCTCAGGGAGACATCGGGTGACCGTGGTGTTGTTACTCACCAACAGCTGACCTTACAGGTGCCCTGCGCTTAATATTACGATTACAAGTCAATAGCAGGTGTCCAGGTCCTATGTGCCCCTATATAAGTACGCCATTGCTCATTGCTGCAGGTTTCACAAATCTGATAAAGCGATAGAATAAGTTGATGTAGGAACAACTGAAAATAAAAGTTAGTTTCTAATGACGTCATTAGGTAGTCTCAGTAGCTTCATGATAGTTTGGATAAAAGTCACTTGCAATGCGAAATAAGGTCTACTAACTAGAGGATTCACGCTAACGTGAGCTTTCATAGCACTCGATTAATCCAAGAGACATTCCAGGGAGACATCGGGTAACCGTGGTGTTGTTACTCACCAACAGCTGACCTCACAGCTGCCCTGCGTTTAATATTACTATTACAAGTCAATAGGGCGTGTGCATGCTCTCTGTGCCCCTCTATAAGTACGCCATTGCCTTTTGCTGCAGCTTTCACGAAACTGATAAAACGGTGGAATAAGCGTGTTGACGTTAGTGGGGATTATGACTTTATTTAGTGACTCTCCCTACCCTTGTAATATTAACTTTTTTAACCCTTTAAAACCTTTCTATTCAACTATTTCTCACTGATCCTAAGTATGTAGTTATTCAAAGCTATACAAAGCTACTATAAAGGTCATAATAAAAGCCTCCGTAAATGCAAGCTTAGTTGCAACCACATTTCGATTTTGTGGTTGCAACTTTAGAACGGCAACAGTTACGAAAAATATCATAACTTATTCATGAAATTCATGTTTTATTTTTTGAAATAGTTTCGTAACTGTAAAACACGTATTTTGGACGAAAATTTGGAATTTTCTAATGACCAGCTTTTACATGTGGCGTTGTCAAAATTGTCATCAAAAGTTGGACTCAATCAACTGTATCAAGTCTGCATTTCCTGCTAATTTTTTCAGTCGATTTTTTATTCAATACCTACCCTAAAACCACACCTCAGCAAACATATGAACAAACAGAGATAAAAAGCTTTGTTTTGATAAAATTTTGTTTTTATACAAAAGAAAAAGTTGGGGACGGTAACGATTCTAAAGTAATTGTTAAATGAAAGTTATTCATTAAAAGATTTGTCACGATGATAACGTTTTCCAAATATCGACCACTTTTACATTTTGGATAGAGAGACAGCAAACAAATGATAAATACTTTTGTACTTAAAGGACATTTTAAATGTATCAAAATAAAATCATTAATCAAAGATCTGATGATTATTAATTATGTTAAAGATTGATGATTGCCTATCAATCATATTTTTTACAATTTATAAACAAAAATTTAAATTTTATCTCGAAAGCAGGCGTAAAATTACTAAGCAACGAACCAAGACACCCGAATCTTTGGTTAAACTGGGCCACACTGGGCTCAACTTATAAATAAATATACAGGGATTTTTTTGAAGAAGGCCAATTATAGCCCAGTAAAATAAAAGGTTTTGGTAAAGAAATAATTAATAACAGGAATATTTTTGCTGAAATGTGATGGGGTGACCTCCTGCATATGTGATTGAAATGCACCATCCCTGCCCCTTGAGCTTAACTTAGGGGGAGACAAACGTGTAACCACTTGTAGTTTTTTTCCAAAATTAAGCAATCTATAGAAAAATTAAAAATTAAAAGAAAATAGACTATCTTTTTAAACATAATAAGTGATTTCATATTTCTTAATTTTTTGTAAATTTTATTTTTAACAAAAATTTTGGATTGAAGAAACTAAAAACTCATTATGAAGGAAAATATGTCTACTTTTTGATGCACTTGTTAGATTTCACTTATTATCTCAAGTTTCCTTTTTCTATTAAAGACATTGAAGAAGTAGATAAATAGGCAATTTTTTCTTAAAATTCCCCCTAAATTAAAAGTACTATACATTTTTAATAATCGCTTAAAAAAATGAAACATAATAGCTTGTACTCTAATATCCGAAAATTAGAATGTCTTCGGATTTACTGGGACTAAAGGAGCAGCTGTTGAATACTTTTAAAAACTTCGACAGTATCCAACGCTGGGGAGATATTTAAACAGTATCACGAAACTATTCTAAAAAACGACTTATTATGCCTTTTAGAGATGTAAAATGCCCCCAAAAGAGTTAATTGCGTAAACGAGCACATACATACAGAGCGTTTGATTTATCGTGTCACGACAGATATTTCGACTATTGTCAAAATTTCAAATAAATATTATGCAAAAGTTGTTAGATGCATTATTTTCAATAATTCCTAAAAACCAGAAAAACAATTGAGCATCGAATTTTCTAGATATTGAAAATTTCGAGGGTGTACCACAAAACTCCCCATAGAACGCGTTGTTGTATATTTTTACCCTTGTGAATAGTGCATCAAATATTCGCGACCCTGTAGCGCCGCTACTATCATGTTTAGAGAAAAAATGAAAAGTAGCGATTTTGCTGCAAATTTTATGCACATTATTTTTTAATTGAAATGGTTTTGGAGAAAACTTCCAAAAACTAGAATTAGTCACACGTTTGCCCCTCCCCTGAAGTTAGCTCAGGGTGTAAAGGTGGTGCATTTTCATCACATACTCAAGAGGTCACTCTTATCACATTTCAACAATAAAATTGCTGTTATTAATAGAGCGTGTCACTTGTCATGAAGCTCAATTTTATTCCACAAGGTTCGCACAATCGACGGTCCCAAACGTCAAACTACAGTATTACCAAATTACTTAATTCAAACAAATTTGAACAAATTTACATAATTTTATACAATAAAAGTATTTTGGTAATACTGTAATTTGACGTTTGGGACCGTCGATTGTGCGAACCTTGTGGAATAGAATTGAACTTCATGACAAGTGACACGCTCTATTGTTTCTTTTTTACCCTGGATTTTGAATTCTATTTGACTGGGCTAATTATATGATATAAAATATTGATTATCTATAATTTACCTTTGGGAGTTGATATTATTCCATTTTTTTTATTTTTAGGGTTTCATCGTGACTCTTTTTTATTGTTTTTTAAACACCGAAGTTCAAAATACCGTAAAGCACCATTGGAATAATTGGAGGACTAACAAGTCGTTAGGATCGAATCGTACTAGGAAAGGAAGTAGAAATAAAGATTGGTCACCTAGATCTCGAACTGAAAGTATACGGTATGATATTTTTTTAATTTCGGTTTTGTTTAACAAAAAGTAAGAATTTATTTTTTAACGCATGTTTTTGCATGTTCTTTGCCAGGGACACAGAATGGACAGTGGTCAATGCAGAAGAAGCTATGGGTCATTTGCTTTACGCAAATGAATTGTGCAATGGTAAAACTTGCATCGACAAAAAATGCCCTAATAATCACTATAATTAATTAAAACTTTATAATATTAGTACGTAATATTTAATCATAAGGTGCATAAAACACCAATAAACTGCTTTGACCATTATACAACATATTTAATTAATTAACCACTCTGTATATATAATTGTTGTAAATTAATTCTATATTATTTTCTAATTAAAACTGAAGCATGAAAATGTCATTAAATGTTTAATTATATAAAATTAATTTTATTATAAACAGATTATACAGCTACCCAATGATTTCTTATCAGAAGAGAGAATCTTGTGCTTCAGAAATTACCACAACGACAGTAATGACAACAAATGGTGGAACGAGGACGTCAAATGGAGGAACTCAACTAAGAAGTCCTTTTTTGCAAACATCTAAAAACGTTTAAAATATTTTTACAATTATAATATTGTACAAACTTTATTTAAATTTTATACTTTAAAAGGTCTTAAATACCTACACTATTGATTCTTAAGAATTGCACTTTTATTAAATGTAAATTTTAATTATAAAACAATGTTATTTTTAATAAAAGGTAAAAAGTTAGAAATTTCAATTATACCTAGTTATTCTTTAACAGCATTTTTGAAATAAAATATGAAATCTTGGGAGTTCGAAATTTATTATTAATGCGACGTTCATAATAAATAAGCTCTCCTGGATCAAGCAGGTAAAGCACTTCCTGAAGCAAAAGCATATTATACATAGTTATACTGCCCTGTTAAATTTGGATACAAATAAATAATGTACCTACCGATGTAATTATTATGAAGCATAAAACAAACTTTGTTCAACTAAACTTTTTTATTATTTCTAGTCGACTAATTATAAATTGTTGAAAAGGGAGTACTAATTAGTTGAGATCTATTATACATCTCCCGAGTTTCCCTCCTAACAATACAAGGCAGAGAAACCAAAAGGGCGGTTAACAGCCTACTGTCGGCATGCTTTGTGATGGTTTGACGCAATGTAATGACAAAGGATGCAAACTAATGTTCGATATCCATTAATAATAGTACATTGTTTTATTAGGAGAGAAAGTACTGTTTTGTGTGACAAGACTGTGATTGGCTGATGAGCAAGCGTAGTGAACGAGTCCAGCAATACAGGCGAGTCACACAAAACTACTTTCACTCCGTATTTTATTTTTTCTTCAAACGTAAAATTAAAAATTTTGAATTTTGAAAAAGCGCCATCTCTTGTCAATTACTTGTTAACAAAAAGGCGGTTAACAACCTACTGTCGGCATGCTTTGTGATGGTTTGACGCAATGTAATGACAAAGGATGCAAACTAATGTTCGATATCCATTAATAATAGTACATTGTTTTATTAGGAGAGAAAGTACTGTTTTGTGTGACAAGACTGTGATTGGCTGATGAGCGAGCGTAGTGAGCGAGTCCAGCAATACAGGCGAGTCACACAAAACTACTTTCACTCCGTATTTTATTTTTTCTTCAAACGTAAAATTAAAAATTTTGAATTTTGAAAAAGCGCCATCTCTTGTCAATTACTTGTTAACAAAAAGGCGGTTAACAACCTACTGTCGGTATGCTTTGTGATGGTTTGACGCAATGTAATGACAAAGGATGCAAACTAATGTTCGATATCCTTTAATAATAGTACATTGTTTTATTAGGAGAGAAAGTACTGTTTTGTGGGACAAGATTGTGATTGGCTGATAAGCGAGCGTAGCGAACAAGTCCAGCAATTCAGGCGAGTCACATAAAACTACTTTCACTTCGTATTTTATTTTTTCTGCTGACGAGAAACGTAAACTCATAATTTTGAAAAAGCGCCATCTCTTGTCAGTTACTTGTAGTTGAATTGTCAAATATTTTTTTAAAGTATAAAGCATCGTTGACACGGGTAGTGAACCACGAACGTGAGCCACGATTCGTGAAATATAAATCCTAAGTTTACTACTTCACGAAGCAAATATCATACATGTTAGATTTCACTACGAACGGAATTTTATCCGTCCGTGGCTAAAACTTACGATTCGTATTTCACGACTCGTGGCTCACGTTCGTGGTCCACTACTCGTGTCAATGTTGCTTTAAACGCAACGAACAAATTATAAAAGAAAATTTAAAAAACATAAAATTTATTTATTATAAATAAATTTTGCACCGCTTACAGATAAACTGACAGATAGTTTATCTGGCGGATAAGTTGTCATAACCTTTCACGTCCATCTAACTGTAGACTAAATCAAATAACAGAAGGATAAATTTTCTTCAAAAGTACCTGCTACTTATGGTCTTTTGCACCGATTTTAGTTTATGTGGCAAATAAATTTTATTTTTACAACTTATCCGGCAGATAAACTATCTGTCAGTTCATCTGTAAGCGATGCAAACGGCCATTAGAAAACATTTTTTACGTTATAAAAATAAAATAAATAAACGTCAATTTCACTATTTTGTCCAATTATGTCAGATTAAAATGACAGCTAACCGTAGATTGAGTTTAAAATTTTGTTTACAATTCTGACTGTAACTTACGTGATTATAAACGACAAATAAAGTTAATCTCGAGAATAAAATTTATATTTTTAGACATGGCAACGTTACAATGTCAAAGTTTGGTATTTGAATATAAATATTAAAATTTGAGGTTAAGTTCTTTTTGTGTTGTTTATTCGAGAAAATCACAACCACTATAGTCCCGGAGACCGCTGCTGTATACCTACCCCGATCGAGTTATGTGTACAGACTATCATTAATTTATCGAGGTAATTTTTCCAACCATGAAAAGGCAATCCTGCCTGGGTAAATGCTGCCGGAAATGTCTTTTAAGAAGGTTTAAAGTTACGCTTGTAGTGTCATGCAAGTGTCATTTAGTTTGCATGTCATCCGCAAACTTTACACGTATTTTTTGTGGTGGCGCTGGTGACAGAACCGTCAAATACGAAATAATTTAAACACATTTCGCTTTAGTTAATTTAATTTGTTTTCGAAAATTTTTAGACTTTTCTAGTTTTGCACAAAATGACATATTAAATTAAAGGTCTTGATGTCCTCTATCCGAAAATTCAATCCTGCCTCGTGAAAACTTACCGGAAGAGGGCGACAGGAAAGGTTATTGGGGCACGTTCTCACCGACTCATTTTTGGAGCTTAAGATGATAGACTTTTCTAGTTTTGCACAAAATGACATATTAAATTAAAGGTCTTGATGTCCTCTATCCGAAAATTCAATCCTGCCTCGTGAAAACTTGCCGGAAGAGGGCGGCAGGAAAGGTTATTGGGGCACGTTCTCACCGACTCATTTTTGGAGCTTAACATAATAGACTTTTCTAGTTTTGCACAAAATGACATATTAAATTAAAGGTCTTGATGTCCTCTATCCGAAAATTCAATCCTGCCTCGTGAAAACTTACCGGAAGAGGGCGGCAGGAAAGGTTATTGGGGCACGATCTCACCGACTCATTTTTGGAGCTTAAGATGATAGACTTTTCTAGTTTTGCACAAAATGACATATTAAATTAAAGGTCTTGATGTCCTCTATCCGAAAATTCAATCCTGCCTCGTGAAAACTTGCCGGAAGAGGGCGGCAGGAAAGGTTATTGGGGCACGTTCTCACCGACTCATTTTTGGAGCTTAAGATGATAGACTTTTCTAGTTTTGCACAAAATGACATATTAAATTAAAGGTCTTGATGTCCTCTATCCGAAAATTCAATCCTGCCTCGTGAAAACTTGCCGGAAGAGGGCGGCAGGAAAGGTTATTGGGGCACGTTCTCACCGACTCATTTTTGGAGCTTAACATAATAGACTTTTCTAGTTTTGCACAAAATGACATATTAAATTAAAGGTCTTGATGTCCTCTATCCGAAAATTCAATCCTGCCTCGTGAAAACTTACCGGAAGAGGGCGGCAGGAAAGGTTATTGGGGCACGATCTCACCGACTCATTTTTGGAGCTTAAGATGATAGACTTTTCTAGTTTTGCACAAAATGACATATTAAATTAAAGGTCTTGATGTCCTCTATCCGAAAATTCAATCCTGCCTCGTGAAAACTTGCCGGAAGAGGGCGGCAGGAAAGGTTATTGGGGCACGTTCTCACCGACTCATTTTTGGAGCTTAACATAATAGACTTTTCTAGTTTTGCACAAAATGACATATTAAATTAAAGGTCTTGATGTCCTCTATCCGAAAATTCAATCCTGCCTCGTGAAAACTTACCGGAAGAGGGCGGCAGGAAAGGTTATTGGGGCACGATCTCACCGACTCATTTTTGGAGCTTAAGATGATAGACTTTTCTAGTTTTGCACAAAATGACATATTAAATTAAAGGTCTTGATGTCCTCTATCCGAAAATTCAATCCTGCCTCGTGAAAACTTGCCGGAAGAGGGCGGCAGGAAAGGTTATTGGGGCACGTTCTCACCGACTCATTTTTGGAGCTTAACATAATAGACTTTTCTAGTTTTGCACAAAATGACATATTAAATTAAAGGTCTTGATGTCCTCTATCCGAAAATTCAATCCTGCCTCGTGAAAACTTACCGGAAGAGGGCGGCAGGAAAGGTTATTGGGGCACGATCTCACCGACTCATTTTTGGAGCTTAAGATGATAGACTTTTCTAGTTTTGCACAAAATGACATATTAAATTAAAGGTCTTGATGTCCTCTATCCGAAAATTCAATCCTGCCTCGTGAAAACTTGCCGGAAGTGGGCGGCAGGGAAGGTAATTATTTTAAAAATTCCTAAAAAATCTAAATTGATAAAAAATTGCAAAAGCGTGGATCAAGCGAGATATGACATTTTTGAAAAATTATTAGAATTTTATGAAAACGGTGAAAACTGCAAAAACGTTGAATGTCACTTTTCGAGCAAAATGAGTTAGGGGTATCAAAAGATAGATAATTTTAAAAGGAATCAGATAGTATAGGTGCCATGCTAATATCGCTGAGGGTCTGGAAGTTATAAGGAAAATAAAATATCGTGTACACAACAAGAACGCTGAATGTCGATTCGAAACACAGCAAAAACGATGTATTTGAGTATTTTTGCAACAAAACTACATACAACTAGGAAAATAGTTTGCAATTGTTATTTTAACCAAGAAAACTAAGAAAAAACTCTAAGCCGTTTATAAATTGCGATATTTAATGAAAATTATCAATTATTTGGAGTTTTGAAATTTTTACCTTTTATACTTTAAATTGCATTTTCTGGCAAATGCATTGATTTGACATTCAGCGTTATTGCAGTGGTGTCTTCAATTTATGTAAGTTCAATTTCGCAAAATGCAACCAAGAAAAAAAATACCATGTTAGAACCCACGGACTATGGCGTGCCCCAATAACCTTCCCTGCCGCCCACTTCCGGCAAGTTTTCACGAGGCAGGAACGAATGTTCGGATAGAAAACATCAAGACCTTTAATTTGATATGTCATTTTGTTCAAAACTAGAATAGTGTATCATCTTAAGCTCCCAAAATGAGTCGGTGAGCACGTGCCCCAATAACCTACCCTGCCGACCACTTCCGGCAAGTTTTCACGAGGCAGAATTGGATTTTCGAATAGGGGACATCAAGACCTTTAATTTGATATGTCACTTTGTGAAAAACTTGAAATGTCTAGCATCTTAAGCTCCAAAAATGAGTCGGTAAGCAGGTTCCCAATATGTACCGCTGCCACCCACTGCCTGCAATTTCTCACGAGACAGGATTTCTTAAAAATATATGTTGTGTAATATCTAATTTTATAAAACATAGTGTAGTTTTCAAAATCTCTGTCGAGGATTTTGGATGACTTCAAGAAAACGAGAACAAAAAATGATTTTTTCAGTTTATTACCAAAGTAGAAGATAAAATTAGGGAAATTTATTTTTATAAAATAATGTAATCGAGTTTCTACCAGTACTGTAATTTTTTGAACGTTTCTGATATTGTGGTTTTCTTGCTACGGCCGAAGAAGTTAAAAAAATGCACCCAACTTAATTATTCTTTAGAGTTTAATACAGATCAACGTATATCGCATCTATGCTATAGGTGCATAGATCTTTGATTGATTATTATACACAAAAAAACTACACCAATATCTTGAATTTTCGAAAACAAATTAAATTAACTAAAGCGAAATGTGTTTAAATTTATTCGTATTTGACGGTTCTGTCACCAGCGCCACCACAAAAAATACGTGTAAAGTTTGCGGATGACATGCAAACTAAATGACACTTGCATGACACTACAAGCGTAACTTTAAACCTTCTTAAAAGACATTTCCGGCAGCATTTACCCAGGCAGGATTGCCTTTTCATGGTTGGAAAAATTACCTCGATAAATTAATGATAGTCTGTACACATAACTCGATCGGGGTAGGTATACAGCGCTGGTCTCCCTTACTACTAGAGGCGCCAATTTTTTTAACCAAGATGTCGGAAACCGTGGGGATAACATTGAACATATGATTTTGACGTTTACACACCCTGTTTATTTACATCGATTTAATGTTTATATGCAATAATTATATTTGATATTTATAACAGATTTTTCTTTCAATTTTAATGTTTTAAGTACTTTTTGTAGCTGTACGCTAAAATAAATTTGTATTATTGAGGTTATGTTGCTACAAAATTTGGTAAATAAATAACACGTGACACCCCCACGGCGAGTTTTTAATATTTAACCAATAGATGTCGCAGCGAAATTATAAAAATTTTTGCAAAATATTATACGTCACACCCCCCACGGGGAGTATTGCATATTTAACCGATAGGTGCCGCACCCTTCGTGATTTTCTCGAATATTCAAACGTCAAACTTTGATATTGTAACGTTGCTACGTTGCCATGTTTAAAAAATATAAATTTTATTATCGAGATTAACTTTATTTGTCGATTATAATCATGGCCGTGAATAATGTAAAAATTGGTGTTAAGATTGGGATTTATTAGAAAAGAAATTCACTTTTTGGATAGAAAGTGATAAAAAATGCTACCATGACAACAAACATTAATTATTCAATTAATCCTTTAAAATGTTCAAAATACTCAATAGTTTTCTACAAATAAGGTGTCAAATGAAAGACAAAGAATAGACTTAGAAAATGGCCATCTTGAAATTTTAAATTTTTTGTGTTTAATTACTGTGTTTAATTTGTGATTTAATTACTTCAAACATTATCAATTTTTTCCTATTTTCCAAGTCTCGTTTCGAAGCATAATGCCGCAAAAATTGAAATTTCGAGATGGCCATTTTCTAAGTTGAACCACGTTGAACCTTTATCTTTAACATATTTTTTTAATTTTTCCGATAGAGTCCCTAATTTTAAAGATCTTGCGGAATAAAAATGTGTCTAAGCCCCATTTATTTCTAATGAAAATTTCAAATATGATATTACATTACAGTTAACAAGAGTTCGAATTTGCATGGAAATACGAAATAAACGGTAAACGAATAATTTCAATTTTATTAATAATTAATTATTAATTATAATTTGTAAATAATTGTAATACATCAATGATAAACTACATTTTATAAAAATAATTTAATAATATCCTTTTTTATTATTTTTTAAAAATTTGAACACATAACGCTTGTTACGCCACTGGAATAAAATTTACCTAACAGTTCAGCGACCTACATTACCGACATCAAATAATCATTAAACTAACCTGTCAAATACAACGTTTATGGTTAATTTGAGTTAATTACTCAATAATTAATGTTTTTAAGTGAAATTATACCAAAATGTCATTTATGGAATCCGGAGACGAACAAAGTGAAGACGGTGAATTGAGACAAAGTCCCTCAGAGAGCAGAAACAAAGAAGTTTTAGATTTTAGGTTAAATTTTTTTTATTTACATTTAATTATTTCTAATAGTTGTAATTTTAGCTTATCGGATGAAGATGGTGAAACTGCCGATTCTTTAGATATTAAACCCCCTCAAGCTCGTACATCACAAGCTACCGGACGAAACAAACGTCATAATGTGCACGATATGAAATCTCGACACAAGAGATCCGAGCGACATCGAAGTGATAGAAGTCATTCCCATAAAGAAAAACATAGAGATAAACCGGGAAGATCTAACAAGGAAAGGGAGATGTATCATAGAGAAAAAGAACGTTATTATCGTGAACAACAAATGCCTTACAAAGATAATTACCCCGAAGTGTATCTTAATGAACGGTCTTATAGGGAACACAAAGAAGAAATAGCTAGAAGTAGTCGGCACGGAGATATTAGGAAGAAAGAAACGCATCTAATGAGAGAAGTACGTTATGTTGAAAAACATCGTAAAGATAAGTATGGTAGTGCCGATAAATGGGAAAATTTAGGTGATAAAACTTTAGAAGACTTACGGGAAAGGTTGTTGAGTAAAAGATCCAAAACGGACGATGAATTATACAGACAAGAGAGAGGAGAAGGTCACAGGGAACGAAAGTATCGCGATAACGAAAGTTTAGATTCTGTTCTTCAAGGCGAAGCCGGAATGTTTGTTAAAGAAATTATAAATATTAGTACCAGTGAGGATAGACATAAGAAACAAGAGAGGGGTAAAGAAGAAGAGAAATTAACAGAGGAAGAAAGAGTCGAGCAGGAATTACGAAGAGAAAAATTATTAGAAGCTGGTAAGTTTATACGCATTAAAATTTTTTAAGTGTTTTATATTACGTTTTAGAAAGAGAAATGGCTAGACAAAAGGAACAATCACGTATTGAACGTGAAAGACGTCATTTGGAAAAACAAGTTAAGCGAAAACAAGATGAAGATAATTTCAGTAAGCGGATACGATTAGAAGATAATATTGTTACAGTTTCTGATAATTCAGACAGTGAAATTGAAGGCGACGAGGACGAAAATCAATATCAAAGTGATAATAGTGCTGCTGAGAGTACAAATGAATCTATTCACAGTGAACATTCGTTTAGAAAAAGTGACACTAGAAGTAGAAGCACGTCAAGGGATGATGTTAATTCTGAAAAGTCTCGAAGTCCCAGTCCTGAAGAATCTAATCAACAGTCGCCTAATAATAATGGAGATGTTGCAGAAGATGATGAAAAGATCGAGGAGACTCAAGAAGAAGAAGTGAAAAAAATTGAAATTGACGAAGATTTGCCACCTTATTATCCGGCTATTCAAGGTTGTAGGTCGGTAGAAGAGTTTCAGTGTTTAAATCGTATCGAAGAAGGAACGTATGGGGTTGTGTATAGAGCGAGAGATAAGAGGACAGAAGAAATAGTCGCTTTGAAGCGATTAAAAATGGAAAAAGAGAAAGAAGGCTTTCCGATTACTTCTTTAAGAGAAATTAACACGTTGTTGAAAGGCCAACACCCAAATATTGTAACGGTAAGAGAAATCGTTGTGGGAAGCAACATGGATAAGATTTTTATTGTGATGGATTATGTCGAGCACGATTTGAAATCGTTAATGGAAACAATGAGACATAAGAAGCAAACTTTTACTGCGGGGGAAATTAAATGTTTGTTAAAACAGCTATTGTGTGCTGTAGCGCATTTACACGATAATTGGATTTTACACAGAGATTTGAAAACTTCCAATTTACTTTTGTCACATAAAGGCATTTTAAAAGTTGGAGACTTTGGTTTGGCACGTGAGTATGGATCACCGCTTAAAGCTTATACACCTATCGTTGTTACTTTATGGTATCGAGCACCAGAATTACTTTTGTGCACTAAAGAATATTCCACACCTATCGACGTGTGGTCCGTCGGATGTATTTTTGGAGAATTACTACTTATGAATCCGGTCTTTCCTGGTAAATCTGAAGTCGATCAACTTAATAGAATATTTAAGGTACTAAACACACATTTAATAAATTAATAACTAACAAGTCTTATTTAAGGATCTTGGAACGCCTAATGAGAAAATATGGCCAGGTTTTAACAAGCTTCCTGCTGTACAAAAGATGAAGTTTACCGAATATCCAATTTCTAATTTGAGATCTCGTTTTCATGTTCTTGGAGAGTTAGGTCAAATACTTCTACAAAGGTTTTTAACTTACGACCCGGCTCAAAGAGTAACAGCAGAAGATGCATTGCAACACCCTTATTTTAGCGAGACACCTTTACCCATCGATCCTTCCATGTTTCCAACTTGGCCCGCTAAAAGCGAATTGGGGCATAGAAGAGCTCTTGCTGCTAGCCCTAAACCTCCTTCTGGAGGAGGAGAATACAAGCAATTAGTAAGTGTTCGTTACAATTAATTTAAAATTTACTAATTTAATTTTGTTCTAAGGGAGGAGATGGTGACGAAGATAGTTTGGGTTTTCGTATAGGATCCGCAGTTACTGAAAATAGAAGGATTCCCATTGGAGCCGGATTTAGCCTTAAGTTTTAATTGTAAATTGAATATTATTAAGGAGAATTTAAATTAGTAAGAATTAACTAAGTAATAAAATTTATACTTCTGAAAAGTACATTTATAAATTGAATCCTTTGGGTATTTAGTAAAACGATAATTGTATTTCACAAGTTAAAGGTTTAATTACCTCATTTTATTTTTATAAGGACATTGTTTAAGTAATTTAATTTTTGTTACATACACAATTTATTTTTTTCCATTATCTATCATATTTTTTGGAATACTCATCATAGAATTAGTTAATTCGGAGTTTCTTTTTTCTTGTATAGACGTTAAACGATTTAACATCATTAACATTTTTGGTTGTTCGTCCATTATGTTGTTAGCTCGTATTTGTGATATAAACCAACTTGCAAATTGTTGACAACCAGGTGTTAAATACTAAAAAAAGCTCGAATCAATATTTAATTTTAATTTTACCGCTTTAATTTACTTCTCCTTTTGAAAGAGGATCATCATACGTTATCACTGGATAAGTACGCCCATTTTGTGAAGTAATTAAAATAATTAATAACAATAAGTTGATCTTAATTTGATTTTTCCTAGAAAGTAAAGTTTTTATAATAGATTTGATTATTTTAGTTAATTAACTTACATTTTTGTTTCAATGTATTTCGTGTAACGATTGAAATGAAACTGATTTAAAGTTTAAAAGAAATTTATTTAAATAGATAAATGTAGGAGGTGCAATTCTGTCGTTATCACGAACTGATGCAGTATTTGATTGACGTTTTTATTAAAAAAATAATATATTTTTTCTATTACGTTAGTACTTAAATGCCAGATTTATTAAACTCTTGTTGCCCTTCTATAAGTGTTATGATACAAAAGTACATGTTCAATATTGTTCATAGTTTGTAATTAAATTCTAAAATGATTAGTTTTGTAAAAGTTTGTTTTTCACTTCGTCGATTGGTAAAAAATGTCATTTGAACTGATGAACTTTGATAGTAATTAATGATTGATCGATATCTTTAAATCTGTATAAATGCTTGAAAAAAGAATACTATTGTCTTGCTACCTGATGACACAAATGGGAAAGATCACTGGACCCATATGAATGTGAGGGTCACAATAAAAAAAACTTGAGTAGCTGTCTATTGCTAATTCGGTAACTTTTTTTACTAAATTTTCAAGATTTTTTCAGACAAAAAAGTTAATAAATATTCTAAAATTAGTCAAACGAAATTCTCACATCTTTAGCTTTACATAAATATGCCAATAAAACGCGTAGCTGCTCACAGAAGTTATATAATTTATTTAGTTTTAACTTTTTCCCTTTTTAAGAAAAAGTTATTATAATCGAGGAAAATCAAAAAAAAATTTTTTATTGAATTTCTGGACGTTATGCCTGATTATTCCAAAATGCAAAAAAAAATTCGAGTTTTTGAACTAAAATGTCTATGTACAGCCAGTCTCATAATTAATGGCCACCCTGGCTATACTTTTAGCACGAATTGTGGATGTAACCACCATAACACTCCATACTTAAATTGAAGGGTAACTTTATTTTGCCAACAAGTAGTAAATAACAACCACCCATTCTATTCTTTTGTCGTTGTTGGCTAATAACTACCAATAATTGTGAGTACATAAAGGTCTTACACTTTTTGAACATTTTTTACAAATTTTTATAATTAATTAATTAATTTGCATAGAAAGTCCCTGAGAAGTTTGCTTTTCACTTCAGGCGTCAATTGAGCTGCAGAGAATGTGTTCGGTGGATTCGATCTCCGATTCACAGAGTCTGCATATGTCACAATCCTCCAGTCCCAGTTTCTTGAGGTGGTACCTCACTGTGCAGGGTCCAGTAAACAGACCCGCGATGAGTCTGAAGTCGTTCTTTGACGATAGAAGGAGCTTTTTAGCATTCGTGCTCAAATACTCGATGAATTTGTTGGACTGTCTTTGTCCTGGTGCGTTGTTCCAGTGAGAATTTTTGTTCTCATTTTCCTGTTTTTGGATCTCCACCTTTCTATGTGTTCTAGATAGTCCACAGAATTGCTCGTGTCCAATCGGGAGCCCTTTTGAGCCTGTTGTAGCTAATTCATCAGTTATTTCGTTTCCTTAAATTCCCTCGTGACTGGGCACCCTATGCAAGACAAGTTTGTTGTTCCTTGCCAGAGTTTTGAGGGATTGTCTGCATTTCCAAGTGGATAAAGACTCAAAGCTATTGGCTTTGAGTGCCTTTATCGTTGCTTGACTGTCAAAAATTATGTAGACTTTTTTGCCCTTTACATTCCTTCCTAGGCATTCTCGTACCATAGATCTATTTCAAGAGTTTCAGCTTGCATAATTGTGGGGTAGGTTACTAAGGCTATCGATGTTGACGCTATTGATGATGATGATGATGATAAGGATGTAATAAAAAGAATAATATAGCACTGCCGCTTCTTTCTGTTTTTATTTTGAAGAGATGGAGTCAATTAGAAAATAAAATAGCCCTTAAAAAGTTTCAAGAAGAAGGATGAGGAGGTGTGAAAGCTACCTGACTCTCGAAAGCTGGGCCCGAGTACTATCAACTCGATTTTTCTGTCGTGAGCTCATAGACTACAAGAACCAAGTCGGTTAAACTTGTTCATTTCCTCAGCAACTTACTATGTGTAATATGGTTGAGATTTTCAAATCAAATGTCGCCTTTTATCTAATTGCAATTATTCATTGATTAAAGATATTTTAATCCAATCAGTCTGGTCAAATTAGAAAAATATGGTAAATTTAGCTTTCTAGCAATTTTTCCAGTTTGAGTGAACTCCATTGCATAAAACGAAATGTAATTTGCTGATAATTACAATGGGTAATCCATTAGGAACTCCAAGGGTCCTGGAAAATAAAAACCGTGCCCCCTTTTATAGTAGAAATGCAACAATAAAACTGGTAAGTTTTCCCCATTCAAGCTTTGAATGAAAACTTTATCTACAATAGTATGTTGGCTAGAGATTTAGTTCAACTTTTGCCTGCAAATGGTAATTTTGAACTCTTGCAAAAAAAATTTCCCCCATCTAAAGACAATTTTTTTCAGATCGCTCAAGTTTTCGTTCTTGGTTAGATAAGTTGGTCGAAATCTCCGGAAAAAATGAGCTTTCGAAACGAGTAGGTACATGTGGTTTATACTTTTAGTTCTACAAAGTAATAAAAGACCAACTGTTCCATTTATTAATCTACTACCTGAAGGAGATTTACCACATTTAGAGAGAATTTTAGTAAATTTTAAGAATTTGAATTATCTATATTAATCTCTAATTTTAGCTACACCATATTTACGAAAATATTTAAACTGCAACAAACCAAAATACGACGTGGTTGGATAAAGCAGGTGGAATAGTAAAAAGGAGTGAACCGATATCTTCTGCACCTTCGAAATTTTTGGATAACCAACCTTTGTCTAAAAATGGAATTTTTGTTACATGTCTGCGTTTAGCTACCACGAATATTAATTATTATGTAAAATAAACTAAACAAATTGTTTAAATTAATTTAAGACCACCCTGTTGTATTAAAATTATGATCTTAAACCATTTATCTTTCCTGCAGCTTTACAACGATAATGATAAATTTCACATTTTCAATAAATTTTCATTATATTTTTAAACTTCGTTTGTTTGTTTTAAAATTTAGGTAAGAACTTATAAAGAAATTTTTAAAATTAATTACAGATTTTATTTATAATTTTCATTTTTTAGTATCACCTGAGTATGCCGAACCGTAAGACTAAAAAATTCCAAAAAGACGGTTTCAAAATCTTAGCTAACGTCTTGAAAAAAAACGGCACCGTAAATTTAGATTTACTTAAAATGGAACTACCAACCAACAGTAATAAAGACGATCTTTGGAAAGAATTTTTAACTGAAATCACGAAAGGCGAAAGCATGAATCTATCCCAAATAGCACTTTTAAATAATTTACAAGAATTACGTTTACAATCGACGGCCGGTTTTTACCTAACGTCAGATTTAACCGCCCTAGCCGAACTTAAACAACTGAAGCACCTATCACTTACATCAGTACTCGAACTCAATAAGATGAACATCGAAGTTATAGCCGATTTGAAAAATTTAGAATCTTTGGATTTGGGCGAATGTGCTGATTTTCCAAAAACTTTTGGAACTCAAATATTGAGCAAGTTAGAGAAATTGGAGAAGCTTCGTTTGGAAAAAGGACAAGGTAATTGTCACACTTTTGAAATACTGGAAGCGGTTAAAAATATGCCTCATTTAAAACAACTCGAACTCGCTTATTTTGATATAAAAATGGGCTTTGATAAATCCTTAGGAGCTTGTGCAAACATCAAAAAGTTATTAATCATCCCTACATACGCATCTGAAAACGCTACTACAAATCATATGCTACTAGGTGGCATTTTAAGAATGAGAACCACTTTATCTCATTTTATATGGGGTATTAGTTTAGATGCGTTTCGAGTGACGAACTTATTTGTTGAACAACTTTATCAAAATCCTGGAAAAAGCTCAATTGGTCAAGAAGATAACATTGCAGTTTTAAAACCTGTACCGCTTTTATGGGAAGGAACCAACGCCGAAATTCCGTCTCCGCAAGATGGAGTGGTAATTTTAGCCCTTTCACAATTACAACTGTTACTATTGAAAAAGTTTACTAGGGCTCGAATTGAAATACTAAAAATACCTCTTCAAGCTACATGGGAGCAAATCCTTGATATCACCAATGCATTATTCCGGCGGGCACCGTTAAATGTTGCAAAATGATTATTAAAAATGCACATGCATAATTAGTTATTAGTTTGTTCTTCTGTTTATATTTTTATAATAAAAAAAAATTTTAAACCTGTACTTTTATAATAAAACAAATATTTTAGACGTTATTGTTTATTTAATTAGGTACCATACAGGTGATAGGAGCTCTTGGTCATAGGAATTTAAAATGTGAAATCAAACTTTAATAATTTTATGCTTCCCTTATTACTTTAGAAAAAATATCTTCAAATAAAAGATTTAGAGCATACAATTCCGCATTAGAATCAATGAACAAAATTAATTTTGGATGCTTTTTAACGCCAAAAATTTAATTTGAAAATGAGCAAAAATAGCAATTGCCTTGAAACATGAATTTAAATAATTATCAAATGTTTTACGCTTTATCTCTCAAAATAGTTTTGTATTGGATTATTGGAAATGCGCACTAAGATCCAAAAGAGACAGAGATATAAAAAACAGGATATAGAGAGAGTGGAGGAACTAGGATAGGGATTGGTTTAGAGAAATGAGGAGAGGGGGAGGTAAGATAGAGATTGGTTAGAGAAAGGCAGAGTGGCCTGTCACCATAGTTACCAAGTGTCAAATGTCAATCTGTCACCATAGTTACCATATGTCAATATCGTCATCTGGCACTATATATCAATGTCAGAGGGGAGTGCATCTGTCACACAACATAATGTCAATGTCATCTGTCACCAGATGTCAATTTTATTTGTCATTTTATGTAAGGTGGAGTTATCTATCATTTCATCTGTCAACCTATCTGTCATCCTATATGTCATATCAGAGATTGTTTTAGGAAAAGGGGATTGGGGGAAATCTGTCACTATATTTACTATACCTATATCAAATGTTAGTAGCACCGTAGGGAGGGGGTCATCTGTCATGCCATATGTTATTTCATCTGTCATTTCATATGTCACGGGAGTCATTATAGCTGAATTTAGTTTTCTCAAAAAAAAATTGCTTCAAATTGAAACAGTTGAAATAGCGAAAAAGTTAAATACAATGAAACAATTCGTTGTAAATAAAAACAAAAACCGTCAAAAAAACAGTTTTTTTAATATATTTTATTTATAAGATATTAAATTAAATTTTATTTAAAAAATTAATAAAATTACAAGATTTGACGGACGGAAAAAGATCCTCGTATGGCCACATTCGTTGTTTTTATATTCGTAGGAAGATAAAAATGCGTCATTTTCAGGTATCAAACTTTTAAATTGATGTAAATGAATCATAGAATTTGTATCAAGTGACTCATTAAAAGGGGTCGAAAAATTTTTTACAACGAAAAGAAATTGTATTTTTGGTGGTGTGGGTTTCAGCAACATTTAACACGATTAATTCCGTACATTTAATTGAAAGCAAAATTAAAACACCAGTATATTTCTATGATTTACCATTACCAAATCGTCGTCTAAACTTAATAAAAACATAAAACTAAAAAATAATGCTGGGGCACTTATGAGATGCCAAATGTCATGATAATCGTAAAATTCTAAAATGGAGCAATGCATATTATGCCTTCTCGACTTGGCGGCTGTGACCTTAAAAGTTATCTCAAATTAATAATTATATTAACTAATAGTTTGAATTACCGTCCAAATGACTGAATTATTGACGAAAAAATACGTGCCCCCCATCCAACAAATTAAGGCTAAAATTCCATAAACTATGGCTTGGCAACATATCCTCTCGTGATGAATAAGCTTAAATTTTGTAAAAATTAGTTTGAAGTAATTTAACAAAAAATTTATTACTTTCATGATTGTATAAAACACCATGTACAGAATTCCATTTCCCATAAGTAAACCTAATAAATAAGTTGCAAAATCGGTACCCATGAAATAGCATAACATTCCCATAGTCGCTAGCAGGAGGTTAATTATATTTGCTCCTACTAATATCCAAAAGTGAGCTAAAATAACAACAAATGGATAATGTTTAGAATTTATAAGGGATGATTTTTAAGTTTACCTTTTCGCTTTGGTTCAAAAGTTTTTTTAAAACTGTGATCTTCGTTCCAGTCGTTGATTACTCCAACGACCCCTCGTTTAACGTAACTTAAAAAATAAATATTGAAGGAAACGTAAACGCATAAACTTACGTGAAGAATTATATAAATGATCCAAAGCGAAATGTGGCCGTTTAAAATCCCTATCATGGCTAAAATTTAAAAAAATAAATTATATACATTACCTACAGTAAAAGCCCTTTTTTTACCTGCAAATATCAGTAAACCGAGTATTAAAAAAGTGGAATAAGCTGTAGCGTTTAGATCGGGATGACGATTTTGATAAATTTTTACAATGCTTAAAACGGCCATTACGTACATGAAACTTGTATCTGTAAAAAACCCTATTAGTTAGGAGTTAATTTGTGCATGAAATTAAAATACCAAATTGAAAATTTGATTGATTCGGACAAATGTGATAACAAGCAGATAAAACTCCTTCCATAATTAAAGCAACACCCATAGCGTAAAATAAACCAAAGTGTTTTGGAATTCCGCAATTCTAAAATTTATATTTTCATTACATTATCAATCAATTCTTATTTTTACTCTATAGAACGGTTTTTGGTACATTTTTTTTTAATTATGGCTCCTCTAATCACTTAATGTGGTAAAAGTCACAATAGCAAAATCCCAAAAGCCGCTCAAAATTGACTAAAAACTGTTCTACATGAGTAAGTCGACCCATATAGTCAGCATCACAATTATTGGCCATCTTGGCTATACGCAAAATTAGTTATTAGCCAACAACGACAAAAGAACATAAGGGGAAGTTGTTGATTTACTACTTGTTGTTAAAATAAAGTTACCCCTCAATTAAGTATGGGGTGTTATGATGCTTACATCCACAATTCGTGTTAAACATATAGCCAGTATGGCCATTAATTGTGAGGCTGACTGTACATACATCAAAGTGTGCTACGTAGTGTTCCTTATAAAATGTAATTCCTACAAAAAGCACCCCTACGAGCACATATCCAATATTCGAATAAACATGATTAAAATCGCTAATTCGAAAAAGAGGATGAGCACATAAGAAGTTATAGTAACAAATATCTTGATTTCCACTTATATTAACAATCTGAAAATTCGTATTAATTCCATTATTTTTTTAATATAGAGCAATTAACAACCCTCTGATAAGTAACAACCAATTGAACTACCGGAATTCCATAAAATAGAGCGATACTTATAACGTGCCATAAATAAGTGAGGGACTTTTTTTCAAAATGAATAGGATTTTTTCGAGCCAAATCGTCTAACGTTAGTCTCGAAGACGCCAATTTTGCATCAATTTCATCACCTGGATCTAAATAATACTTGGTTATTAACTTTAAACGTCTTCCAAACGAAAACTTACTTAATTCATAATTAGTTCCATTAATTGCTTGTAGACCTACGTTATCTACAGTCATTGTTTTTGCTAAAGATTTGCGGTAAAAAAACCACGTAAGTGCAGTAAATACTAAATAAAAAATTAAAATTATTACAAAAGTCGAAAAAGATGCTATTAAATATTCTTCTTTCGATAAACCGTAGTAAATGTTGAAAGTTACATTTGCTGTGCGATTTAAGCTATTTATTTGCTCTTCTTCTGGAAAAGTTGAAAGTGAACTCGTTTTTGTACAGTCGTAATTATCTGCTTTGGCTACGAAAACTACGAAAAATCCATTGGGATAATGTGATTTCTATAAAACATTTATTTTGATAAGCTTAAAAACAAGTAAAATCTAGCTTTGTTAAAGCTTTGTTAAATATCTAGGAATGGTTTAAATTATGAAAGGTTATGTAACGAATGGTAAAGATGCAACAGGGTTTTTAAGAGAAATACGTCACCAAAGGTTAATTAGAACATCAAAAATACCCTTGGCAGCCGTTAAAGAGTATTTAATAAAAATTATCGATAATATATCGATACATATTATGCATACTGTATAGCGGAGGGAAAGATATGACTCATCGAAAGAGAATTTTTTCGGCCATTACTAAAACTACAAAACAATTGTGACTTAATCTCTCTTGCCATAGAAAACAATATAAAATCAAAAAAGTTACACTTTTTTTATTTTTGAAATTCATCGTGTTTGATGTTTCGTTGTTGTATTATTTTCCATGGCAAGAGAAATTAAAAAAGGAATAAAAAAATGATACGTCAAACATAATAAATTTCAAAAACAAAAGAAATTATTTAACGTTTTAGATTTAGATTGTTTTCCATGGCAAGAGAGATTAAAAAGATAATAAAAAATTGAAACGTCAAATTGTCAAACATATAGATTTTATATTGTTTTCCATGGTAAGAGAGATTACAATGATATTAAAAAATTGATAGGGGAGACCGGGGACAATTGAAACAAGGGACAATTGAAACAGTCGTCATAATGAGCGGAATTCGCGGTTAAATTAGTACGCAAATGTGTCGTTAGAACAGTATTTACATGCTCCTTAGACTGACTAGATAATTACCGATTGCAATTAAACAATATCGTTTTATTATTAATAAAGTGTTTTAGTGCATGCATAGTAAATTTTTCTGTTAGTGCAAAAAAAGTGACTATGATATAAAATCCATAGGTATCAACCTTCAACCATTTTTATTTTGTTATTTGATGTATTGTCGTTAGTTCAAGTAGTTCAAACGTTCAAAGTATTACTGTAATATGAGATTAAGAAAATATTTGAATGTTTGTATAAAAATGTGCTGTGGGGACAATTGAAACAAACCACGATGGGGACAATTGAAACATGTTATACAAGGGGAACGTGATTTAAAAAAAAAAGAAAGTTGGGAAAAGTCTTATGATAGGAAGCAAAACACCAGCCAAATAATACTAAACATAATCAACGCATGCAGAGTGATACAGAGTGATACAGATAAGCACAAATATTTTTGTTTAGTTTGTTTCAAACCATATAGATGTATTATAGCCGTCCGGGAGAGGGGTGGATTTAAAAAAATAATGTTATGATAAGTGTACTCGTTCCGAAAATTTATATTGGTCACAACAATGGTCACATTGTTGACCAGAGTAATGTTTAAACTATAAAATCACCTAATGTAAATTCGTTTCAATTGTCCCAGATAGATGTTTCAACCGTCCCAGCCACGGGGACGAATGAAACATTTCGGCAACCTCAACTGTTTTTGAAATATCTTTTTTGTATATCATTACAAATTAACGAAATGATATAAACAGAAACTAGAAAGACTAAGGTCCCTATAGCACGTATTAAATCTTTGAAAATCATAATAGCAGCGGAGAAAAATGAAACACAATTAAAAATGTTTCAATTGTCCCCGGTCTCCCCTACCTCAAACTTTCAATTATGTAGATTTTATATTGTTTGCCATCGGACAAGAGATTAAAACGATAATAAAAAATCGAAACGTCGACCATAATGAATTTCAAAAATAAAAGAAAATATTTGACATTTTAGATTTTATATTGTTTTCCATGGCAAGAGAGGTTAAAAAGGTAAAATATTGAAACGTTAAACTGTCAAACATTTAGATTTTATATTGTTTTCCATGGCACGAGAGCTTAAATAGGTAATAAAAAATTGAAACGTCAAACTGTCAAACATATAAATTTTATATTGCTTTCCATGGCACGGGAGATTAAAATGATAATAAAAAACTGAAACGTCAAACATAATGAATTTCAAAAATAGAAGAAAATATTAGTTGTTTTAGATTTTATATTGTTTTCCATGGCAAGAGAGATTAAAAATAACTTAAAAATTGATACGTCAAACTGTCAAACATATAGATTTTATATTGTTTTCCATGGCAAGTGGGATTATGCCAAAATTGTCTAAATCATTTTTTAAGAAATAAATTAATTGAATTGGAAAGCGTTAAGCACAGGAATCTCATGGTCATAGAACGTGATTTCCTATGTAACTACTTAATTTCCCTATGTTTCAGAATATTTTTCTAAATATCGTTCTTACTCTTTAAGATCGAATATATAGACTAGGCGCAAAAGTTAAAGTATTTTATGCAAGCGGCATTTCATATAACATTTTGGTAACCGATATTTTCCCAATATTTCAACCCTACTGAATACGAAAATTGCGGTTATCAAAGCAAAATCTTAATCGGGATCGTGATATTCAAGATGACGCCCAAAATGTCTGCTTTGTTATTTTTGATAAAATAATTATGAACAATTAGGACAAATATTGTCATTGGTTGGGATAGATAATTTTATACCCTACAATTTTTATTAGAAGAAAATTATCTTCACATCACTCCTAAAAGAGCTAGAGTCGATAACAGCACCAGTGTTGTATAAACCGTCTTAATACATAAAGCAGTATATGGAAGCATCTTGGTGAGTTCAGCGAGGTAGCTTTCCCAGTATCCAGCTAGGATGTATCTGTTAAAACATGATCAGAGCAAATCAAGTCCATAAAAGTCGATCATAAAGAGAATATTGTGTTTTCTGTTTTGACAACACACGGTGCTTCTCCCGACTCTCTAGACCCTTAAAGAGTGATTTTACTGTAATTTTTTGTAGACCATAAAATTATCTATCCGAGCTAACAAAAATATTTGTCTTAATTACCATAATAATTAATCCATCAAAATAAATAAAAAGAGCAAACATGTATATTACGACGATTTTTACGCACACGATGTCTTTAGCTGGCTTTCGCTCCTTAATAAGAAATCTTACGGTACTTTTACATTTAATAATAATTGTAGAGAACCTTGTATATCTAATTCAATCAAAACAGTTGTCCAAGTTTCAATAATAATTCTTCCATCCAAATAAATCTTAATTAATAAAGCAGACAACCTAGTCGCCATCTTGAATATCGCGCTTCCGGTTTAAATTTCACTGTGGGTAACCGCAATTTTTGGATTCAGGGGGGTCGAAATATTGGGAAAACATCGGTTACCAAAATGTTATATGAAATTCCTGTAGCATTTTGATCTGGGATTTTGTTCCAATTTCACGGTGCTTCTTCCGACTGTAGCTCCTTATGGAGTGATCTGAAGATAGTTATACCTCTAATAAAAATTGTAGAGTATAAAATTATCTATCCGAACCAATAAAAATATTTGTCTTAATTGTCCATAATGATTCCATCAAAAATAACAAAGCTGACATCTTGGGTGTCATCTTGAATATCACGCTTCCGGTTAAGATTTCGCTTTGGTAACCGCAATTTTCGTATTCAGCAGGGTTGAAATACTGGGAAAACATCGGTTACCAAAATGTTATATGAAATGCCGCTTGTATGGTTAAGGATACGTTTTTTCCGATAACAGTCCTAGTCTAATAGCTCATAATAAGTTTTTTAGGGTTGGATAAGACTATAATCTAAAAAGGACACGTTTTTTAAAATAGTTTAGTCTTTAGAATGTTTTTTAAACAACGATACAAGTGGAAGAGGATTTCTAAGAGAAATAGGAAACCATCTACACTTCCACAAGACCAATAAAACTTTAAAAGGTCCTAGAGAAGTCGTCAAAATCTGGAAATGTCTTCTTCTAACAGTTTTTAAGTATTAGTAAAACCCAAAAAATATTGGTTAATTCTGTTGAGGGCTCAGTAAAGACTAACACAGTGGAAAAAGCTAAAACACGTAAAAGCATGAGAAGGAAGACCTTACTTCAATTATTATTCCTCCTTTACTTTCGACAGTTTGATGTAAGCCTGTAAATGTTAGGTGATCTGCATCCATAACAGGGCACTGAAAATTAACAAACTTTATTCCGTGGCTCTGAACTAAAGTAGCTCTCTAGTTTAATTGCTAATGACGCTTTTAAGAGCAATTTTAGATTTAAAAATTTTTTATACCGCAGGTTGTTGTATGGAAATCGTAAGACAAACGTCATCTTCAGAATTAATTTCAAGTATAACTGTGCTGGTATAATTTGCATCTTGTCTATCTAAAAATTTGTAATAATAATATTTAGGACTTGGGGGGGATATGCTAAGATTATATTTTGTATTTTCAATTATATAAAAATCCTCATTTTCTTCAACCCTTATTGTGACAGGTATTGAACTTGTAGCTGACGTCGAAATCGATATCGAAAGACGTTGATGAAGTTGTTCAGGATTACTTGAAATTGGCATTAAATCGTTATGAGCTAAAAAAATAATTAATTTTTTCTAAATTTTATACAGAGTGTTCAAAATTTAATTTGTTTCGGAAGATGCAGTTTACGAAAAAATTTACGTTACTTCCTTTCAATTTGGCATAGATAATAAAAGCAATTGAAAATTGAGAAATAAAAAAAAAACTAGAGTTTTCAACTATTTATAAGAAGGTGAGTGTTCACTGTGTGGATCGAAGATTTACTCTTTAACTATAAATCATGGTGTATTACCATGTTTTTTTTAATGGTACACCCTGTAGATTAAAAAAAAATCCATATGTGAAGAACCGTGCGTCTTATGGATAAGAAATCTATTATCATTTAAAATCTATTTCTTTTACGAGGAATACAAATGTAATAAAATATACAGGGTGTTCCATTTCAAAAAACATATCCACTATGCTAGAAATGCGTTCCAGGGCCTGCTGCTTTAAAAAAATCTCAATGCACTTGCACAAGCACAAGAACTTTGGATTGGTAGTTTACTATACTCTGTCCAGTAAACAGATACAGTTAAGCCACACCCCATAAATGTCAGTCAAATAAGATGATTTGTATAAATAAGGCATGTCAATTTGTGTATGATTTTTTATAAACCGAATTTTAAAAATTCGACCAATAAAAAATTCAATTCAAATATGGCGCGCTTTTGTGGGAGTGGCTCAGCTACATCTATTGAATGGACGACATAGTATAGTTTTATATCTGATTTGTTAATTAATAATATGAGGTTGTGATTTTCAAGTGAGTTCTGGTTAACTGTCAGACCGAGTTATACACGCATGTTCAATTTAAACATCTAGACATGTTGACAGTTGCCGAATAAAACATGTCAAATCAAACAAAATGTAACACAAAAGGCCACTAGATGGTCTACTAGATTAGGCTGAAATACTTGTTTTAATTTATTCCAATTAACAGAGCCGTAATTACAAAATTGTTCTTTAAATTTAAATTATTCTTGTTTATTATTTTAAGGAGAGGCGGTGTTCAATTGTTTATGTCAAATTATTGAAATTATACCATTTTGTATTACTTTTGCACTATGTGTCAAGACAAATGAAATTAAAAATACCGCATCGAGAAGGGTTTGGAATATTTATAATTTTTTTTCCAAGCCTTCTCGATAGTTGTTTATTTTTATGACTGATTGATTACCGATTAGTTTAGCGCACAAACTTACTGTCATTTCTGGGTAAAGTTGAGATGATATCCATATTATTATGACATAAAATTCTAGAAATATTTGAAAATTTGAAAATTCCAGACTTTGAATTAATAGGTAGTGGTATTGGCCATCCAGTGACTTGTTTTTGTTGTCTTATAACTACAAACACCGGGTGATCTTGTGAAGGAAAGTCGGTCCATGAAGACACGGTGTAAGGACTTTTTGACTAAATAATATAAATATGTTTAAATAAAATTCCAATTTTTAAACATGTAAATATCTTACTTTAGTTGATGGAAATTGTATCACATATTCCTTAACAGAATTCACAGCTATGACACAATTTTCTCCATAATTTTTATAAATAGTTTGACTATCGTGAAATTCTGGCCCAATATTTTGACACGAATTTAATTTAAACGAAAGGACAATTAATGCAAAAATTAATTGGACCATCACAAATGTTATTTTAACCAAGTACGTACTTTACGTTAAACAATTTTTTTACAAAACTGACTAATTATTTTAGAAACCGAATATTTGATTATCGAGTGCCATTTTATCTAATCTTGTATTTATTTAAAGCAAATATATACTATGTAAGTATTCGGAGTAGCTAATTCAAAGTGATTTTCTGTGAAATAGTTTGACGCGATCTTCTTCTTTTAAAAGGCACCACGTCCTGTTTTTTTTTAGATCTTTGAAATTCGTGGAATATTTTTAATTTTTTCCAATTATTTATCTATCTCGGTAAATTAATATTCGACATTTTACAGAGATCGATTGAAGAGCCTTTAGTTGGGATATATAAAACTATCAAAGTAAGGTTGTAATGAGATCAAAAAGGCTTTGGTTTGGGTGACATGTGACTGTGAACTAGACGTTGGAACTCGAATCAATTTAGGGCCAGTATTATAACGTCAAGTTATAATGGGGTTAGAATGTCATTTTATTTTGACTATATTAATTTTTTTTTGAATTTCAATTCACAGTTGACCGACTCAACCGGAGGTTGCAATTGTAGAAAAAGATTAATTTCACTATGTCAAAGTAAAATGACATTTCAAGCCCAGGTTGAGTCAACCGAAGGTTGATTAGACGTTATAATACTGGCCCTTACTAAACAGAACAGATTAACTCAGATCCGTGGAAAAGTGAAAAATAATTTATTGATTCGATTCAAAGTCTTTAGTCCTTATAATGAATCACTGTCAACAACGACTACGACCATTTTCATTCTATTGTTGTAGAAAATTAATTAAAGATTAATTCTGCCATACGTCGGATAAAATTTTTTTGTAAAGTCTCCAGATGACTTTTTCGCATAAATTAAAAAGAAGTTTGAGACGTTTTGCTAATTTTATATTTTAAGTCATAATATTTTCTTTAATTAATTTTTGATATCTCATTGGTTCAACCCACATTAACATTCTTGGATAGGTCCTTGTACCTAAATAAAATTTACATAACAAGGTATACGAGATGAAAACTTGAAACATTTGAAAATGAGATCTTACGAATTGAAGACACAATGTAATTTTTTAACTGTAAGGTGTAAGAATAAATTGATTTGTGACAATGAACCTCAGACTATTGTATTACAAATTCGTCTTCAATAACTCCCACTAAAGTTATGAACACGAGTTCAATCTTCTCTCGTGTAATAAAGGAGAACCACCGTTTGGAATAAATAATTTTTTGCTCATCATTTATTAATTTTTTATAGAAAAAAGGCAATTAAAAATTTTCGACGCGATTTTAATAAGCGAAACGCATACAAATTAAAAGACAATTCCATAATCAACAGTTTCAAGGTGCGTCTGAGGTCTCGATGTTCTTATCGAGGATGATGGCATAGAAAAATTACGAAACAATAATTGATATTTAATGAATGTTTTTAAACAATTTAACGATTGATTTACTTTATTTTTACCTTCGGGCAATTTTAAATCTTCATCCAGTGTAATTAGAATACAAAATTTTTTAACTATTGATTAAATTTGACCGTGAAAACAATATTATAAATAATCTTCTTAAGTTGTGTATAATTGATGTTTTATCTATATTTTTTATATTATAAATAAGGGTGTGAGCTCTAAGAATTTTATGCTATTTTTTCTTTAAATTCGAATTAAGTCCTTTATAAATGGCCATTAATTAGGATTAAAAATTAATTATGTGAATACTAACAAATTTAATAAGCAGTAGATAATCTAAAAGAGCCGCCCAGCTATTGCATGTACGATTTATGGCATAATTTGGATGTCGGGAAACACATACAGGGTCTTATTAAAAATTTTGAAGATGATTATAGGTTGGCTAATGAAAAAAAATGTTTTCGAGTTTGAATCCGATTCAAGATTAGCGATTTCGATAAAAGAATTGAAAACATAAAGTAAATCTGAAGATGTTAGACCTATATAATTTATTACAATATCTTATAGCATAGCCAACTGAGATCAAAATCAGCGAAAAATTATTGAAGATGTTAAAAGTCTTCTATAGGATGAATCTGATTAAATTCTCTATCCTTCTCGCCAGGTATGAAGGTTTGTTACATTTTATGATCATCGAAAATTAAGGCCCATGGCTTAACGTGTCTTTCAAAGCAAGAGGTTCGCTTCCAAATTTGCCAATGAAAGTGAAGGTATATTTAAAAAAAATTTCTGAACGCTAATCCAACCATTAGATTAGATAAATTTGTACAGCAACCTTTATAAGCTTTGAAGTTTTCCGAAACAACATATCAAAAGTCCCGCAAAATCCCATGTCGGCTTCCTTATTTTTTAGATAGTGCAAGGTTAACTATAACATTAAAAATTATAGGGTTTTTGAACTCTTCCTGCTGTGCATGGAACGCAACGATCCATTTTGTTTGCTCAAATTAATTTCAAATAAAAGGCACGAGTTCAGAGAACTTATCTAAAAATGCTAAAGTACGTCGTAAACAATTGACTGTCTACTTGAGTAACGTGTAAAGCAAAAAAAATTTTTTTAAACTTCACCTTTCCCTCTCTCTCTATTTTCAATCCCAGTCTCAGACAATCACAGATTTATTTGGAGTCAATTTCCTGCTCCCTTAATTATTTTAGGTATAGAAGGTTTAAATAAAAGTTGTAGGGTATAAAATTCTCCATCTAAATCGAAAATAATAATAAATTGTACAATTGAAATTAGACATGAAAATGTTGTACTTATCTCAAAATAGCGAGAGCCATGGGTTTTAATAAACAATTAATGCAACACAGGCCCGATGGCGAGGGGTAGGGTAGGGTAGGGATAAGTTAGCGCAGATTTGGCCACGCCTCTTTAATAACTTAAATTCGTTTACTACTGCATTGGTGGGGTTAAATACAAATTTAATTATCTGCGCATTCCCACCTCTCACCAACATAAATCTGTCTTGCAGTACTAATGCTTTATTAGCTTATCGACAGCTTTTATTTGTCAGTATCAAAATACAAGAGAAATTCATAGCTATCCTTACTTCGACAGCTCATAAAAAACAACGGATGTGGCCATACGAGGAACTTTTTCCTGTTGTATTTTTTTGTGCATTAATTTCTTTAAAAGTTTATAATTTGAAATTTTCTTTAATGTATTTCATTTATAAGATCAAATAAAATTTTAATAAAAAAATATATAAAATTATAATATTTGACGGACAGGAAAAAGTTCTTAGTATGGCCACATCCATTGTTTTTTGTGTTAAATTAATAATTCCAACAACAATTAATTAATAATAATAATAAAATACACCTGTT
Source organism: Malthinus seriepunctatus (assembly GCA_963924605.1). NCBI lineage: Eukaryota > Metazoa > Arthropoda > Insecta > Coleoptera > Cantharidae > Malthinus > Malthinus seriepunctatus. Next base: position 2,824,551 of record OZ004602.1, read on the forward strand.
GTATGATTTTTTTGTGCATTTCTTTAAAAGTTTATAGTTTAAAATTAAACGCAATTAAACTTTTGCGTGTAATCAGAATTTTTAGACATAAATTGTCTGAAATACTAATTTCATTTTTTATTTTTTTAAATTTGGCATAAATAGAAGTTCAAAATATACATTATTTTATATGTTCAGAAAGATAATTTTACGAGCTTTCAAAATATTAAGAAATATACAGGATGTTCCATTTAAAATAAGAAATTTTATTCCATTTCCGGTTAAACCGGAAATCAAAATATAAAGTGTTTGGTATCGTGTCCTAGTTAATTTTACGAGCCTTCAAAATATTTAAAAATATACAGGGTGTTCCAAAAAAAATTGATATTGTTCTAATTTCCGGTTTAACCGGAAGCGTTTTGTTAACCGCAAATAGTGTTAAATAATAGGTATTCATGGGATTGATATAAATATCCAATTTCAAGTTTTCATTTTTATTACAAAATAAATTAGAGATTATTGAAGTTTTGACATTCATAAAATCATAACTCCGAATCCGCATTATACAAGTCTTTAAAAATTTACAGTTAGATAAAGAATCATGTTGTCTATAACATATCAAAATCTGTATAAATCGGCCAGACCAGTTTTTGAGAAAATCCATTTCTAAATTTTGCTCTACTTTGGCCCCTTAAAGGTAGGTAATTTTGAAACAATTTTGAAAATCGACTTTTTTAGAACGAAAACCCTATATTTTGGCTGTACAATGCCGTTTTAAAATTTTTATAATAATAATTACCGGCGAAGTTATAAGGGAGAAACCACAAAATGGGACAATCGTTCTATGGGCCGCCATTTTGAATTAAACAATTTGAAATTTTTTTTTTAAATTGGGGCTCAGATATACTATCTTATAGCCAAGTATAAACGAATTTGGCCTAAATTTTCAAATATGCGCCCAAAATAACCACCTTATTTTTGGACACCCTGTATATATTTCTTTTAAAAGCTTATTACATCGATGAAGTAATTTTAAAGTGGCTAAAATCAAATTTCATCAAAATTGGTTCAGTAGTTTTTCTGAAAGGGGGGGGGACATTCATTCATACATTACATACGGACATTTTCAGTTCTTAAATTTTTCGAATTTTAGAATCAGGGTGACCCAAAACGTCAAGAACTTCAATAAAAAAAAAATTATTATTATTATTTTTTTTTCTCGATTATAACAACTTTTTCTTGGATTGGAAAAAGTCAAAACTAACATATGGGTATCGCTATTTTGTGATTGAAATTTCCACATTTTTATGTGTAATTTTCGCCGTTACAGAGCAGGAAAAATTAGTTTTGCTTTTTGATTTGAATGCACAATTTTATGGTCTACAACTTTTATTTGCAAATTTTTATCGAAAAATTAATGGCCATCCTTACTTCGAAAATTTATAGAAAGACTAACCTATGGCTGTCGCTATTTTGTGATAGAAGAATTTCCTTATTTTCATCTACAATTTTCGTCCTCACAGGGCATTGAAAATCAATTTTGTTTTTTGATTTGGATACACAATTTTATGCTCTACAACTTTATTTGAAACTTTTTTTATCTAAAATAATTAGGAAAATATGATTTTACGTGTTACAACCTTATTACCATTGAATAAATAGATCCGGAAGGAGGGTTAGCAACCGTTGCCTATAAGAGAAAATGTGACGGAAACGACATTTTGGAAATCTATGGATGACTAATTCATTTCGTCCATTATAAATGGGAGTATAAGCAACCATTTCTACTAGAGATATTGACCGGAAATGGCTATATTTGCAAGGCCATTGCGATCCATATTATTAGCTAAATGGCTCTTTCCTGTTAGAATAGCGGCTATTTATTCAATGCTTATGACCTAGAGCTATGGCACTTGGTCACTAATAATTTATTGAAGCCTCTCCAAAGAAGATCTAAAATTCTCGAAACTAATTGCTCTTAATTGAATTCTCCCTGTATGTTTTTAATTAATTTCGTTAACTAAAAACGTTTTGAAAGACCATACAGAGGTATTTTGGATTAGTTTCTCGTCTGTGACAACGAACAGGTCATTATTTTGGAAAAAATCATCATTTATTTGCTCTCCAATACCAATACCTAGATGGAATTTAAATAGCTTGATTTAAAAAATTGTAAAAATCTGTCTTATCGCTTCCTAGGTTAAGTCGCATCCTCCAGGTACTCATAAATACAGTTCGCTTATAAGCGAAAAGGCTCTCTTTAAATCAATAACTACCCACATTTGACAGTTGGTCTACGATTGTGTGATGACAAATTTCAATAAACGCTTTTAGAATACATCGAAACCACTCGGATTCTTGTTTTTTAACAAGATCATAATCAAAGAAACCAACAAACAAACGTCCCAAGTTGTTAAATTTTTATCAAGCGCTGTCACAAGTTATCTCTTCTCTGTAACTATTTTGCAATGGTTTTCCAAGAAGAAAATTGAAAAATTGACACCATACTCTCCCTTGATCGAGTTGGCGAGTCCTAGACCTACATTTTTGTCACACTTTGTTTATAACCGTTACGGTTAGTTTCCATCCATAAACTTTTTTTTCGTATAAAGAGGCGATAGGTCTTTGCTCCAAGCGCTCTCGTGTTTGAGCAAAATATTATTAAAATTTATCACTTATAAAAGAATTTTTGGTAAAAGCTTCCCGCTGGTTGTGAATTATACCCATAAATTGGTTAATTTGGATAAATTGTTTTTAAATTTGACTCCTAGTATAATATGCGAAAGAATTACTTTCAGCTTCTTTGAAGATTTATGTCAAGCAAGTTTTGCTCCGGATCGCGAATTTACATAGGTGTTTGACTTTCTGTGGTTGTTATTATTTTGTATGACCTTCCTCGACTTCATCTTACATCTTCTTTTGTAAAAGTTGTTAAGTATAATACAAAAAGTTGCCTTCATTAGCATATCTTATACCTTATGATGACACGCCTAAGATATCCAACTCGACCATCAAAAAACCATTTATTATTACAAAAAAAATATGATAACTTATGATATAAAATTTAGCATCATTTATGGATCCATTTTACTAAAAGGAGAGGTTAATGATTCGAGCTCCTCGTTTTTTAATTGGGTAGTAATGTTGTTAATTTGTTGATTTTTACGACTTTTTTTTTCCTCGCGTGATAACCAGAGTTTGAGTAAGGAACTTGAAATTCGTGATCAAGTTTGTGGTATTTCACAAATTGCAATTTTTGGAATGTGTATGCATCGGGCATCGGGTTGATGACGTTTTGAATTTTTAAAGTTGTTCTTTGTCGCGATAATGGATTAGAAGAAGTATATAAAAGAAAGAGTCTTGACTCTTCAACGCATTTTGTTCTTTGACTTATCGCAAAACGGACCTAACTAAACAAGTGCAAAGTGAAGCCCTTTTTGGTGAACTTTTTTAATTTTCAAGTGATATTGTTTAAACATTGTGATAATAATTTAATCGTTTTTTAGCTAATACGCGTTTTGAATTAATAATGTAGATGGTACACGGTTTATATTTATATTGGTCAGTGGTACTCACGTAAACATTAAAAATTCGTATTTTTTTTTATGAAGTTGCAATAATAAATTTTGTCAATGACAAAAGATTAAGACTGATGTATTGTGATTTTTAAAATAATTTTTTCAAACACCATGAAGCTTCTGATATTGGTAAGTGCATTTTAAAAATTAATAACATGTCCTGCGTCTTCTTCAACATCCTGTTGTTTCATACAGAGTTGGTTTCACTTTCACGTGGAAATATCCAAATATCGGTTATTATTGGAAATAGAAGAAAATTTAAATAGTCAAATAATTGCTGTTTTTAATTAGCAATTTAAAGGTGTTTTCAAATTTTTGATTGGGTGCCCTATTTTTAAAATATATCCGAAAAACAAAAAATTTGGAAATTTTTTAAATGGCCAATTACAAAAAAATTTTGAAGATAATTAAAAAATATTTTTGAAAAATTATTTATTTTTATATGTATTTTACAAAAATAATATTCAATTTTTAACTTTTTCCAATCCAAGAAAAAGTTATAATAGAGAGACCAAAAAATAATAATAACAATAAAAAATATTTTTTTGCATTTCTCGACGTTTTAATTTTAAAAAAATTTAATTTTAACCACTTTAAAATTATTCTATCGGCAAAAGTAGCTTTAATAATAATATACAGGGTGTCCAAAAATAAAGTAGTTATTTTGGGCGCATATTTGCAAATTTGGGCCAAATTTATTTTTAATTGGCTATAAGATAGTACATCTGAGCCCCATTTGAAAAAAAGAATTTCAAGTTTTTTTATTTAAAATGGCGGTCAATATTGTCCCATTTTGTGGTTTTTCCCTTATAACTTGGCCGGTAATTAATATTATAAAAATTTCAAAACGGCGTTGTATAGCCAAAATATAGGGCTTTCGCCCTAAAAAAGTCTGTTTTTAAAATTGTTTTAAAATTGCCTACCTCAAAATGTCTAAGTAGATCAAAATTTTGATATCGATTTTCTCAAAAATTGGTCAGAACATTTTTTTAATTTTTTGATATTTATGTTATTGACAATGTAATTATCTATCTAACTTTAAATTTCTAAAGACTTGTATAATGCGGATTCGGAGTTATGATTTTCTGAATGTCAAAACTTCAATAATCCCCAATTTCTTTTGTAATAAAAATAATAATTTTAAATTGGTTATTTATATCAATCCTATAAATATCTATTATTTGACACTATTTTCGGTAAACAACACGCTTCCGGTTAAACCGGAAATTACAAAAATATCAAATTTTTTAGGAACGCCCTGTATGTTTTTCAATATTTTGAAAGATCGTAAAATTAGCTATTACACGATAACAAACACTTTATATTTTGACTTCCGGTTTAACCGGAAATGGAATAAAATATCTTAATTTAAATAGAACACCCTATATATTTTTAACTATTTGGAAAGCTCGGAAAATTAGCTTTCTGAACATATAAAATAATGTATATTTTGGACTTCAATTCATGTCAAATTAAAAAATAAATAGTATTTAAGACAGTTTACGTCTTAAAAATTCTGCTTACACGCAGAAGTGTAGGTTCGATCCCGGACGAAACCATTTTTTTTTACTTTCAGTTTCTGAACGTAATTTTAGATTTTGAAATAGAAGACTATTAGTAAGTTATTTTTTAATTTTTTGAATGTAATTCTCGATATTTTGAGCCCCCCTGAGTCCAAAAATACGAAACCTAATTTTTAATTCTGTCTGTCTGTATGTATGTTAATCAAAAACTAATCAACCAATTTTATTTGAATTTGCTTAAACTACTTGAGCTAAGTTTCATCAGCAATATAAGCTTTTAAATAATATATATACAGAGTGGACCAAAATATGGGGGTTATTCTCTTATAATAACCGACATTTCAATAGTGAAAGGGAAAATTAGCACAGTATAGCAAAGTTGAAAATGTATCAATAAATTATAAGTTATAAGTTTTAGATTTAGCTTGTTTATTATTATAGTAATTATAAGAAGACAACCTTTAGGCGCTTAAAGCGGTTTTAACATCTTAATTAAACGTTTCGAGTCAACCCTATCATCATCAGGGCCTGTTTTTTTTTTAAAAACGTTAGAGTAAAAATAAATTACAACTTTATAAAGTGTCAAGTCTTTTATTTAAAACAAATTTCAAAACATCCAGATCCGTATTTAAAAATTTTTTAACTTTTTTTTTTTAATTTTTTAAATCCAATCCTGTTTTTTTAAATTAGCAAGTGTATTGCTTATAAGGAAAAGGTATTGAACCTTTGTGTTATTGAACGGGTAGCTGTTGTAATAAATGAAAAAACAGCTACTAGTTAATACAAAGAAGCAAAGTATTTATTTCGCAGACTGGTTTTCGAAAAATAATTCTTTCTAGTACCTACTCTTTTATTACCTATTATATTTTCTACGATTGTTACCTTTTAAAGTTCGTTAACCGAATTTTATAAACAATTTTTTACCAACTATCTAATAAAGAAAACCATTCAATAATTCACCGTTAATTATACCCGAACTTATTATAAAACGTTTAGTTCGTTGCATAATTATTACAGCTATCTTAATTTTTAAGATATTCATTACTTGGACGTGGGATTTTTCTAATGGAAGATTAACAGAATTACGAAATAAACGCAGCTTACACGTTCCACCTTTAAATGCACCGAGTTTTTTGAGAAGCGACGTAGAAAAAGCTCCAGAACCGTGGCAAATAATTCAAGATCGCAGTTCGCCATATAAATATTTTGCAGAATTTGGTAGCAAATTTTTACCATTGAGATCTGCAGTTGAATATGTTCCAAACAAGTAAGTAACTGAATTTTATTTATTTTATGACAAAAATAAAATTGACTTCTCGTTTAGAAACGAGGCAACGCTTAGATTGCCTCTTAGGGATGCGGTGGAAAAACGTCTACCTCCCGACGAAGCTTTCGATCTTGAATTTGACGCACCCGAAACTTACAATTGGAGAAACTTTAAAAATATATGGAATACCGCTCCGGAAAAATATATCTCACCCGACTCAAACTTATCCAGAAGAGGAAAAACTTTGTCCACGGATTACGAGTTTATACGTAAGTCTTCAAATTTTTTCTTTGATAATTGTTAAACAAATTTATTTTAGAGAACGAAATTTATCATAATGTTTATCCAAAAAGTGACAAACGTATTGTATGTTACGTAGAAGGTGTAGCAGGATATCGAAAACCTCCTATGACATTTAATCCAGAAGATGTGGATCCATTTATGTGCACCCATGTAATTTATGCATTTGCGGCTCTAGATCCTCACACTTATGAAATTATGACCAGAGATGAAGAGTATGACTTAATTAGAGGTAAGAAAAATTATTAACACAAGGTATTCGATAGTTATTTACGTATCGAGTGCGGGAAGACAATTTTCCCGCGTTAACGCGGTTTTGAAGCACGAGCGACGTAGGAGCGAAGTCTTTATTATTGCGCGAACGCTGGAAAATTGTTCACTCATGAGGATTGTACTCACTGCTTCGAAAAAAAAGCACTTTTGGTCTACCGGGAAACACTACTTCCCGGTCTACTACAGTGAGTATAAAAAATAAGTTTCTATCTAGGAGGCTTAGAAATATTTGTAATACTAAATTACAAGACGTATTCGTGGCTACATGGTTACATTGTTCAAGATTTCTAAACTTTCTACGCAGAAACTTATTTTTATCGAACTTTTATGCAGTATTGAAGCTAACTGTATGGCGTGTTGCCTATCTATTCAGGAGTAACCAAATTTTTTTCAGACACTTTAAACTCTCTATAATAATTTATTTTTATTTTTTAGGGGCCTATCGTTCAATAACAGGCTTAAAACGCAAAAATCCACAATTAAAAGTGTTGATATCATTAACCGAAAGAAATTATCGACGCTTTAATAATTTAACATCGAATCCCGAATTACGTCTCCACTTTGTCGAATCGGTCGTTAATTTTGTCAAAGAACACAGTTTTGACGGATTGGATTTACATTGGAATTATTACGAAGATGACGAATTTAATCCTCAAGATGGAGAAAATTTTGGAATTCTGTTAGAACAACTATCGAAAGCTTTCGAAAGCCAAAGTTGGATTTTGAGCGCATCCATTCCAGCTTTACGATTTAGAAATGAAGAAAGTTTTGATTCGTTACATTTGGCTAATAACGTTGACTTTATTAATATGCAAGCGTACGATTTTCACAGCGATGGAGATTTAATACCGCACCTATCATTAAAACAAAACGATTTGGACGCATTCCACAATGTTGTAAGTTAAATTCTAAAAGAAAATTGCATCTGCTACTAATGATAATTTTTTTAAAAGAAATATGGAGTGAATTATTGGTTAAATAAAGGCCTACCACGTTCCAAGTTGGTTGTAGGGATTCCATTTTTTGGAAGAACTTTCACTCTTCAGTATGTAAATTATACGAAAGAAGCTGTTATCAAAGGGCCAGGCAAAGAAGGTTACTTTACGCAAAATCCGGGTTTTTTGTCTTATTTCGAAGTTTGTGATTTGATGAAAAGTGAAGGACTTCAAAAAAAGACAGATAATTATGGATATCCGTACGTTATTAGTGGAGACCAATGGATCAGTTTCGACGATCCTGAAAGTATTCGAAAGAAGGTAATGGTTTTATTTCTTCGTTCACAAATATCTAATGGCTGAGCCACACACACAGACTTGCTTTCGGGTTTCGGAGCGTGTGGACATCGTTCAGTCGGCCTGCACAGGCCAAACTTAGCGCCTGGACACCGTTCAGGCCGTTTGCACAGGCCAAACTGGAAAGCAAAGGCTCTGTATGTGGACGCACCTTAAGCCTATTTGATACAACTCTTAAATAGTACCAAAATAAGCTCTAACTCTATTCTTTTCTTTATTAGATGAACTACATAAGAGACTTAAATTTGGGTGGATTGTTCGTATGGTCGGTCGACTTGGACGATTTTAATGGACATTGTAATGAAAAATGGCCATTGATGAGAACCATAAGGAAATATTTAGAAAATGAACATTCGTCTTACATGGCAGCAAACGTAGCAGTTCAACCTTTAGGATTATGTAGTTCTGAAGGAGTTTACAGCGATCCAAAAAATTGTGCCAACTATTACATGTGTCGCAGTGGCCTAACTTATCATTTATCTTGCGGTACCAGAATGCTTTTTGATCCTACGACAGCCCAATGTAATCAACTCGATCCAAGTTTATGTCGTCCTGGTCAAGCCGTTTTTATACCGAGTGTTGAAAAAAATTTGGTAAGAAGTGGAAGTGTTCGTACACAAAACTTTTCGCCAAAGGTAAAAATTTAGTTTCGAACAGCTTAATTTGAATTAAACTTGATTTTTGCAATTAGGTAGTGTGTTACTTCACAAATTGGTCGTTTTATAGAAAAGGGGATGGAAAATTTGTACCTGAATATTTAGACGAAGGGTTGTGCACTCACATTATTTATGCTTTTGCTACACTCGAACCTGAAAAGTTACTAATAAAAGAATTTGATCCATGGGCAGATATCGATAATAGTAAGTAGGCAATCGAAACTAATATAAATTCGAGAACGCAGAAATTCTACATCTTTGCTAGAATTTATTAAAGTTCTGATTTTTTCTAATTATTTAAAAAAATTATGACCTAATTTTTAAATTTTAGAATTATACGAACGCGTAACTTCATTAAGAAGCAGCAAAGTATTGTTAGCTTTGGGCGGTTGGACCGATTCGGTTGGAGATAAATATTCGAGATTGGTTGGAAGTGGCTCTTTTAGACATAAATTTGTTATTGGTGCAGTAAGCTTTTTAAGAAAGCACGGTTTCCAAGGTTTACAAATTGATTGGAATTATCCCATTTGTTGGCAAAGCAATTGCAAGAAAGGTCCGGCATCCGACAAACCTAATTTTACGAAACTTATCCAAGTATTTATTACAAATAATTAAACTTTCGTCTTAGCTACAAAATTTTCTTTTATAGGAATTAAGAGCTGAATTTGATAAAGAAAATCCTCCTTTAGAATTAGCTATTGGAATTTCTGGTTATAAAGAAGTTATCGACGTTGCTTACGATCTACACGCTTTATCAGAAGCGGCCGATTTTCTATCTGTTATGACTTACGATTATCACGGAAGTTGGGAAAAACGCACAGGACATGTAAGTCCTTTGTATCACCATCCCGACGATCAATATCCTCAATACAATACTGTAAGTCATTTTCTTATATTTTCTATACATATTTTTGTACTCACTGCTTCTAAAGTGATCAGGAAACACTGCTTCCCGGTCGACTACAAAGTGCGTTTTTTTCGAAGCAAAGAGTGCAAAAAATGTTGTACAATCCTCATATGGGAACAATTTTCCCGCGTTCACGCAATAAGGAAAGCACTGATTCCTACTTCGCTCGTGCTTCAAAACCGCGTTCACGCGCGAAAATTGTCTTCCCGCACTTGTTTCTTAAATAACTACTATATGTTTCAAATTTTTAAGAATTTCACTATGGAATATTTGGTATCAAATGGAGCTTCTAGAGAAAAACTGTTAGTTGGCATTCCATTTTATGGACAAACGTTCACTTTAGCGAAAAGTACTTCAAAGTACGGCTTAGGAGTAACCTCCACCGGACCGGGCGAACCAGGAGAATACACAAAACAACCAGGAATGCTTTCTTATTACGAAATATGCACAAGAATTAAAAATCAACGGTGGGCTGTTAATCGAGACAATCAAAAAATCTCAGGACCGTACGCCTACAATGGACATCAATGGGTAGGATACGAAAACGTCGACTCTATTAAAGAAAAGACCAACTATATCAAAAATCGAGGTTTTGGAGGAGCCGTAGCTTGGACCGTCGATTTGGACGATTTTCAAAATAAATGCTGTCAAAAGTCATTTCCTTTACTTAGAAGTCTCAACGCAGGTCTCGGATTGATCGCATACGATGAACCTTTCCACAGCGATTGTTCGAAACCTCCTCAACCCGTAACACCACAACCTCCCGTTATGACGACAGGTTTTGATACGGGCGTTCGTCCTACCACAAGTCACGATCATGATCATCACCATACGACTAAGACGACGCAAAATTGGGATTCTACTACAAAATCTACGCCATGGTGGTCGAGCAGCTCAACAACTCAAGATTGGGAATATGAAAATAGCCCTACAACTAAATCTACACCAGCGTGGTGGAGTAGTTCAGCAACAACACAAAACTTTGATCATCAAACTACTCTTAGTACTAAATGGACTCCAGCGTGGTGGACGTCGACAACAACGAGCCGTACCCCAACTACTACTACTACTACAACTACTACAGAAAAACCTAGCACGTGGTGGTCTCAAACGACGTCGACTACGAGTGAATCGTCCAAACCTACACCTCCTTGGTGGCAAACCGAAAAACCAGAAACCACAACACTTCCCACACCTGCTGTTGTTATGCCTGAAGTACAAGACGATGTTCCCACTAAATGTGAAACTGGCCAATATATTCCCGACAAATACAATTGTAACGCGTACTACCGATGTGTACTAGGTGACTTTAAAAAACAATATTGCGCTGGAGGTTTACACTGGAACAAAGAAATTGGAATATGCGACTGGCCAATGATGGCTGACTGCAAAGAAGAAAAGCGTAAGTTTGTTAGTTTCATCGTACGTTTTATTCTAAAATATTTGTTTAGATCAAAATAAACCGCCTGTGGCACATGACGAACTACCTACAACTCGAAGACCAACTACAAAGATAACTCGAACTACAACTGTTCAAGCGACAACCTTAACTACGACCACAAAGCGTCCTTCTGTTGACATTTTGGAAAAATGCACAAGTGGTGCTTATTACCCTCACGAACATTGCAGCAATTTTTACGTGTGTGTAAACGGCCAATTGGTTACTCAAAAATGTGCTCCAGGTTTACAATGGAATATAGAAAATAGTTTATGCGATTGGGAGTACAAAACCAAGTGTATAACTCGCAGGCACTTGGCGCTACAAACAGAAAAAATGGCTAAGGAAGATAGTGGTAAATTATGTTCAAATATTAATTCAAAAAGGGGTTTTTCTTCAACTATACAGAGTGTTGACGCAGCATAGCAATTTTCTATAATTTTTCAAACATAAAACAATGACGCCATGGAATCAAAACAAATCACATAATAGCAATTTGATAATAATAGTATATTATCCAACGAGCAGTTGATAATTGTAATTGATACACTTAAAGGAGCTAGTAATTGAGTATTAAAAATATCCTATTGAAATCCCTATGCTGCGTCGCTCAAGTCACCACCCTGTATACGTTAAAATAAATAAATTGTTGAGTAACAAATAAACTTGTTACAGGAGGAAGCCACAAGCCTTACTCAGCCTGTCAAGCTGGTTCCTATTCAACTTACGCTGGTGATTGTACCCAATATCTCTTCTGCCTTTGGAACAAATACGAAGCATTTTCGTGTGCCGATGGTTTACATTGGAACAACGTAAGTCAACTTACTTGCGATGAATTTTATTATTAAAATTTATTTTTTATTAAATTCAATAAGCGAACAACGAAGTTGTTCCGTGGAGGCACGAAGTGCCGACTTGATACCGTTTTATAATCTTCTTTTTATGGCTTACGAGATTACGAGATCAAATTTTCGATTGGGTTAAAGGGGGAGGCGTGGGGGGGCTTTGAAAGTGAGAAAAACGCAAAGTTTTATATAAAAATTAGCAACTAAGCCGTCCTCGGATTGCAAGAGTTCAAATTTGGGAGGAACGTAAGACACACCCACAGCTATCACCTCTCCAAATTTCCGACGAATCCGAACGATCCAAATTTTTTTATAGGTTTACATTGGTCAAAAAATCAAAATGGCCGAATCCGTGCAAAAATCGAGATTCGGATATTCTAGCGAGTCCCCATAAACTCACCGATATTAGTTTCCAAAAATGGCACGAGATGGCCGCGCGGCGGCCGACTTAAAATTCCGAAAAATCGTCGTACAACTTTGATAAGCTGTAAAAAGAAATCTAAGCCAAAATTTAAAAATGTAGTTCACGGTTGAACGTTAGACGTCATCTGGCTATCGCCTCAGACACGATTTGGACCGATCCCTTCGGCGGTTACCGAACGTAAGGAAACCTCGGAATTTCGGCGTAACCAAAAAAATTTTTTTTCCGGAGCGGATTTTAATTTCGGATCTGACGTCTCTAGGGGGTCTAGATCGTCGTTCCGGTATCGGTTCCTCGAGAGCTCTCGCACCCGCCCCACGGAGGGGGGGACAAGAAATGGCCCTTGCGCCAAGAAGCCCAGGGCTCTACCTATTGCACCTGCGGCTTTCGGATCCGTCTCGAAAGTTAGCTCGGACCTTCAACTAAAAATGACCACAAGATAATTTCTACGTTTCCCATACAAAGGGCGCTGCAATTTTCACAAAAAGTGTTAATTTTTAGCCACAATTTGGGGATAGCGGAAGAACGCGGAGGCCTACGGCGTCCCGTCTTCTCTCAGAGAGGGAGGGCCCGATTTGGTTCGGTAGGCCGCAGGGAATTTTTCGGGGCATTCGTGGTGCGTCTCCAATTTGAAATGGCGCAGTCGAGAAAAGTGAAAAATTCAAAAAATTCGTGAGCACGAACGGGAAGAAAAGTGCCGACTTTTTCGCTTAATTATCGTTATTGGACCGAGTCCCCGTCGTTTGTCGCCGGCGGCGGGCCAAAAAGGCCCTAAACAAATTTTGACATAGTCCAGTAAGCAAGTTCGCTTATTGGGCCGAACCGATCTCTATACTATATCTTATATATACCATTCGGGGTCGAAACTGACGAATTCGGCGTCAAAAATGAGCTAAGGCCAAAAGGGCCCGAGTTGTGGAATTTTTAAGGTTTTAGACTTTGTCGCCAAAAATCGTAGCTGGGGCATAGACCAATTCATAGCGATGCCGAGCGGAGGTCTTTTCGACGACACCCCGGGCTACGACGGTGCCAAGTTTCAAATCGATCGGGGAATCCCCTGATTTTTAAAGTCCTAAAAACAAACAAAAAAATTGAAAAAAATGAAAATTTTACCAATCGAGTTGAAATTCGGCATGGGTGTTGAGCAAGTGTCCCGGACCACATTTTCGCTTATTAAAAATCTAAAAGTTCAAAAATAAAAGAAATGGTCTTCTTTGAACATCGAAACTCAAAATTTCTAAAATTTTTATTTATAGCATGCTGATGTTGAAATTAGGCATGGGTGTAGTTTCTGTGGTCCGATTGACGATTCCGTCAAAAAATTCCCGATAAAAAAATTTAGGCACCCCTTTTGGGGGGCCCGAAAATTTTCGAATCTGATCGAAAATTTTTTTACACCATTTTGTTTGGGTCGAGGTTCTATAAGTTTTTACTTGAGGGAAAATTTTTGACAGATGTACCGTTTGGGCGCTAGGTGACCATTAAGGTAAAAATATGAGAATTTTCAAATTTAGGCCTTTGTCGCGAACACGAAAGTAAAAAAAATTGAGTTATTTTGCCCCGGAAAGGTCCTTCGAACTCTCCCCTTTCGATGTCGCTAAATTACAACCCAAAAAAATTTATAAGGGGGGCGAAAAAATTTAATTTATAATTTAAGTTATAAAGTAATTTAAGTAATTTCATTTTACATACTTAGTATAATTAACCAGCGGTCCGATCGGGCGGAATCCCCGATTGCATCCCCTTTGAATAGATGTTAAGAGCTATTATATAAAATAATTTGAGTTATAAAACATTTATAACGTAGATTTCGTAGATTTCTGATTCCAAAACATAAAAAAATTACTTAAAAAGAACTTGAATCTAAACTCCGAACACTGTATAAACATACATAACTCTACAGTAGGGCACTATTCGGAGCTGTACTTTTCAACATAATATTTATACACTATACAGTTTAGATTCAAGTTTTTTTTAAGTAATTTTTTTATGTTTTGGAATCAGAAATCTACGAAATCTACGTTATAAATGTTTTATAACTCAAATTATTTTATATAATAGCTCTTAACATCTATTCAAAGGGGATGCAATCGGGGATTCCGCCCGATCGGACCGCTGGTTATACTTGCATTATAATCTGCCAATTTCGCACTAAAAAGCGTTCATAAAATCGTCTTTATAGCACAAGTGCTCTATAAAGTCGTCTAGGTAACAACAATAATATTAACTGTTGTGCGACTGTTGTTCTGCAATGTAAACACAAAGCATCTCTGTGGCAACAAATATATCCAAAATCGGCATGCTTAATTTTTAAATTTTAAATACAGATTTTTTCTCTTTTATAGAGGTTTTAGTTGCAATTATAATAAAAAATAGAGTATAATACTCGTGTATAAGTAGACTTTATCGCATACGCGCCGTTACAAGCACTCGCAAGCTCGTGCTTGTAATTTTCGTCGCTAATGCGATAAAGTCTTTCTTATACACATGTATTATAATATACTATTTTAGGCTCAAAAAATATGCGATTGGCCTGCAAATTCCGATTGTAAAGAAGGAGTTGCTCATGATGAAGAAGTTACTATATTACCTACAAAACCAACCGACAAAGTGCCAGGAAGTGACTGGAGTCATCAAACTCCATCTTACGAGTGGACATCCTCAACTCAAAAACCATCAACAACAACCACGGAAGAAATTACAACCGAGGCTTTCGAACCTTTAGGTGGCCAATATAAAATTGTTTGTTATTTTACCAATTGGGCTTGGTATAGAAAAGGATTGGGTAAATACATACCGGAAGATATCGATCCTAATTTATGTACGCACATAATATACGGTTTTGCTGTTTTGGATTACGAAAATTTGGTTGTTAGAGCGCACGATTCTTGGGCCGATTTCGACAATAGTAAGTTAACAAAAAAGCTTTAAGGATTACTAAAACCAATTTCTTTTTTCAGAATTTTATTCTAGGGTTGTTGCGTTCAAAAAGAAAGGATTAAAAGTGTTATTAGCTTTAGGCGGTTGGAACGATTCTATGGGCGATAAATACTCTCGTTTAGTCAACAGTCCAGCATCTAGAGCAAAATTCATAACGCACGTACTGGAATTTTTAGCTAAATATGATTTCGACGGTTTGGATTTGGATTGGGAATATCCTAAATGTTGGCAGGCAAGTTTAAAGTTACTCGAATGGTAGCTACGTTTATGACTTAACTAATCTCTATCCACCGAACAGATGCATCTAAGCCACTCCCACAAAAATGGCACGATATTTGAATAGAATTTTTCTATTTGTCGAATTTTGAAACTTCAGTTTATAACCACTAACACTCATACAAGAATTCACATGCGTCAACCTGATTTGACTGAAATTTTTGGGGAGTGGCTTAGCTTCATCTGTTCGTTAGACAGAGTATAGTGCAATTAGCGAGACCATAAATGCATTGCTACGAGAATAATATCATAAATAGCTATTTTAATAAGTGTTTACCTAGGTCGATTGTAAAAAAGGTCCCGATTCAGACAAACCGGCGTTTGCGGCATTTATAACCGAAATAAAACAGGCATTTAGACCGAAAGGTTTATTACTTTCGGCAGCAGTTTCTCCAAGTAGGACTGTCATAGATGCCGGATACGATGTTCCAGCTTTAGCTAGAAATCTCGATTGGGTAGCAGTGATGACGTATGATTTCCATGGTCAATGGGATAAACAAACTGGCCACGTAGCACCCTTATATTTCCACCCTGACGACGAAGTAGCATTTTTCAACACGGTGAGTAAAATCACTATGTTTAACTAAAAATTACATTCGTATAATTTTAGAATTATTCGATAAATTATTGGATATCAGAAGGAGTTCCTAGTAGAAAAATAGTTATGGGCATGCCGTTATACGGACAATCGTTCCAATTGGAGAAAGCAGCTAACAACGGTTTGAATGCAAAAGCACCAGGACCTGGTCAAGCGGGAGAATTTACTCGAGCTGCAGGCTTTCTATCCTATTACGAAATTTGCGATCGCGTTAAAAACAAAGGTTGGACAGTCGTACAAGATCCTCAACATCGAATGGGACCGTATGCTTACAAAGGAAATCAATGGGTTTCTTTCGACGATAAAGAAATGATTCGACGAAAATCCGAGTTTGTTAAAAAGATGAATTTGGGTGGTGGAATGATATGGGCGTTAGATTTGGATGATTTTAAAAACAGGTTTGTTTCTCTTATCAATTTATTGTCAATTCTTTCAACGTTTGGTTTTAGATGCGGTGAGGGCAAACATCCCCTCTTGAGTACCATTAGAAAAGTTTTGTCAAGTCCTGGTCACGAATCACCCATTACCAACAGACCAGCAGACGATGAGGTAGGACATCATCACACTACTGCATCTCTTCCCCCATCATCGGTGGATTTACCTGTTGTAACGACACCAGTTCCACATTCAACCACCGAACCTGCCAAAGTAGATCACAATTCTGAATTTAAAGTGGTTTGTTATTTCACTAATTGGGCATGGTATAGACAAGGTGTAGGAAAATATTTGCCAAACGACATCGATCCAGATTTGTGTACTCACATCGTGTATGGATTTGCTGTTTTAGACGGAGACAAACTCATTATTAAACCTCACGATACCTGGGCTGACTTTGACAACAGTAATATTTTTAATAAATTAATTCACCACTCTCTATTTATTTAATTTTAGAATTTTATGAAAAAGTAACCGCTTATAAAGCTAAAGGTATTAAAGTTCTAATTGCAATTGGAGGATGGAACGACTCTGCGGGCGACAAATATTCTCGTTTGGTAAACAATCCTTCTTCGCGAAGACGTTTTATAGAACACGTGGTCGAATTTATAGAAAAACACAACTTTGACGGTTTAGATTTGGACTGGGAATATCCCAAATGTTGGCAGGTTGATTGTAATAAAGGCCCTGCTTCTGACAAAGAAGCTTTTGCTGATTTTGTTAAAGAATTACATCACGTTTTTCAACCAAAAAAATTACTGCTTTCTGCAGCTGTTTCTCCAAGTAAAAGAGTTGTCGACTCTGGTTACAACGTTCCTGCCCTTTCTCGCTATTTGGATTGGATTGCTGTTATGTGTTACGATTACCATGGACAATGGGATAAAATTACTGGACACGTGGCGCCTATGTATAGCCATCCAGAAGATGAAGATGCTACTTTTAATACGGTTCGAATTATTAAACTCTGTCCAGCGAACAGATGCATCTAAGCCACTCCTCATAAATTTCTATCAAATATGGACTTTTTTGGGCTTAGATGCATTTGCTCCCTGGACAGGGGTTAGCCTTAAATATCCTAATAAAGCAACAAAATATTTTTACAGAACTTTACAATAAATTACTGGATTAATCAAGGAGCAGATAGAAAGAAAATTGTAATGGGTATGCCTACGTATGGGCAATCGTTTTCTCTACAAGAAAGACAAGAACATGGGTTAAATGCCCCCACTTATGGAGGTGGAGAAGCAGGAGAAGAAACGCGAGCTCGAGGATTCTTATCCTATTACGAAGTTAAATATTTAGATACTTTAAGGCGCTATTTAATTAAAACCAACATTTTGTAGATTTGCAGCAACATCATCAAAAAACATTGGACGGTTGTTCGAGATAAAAAGAACAGAATAGGACCATACGCGTACAGTGGCGATCAATGGGTATCGTTCGATGATATCGACATGATTAGATACAAATCTGAATATATCAAAAATATGGGCTTAGGAGGTGGTATGATTTGGGCTTTAGATCTCGACGATTTTAAAAATATTTGCAACTGCGAAAACTACCCCTTATTGAGAACAATAAACAGAGTCCTTAGAAATTACGCAGTTCCAGCTCCTACTTGTAAACTAGGACAAGAAGTTCTTCCACCACCACCTAAAAAGGCGACCTCTATAACACATAAACCCACGCAATCTTGGCAAACTAACTGGCAAACTGAGAAGCCTCAAACTAATTGGCAAAATTTCAATCCTCCTACCACTAAAAAACCTTTAGACGATGTTTTACGTTGCCAAGGGCGGTTGTTTGTGGCTCATAAAAGTAATTGTAACCAATATTACTTATGTAATCAAGGTCAACTTATGCTACAAGCGTGTCCTAGTGGACTGTTTTGGAATAGCGACCACTGCGATTGGCCTGAAAACACGGAATGTCATCCAGATGTAACAACCTTACAACCAACGACTTCTCGTAAGGAAGAAGTGACTAAACCCTTTGTTACCAACAAACCCGTAATTTCGCCAACACAAAAACCGTTTATTCCAGGAACTGCAATAAATCCCAATAAGGGAGGCTATAAAGTTGTTTGTTACTTTACAAATTGGGCTTGGTACAGGTAGGGTAGTTGGAAAACTTTGAATGCAAAATGAGCAAATTTACTGTACTTTTAGGCAAGAAAAGGGCAAGTACGTTCCTAGTGACATCGATCCTACTTTATGTACTCACATAACGTACGGATTTGCAGTTTTGGATACAAATACATTAACGATCAAGTCTCACGATCCATGGGCAGATGTTGATAATGGTTTGTATTAATTTGCCCAAAATTGTACCATATTGTAAAAATAATTTTTAGGATTTTACAAAAAGGTGGTTGCGTTAAAATCGCATGGAATCAAAGTATTGATAGCTTTAGGGGGCTGGAACGATTCTCTCGGAAGTAAATATTCGCGTTTAGTCAACAATCCTCAATCGCGCGCTAAATTTATTTCGGACGTAGTAAGATTTATCGAAAAGTGGGGATTCGATGGTTTGGATTTAGATTGGGAATATCCAAAATGTTGGCAAGTTGATTGTAACAAAGGACCTCATTCTGATAAACAAGGATTCGCAGACCTCGTAAGAGAATTAAGTGAGGTGTTTAAACCTAAGGGTTGGTTATTATCGGCTGCCGTTTCCCCAAGCAAGACTGTAATAGATGCTGGATATGATGTTCCTACTTTGAGCAAGTATTTCGATTGGATCGCGGTGATGACTTACGATTTTCACGGACATTGGGATAAACAAACAGGACACGTAGCTCCACTGTATTATTATCCTGACGACACTTACGATTATTTCAACGCTGTACGTAAATTATTGATTAATTTTAATTACAAATTATAACTTTTAATGTGTTTAGAACTTCTCGCTTCACTACTGGATCGAAATGGGTGCAGAGCCTAGTAAATTAATTATGGGCATGCCACTTTATGGACAGTCGTTTAGTTTAGCCGATCAAAGCAAAATTGGTTTGAATTCGGCTGCTTATGGACCTGGCGAAGCTGGTGAATATACGAGAGCAGGAGGATTTATGGCGTTTTATGAAGTAAATTGAAGTTGTTTGTATTTTCTTAAATTAATAGCCAATTTTTAGATTTGCGAAAGGGTTAAACGAAGATCTTGGACAGTTGTAAGAGATAAGGAAGGTAGAATTGGACCTTATGCAATTAGTGGTAACCAATGGGTGTCTTACGACGACATTTCTGAAATTAGACGAAAGTCAAAATTAGTTAAAGAATTGGGACTCGGTGGCGGTATGATTTGGGCATTAGATTTGGACGATTTTAGAAACGTTTGTGGATGTGGCAAACATCCGTTGTTGAAGACGTTAAATAACGAACTAAGGGGTGTACCGGTAGATACTCACTTAGAAAATTGTACGTAATTCTAATTATTAAACTGTGATTAATGCAGTTTTGGTGCTTTTTTAAGGCAAATGCTTATTATATAAGTAATCAATTACAAAAATATAAGTTTATCAACTGAGCTTGTTTTACTATTTTTATCTATAAATTATTACTAGCGGATCACCCCCGTCGAGATTCGACGAAGTATTTGAAGATACGAAAGCGTTTATCATAAATTTTTTTATAAAAATTTGTCGTTATGTTGGTATACCACACTGTCATAATTTATTTAAAAAAAATTTACGGAATGTAGAATGTGTTGTATAAGCTGCATAAGCTTGCTTTGTTGCTAAGACAACAAAGCAAGGCGCACGCTCTCATCAAAAACCAATAGAATTCGTTCTTTCCTCAACAAACTTAGAACAGTCTGTATTTATGTGACGTCACGTCAAAATATTTACGTGACGTCGCATAATCTCATAATCATAAAAACAGTTTTTATAAAAACTTCGTAGAAAAATGAAATTTTCAAAAATTATTATAATGCACTTACTACCTACACCGATGATTGCACTGGTCAACACACTTTTTGTACAGGGTCGACATACGCTATTTTAGGTGTCTTTTGGGCCGCTGAATCCGAAAATGAAAATATTTTTGCCAGATTGGCTTTAGTTTTCGAAATATTTTAAAATTTCGTTTCTGGCGCTATGCAGATTTTCAAAAATTTGTATTTTTAATCGTAATCACTCTAACGTAAGCTTTGAAGCCATAAAATTCGAAAAAAAAGTACTGTATGCACATTTTTCCAAGAAAAATTCATTAAAATCGTGTTTTTAACAAGAAAAACATGGAATGTTTGGTCAAAATTCTTCAATTAGCCAAAAACAAAACGTTCTAAAATAGTAAATGTTTGTTCGAAATTGATAAAAAATTTTAATCTACATATAGTCATAAGTTTCAACTTTAACGTGTGAAAATTTCAAACTGATTTGACCCCAATTGCATCATCTGTAGCGAATTAATTGCGTGACCGTAGTTAGAATTAACCATAGTTATGGTCATTTTCGCTCCGTACGACTGTATGACTCGCAGATAGCTACAACAAACACAGTAGGTATAATCTTAACTACGTTTGGGGGCGCACGCAGTTAATTCGCTACAGCTTATGGAATTGGTATCAAATCAATTTGAAATTTTCACATATTAAAGTTGAGACTTATGACTAGAGAACGGATTCCTAGCAAATTTGCTATAAGTAGGTGAAAATTAATAGCAGAGCAAATTTGACTTGAAATCTTTGTGATTTGCCTTAAACGCTCTCACATGACAAAAATTTTTTTTTTAGAAATTGAAAGAACTGTAAGTTACCTGTGTAACTCATCTTTAAAGTCTCCTAACACAAAAACCGTTACACGTCGAGTTCTACGTTAAATTACAGCAATCTTTTTTATTAGTTCACTATGTATAAATGCGCATAGGTACTATAATTCTTAAAATTGAGATAATACAAGATAGTAGATGCTGGAAAGAGCTGTAAAACTGCCAAATTAATTCAAACGTCGAAAAAAGCAAATTAAAGCATTACTTTTTTAAAGCGTACGAATAGAATCAACTGGGCAGTGCTAGTAAAATAATTAAATTGCAAATTAATAAAATCGACTCGAGAAAGGCCACCCTACTCCCCACTGAATAATATTTTAATTAACTATCAATTATTTAACGTGACATCAAAATTATAGGGGCTGATTATGATTACTATGAGGTATATAACGTGTTGATATTTTTACTTTGATCAATTAAATTACAATATTATTCAGGCCTTCCCTCTATCCTCCTATTATTCTTTTAAGTCAATTTTATTGAATGCAGGTCGATAGCAGCTGGAAAATCTCTAAATTCGTCAATTTAATTTTTTGGTAGATGCGTTATAAATAATCCAAACAAATAACAGTACAAAAAAATTAAATTATCCGGCAAGAACCACGTGGAGGTCTTAGAGAACTCTTGCCAGGAATGGAAGGGATGAAGAGGGAAAGATCCAACTTCACATCAGGTAAGCGTGATCCCAAGGAGTAAAGGAAAGAGGAGACAATTCTGAGGAATTTTCACATCAGGTAAACTCCGACAGAATGGGATATGGGTAGGAAATTAAAGTTCCTCACCAGTCCGCTGTTTCTTATTCTTTTGGCACGGCATGTGATCGTCTTAGGATCGTGACGGTCCAACCCTGTGAATAAGAAAGTAGATTTAGTTTTTTTATTGATATTCTATTATGTGGAAAAAAGAAGAGAAAATTATTTACTACATCTGGTCTCGTTCGCTGATCTGAAAATTAGAAAAACTTAATTAATTGGTTTTCGTAACTCAGGCCGACTTTAAACATTTTTCTTACCTCATTACCTCACATAATTTCCTTACCTCCATACCTTACCTTATCTCATTACCTCACATCATTACCTTACCTCCTTACCTTACCTTATCTCACTTTCACTGAATGCACAAACACTTTGAAAAAAGTTAAAATGACTCACCAGGCTTCCATCATATCTGCTTACGGCGCCCTACCTACAGAAGAAAAAAAATACGGTTAGTTCTCATAGAAAAATTGTGAAGAGAGGTCAAAATATACCTTTAATCCTCGTATCCTTTCACTTTGAAAGCTCGTTCGCTCCTTGATGGCTGCTCCATATCCCAAACTTGTCAACACTAACAGTCCACGACTACTTTCACTAGTTTTAATTGTTCCACGTATCGCGAAACCGTGTATTTATTAATGAACACCTTTACTACTATTTTTTACCAAAATTCCGAATTTATGTTACGAACTCGACACTACGGCATGACCGATCGCGACGAATAATACGAAACCTTCTGCCTCTAGATCTATCGAATAGTCGACTGAAACCAAAAATTTAGTTATAACATAATACGCTCCCACACTGCAGGTTACATAAAATTAACACTTTATCAATATCCATACTAACTCTCCTTTAGGAGGAGTTGCTACCACTGGTCCGGTAGTCGTGCACGTCACTGGCCATAGCGTTGGTTCGTAACGTACACGACCTCACGAACAGTTGACATTATAACCAATAGATAATTCCCCTCCAGGAAGAGTTGCTATCACTGATCCCGGTAGTGATGGACGCCTGTCTCCATAGCGTTGGTTCTTAACGTACACCACCTCACGGATTCTTGACCAGCATGAAACGTCGTAGAGTCGCTCATCTGTGTCATGGATAGTCCCCCCAGAGTAGGTTACAATTAATTAACATAAATTAAATATAAATAATAACTCACACATTCACCCGGAAGAGCTGCAACTACTGATTCCGGTAGTAGTGCACGTCACTGGCCATAGCGTTGGTTCGCAACGTACATCACATCACGGACAGTTTACATTGTAAGTAATAGATAAATCCCACCAGGAGGAGTTGCTACCACTGATCCAGGCAGTGGAGCACGTCACTGGCCATAGCGTTGGTTCGTAACGTACACCACCTCACGGATATGACCAGCAAGAAATCTGCGTCATCGATAATCTCCCCTCAGAGCAGGTTACATTTAATAACAATGCCTAACTTGAAATTGACTTATTTCTGCGCTTTAACTGCTAGTTTATAGCCATTCAAACAGTTATTAGTTCTCAATTTAAAACATTTGTTCATAAAAACTTAAATGATACAAAAGTATTAATAAAATGAATGTGAAAAGGTGAACACGCCATAGCCCCACTAAAAAATATAGGTATTGTTCGTGGCAATAAATATTTTGAAAAACATAACATAATCATTAATAACTAGCTAAGAAAAACAATTGGATCATATAATCTGAAGAACACAAGTTATTTATTCGAAGACTTGTGCTAAAAAAGCCTACGACTAAACTGGATTTATATTAGCCAGAGTAGCTTTCCTTTTGAAGCTATTACACATTTTCCACTAATTATGTACTGCCTTGAGATCTTCTGTAAAAGACAAAAAATTATTAATTACCTGGATTTATAAAAACTTAGACAAGCAAGTTAGGAAAGCACGTGATGACAGTTTAAAACAAATTCAAAGGGAGCAATTAGAAATAAGTACTCTGGTGCTCACCTAATTTATTTAAACCACGTGGAGGCGGTTGTGTCTTTGATTCGCCTCATTATAAACTGCACCTTCCATGTTGGTACTTTTACTCTCTTTAAATCTCTCTAAGGGTAGTTCTACATTTAAGTTTGTGTCGACTTTAGTTTCTCTGGAAAATACGTAAAAAATTAAAGACCTGGTGATAGCAAAAGTTAGGAAAGCACGTGATGACAGTTTAAAACAACTTAAAAGGGAGCAATTAGAAATAAGTACTCTGGTACTCACCTAATTTATTTAAACCACGTGGAGGCGGTTGTGTATTTGATTCGCCTCATTATAAACTGCACCTTCCATGTTGGTACTTTTACTCTCTTTAACCCTCTCTAAGGGTAGTTCTACATTTAAGTTTGTGTCGACTTAGTTTCTCTGGAAAATACGTAAAATATTAAAGACCTGGTGATAGCAAAAGTTAGGAAGGCACGTGATGACAGTTTAAGACAAATTAAAAGGGAGCAATTAGAAATAAGTGCTCTGGTACTCACCTAATTTATTTAAACCACGTGGAGGCGGTTGTGTCTTTGATTCGCCTCATTATAAACTGCACCTTTCATGTTGGTACTTTTACTCTCTTTAACCCTCTCTAAGGGTAGTTCTACATTTAAGTTTGTGTCGACTTAGTTTCTCTTGAAAATACGTAAAAAATTAAAGACCTGGTGATAGAAAAAGATCCTGATAGTGTAAGGTTTAAAGAAGGCAATGACAATATTTGTATAGGACATAAGATCCTAATTCGTGAGGAAAGTTCAACTGAACTTGGTGGAATTTAAAACAATAAAGCAAGTTGTGTTTACCGAACATCCATTCAAATAAAAATTAAATGTGGCCAAATAACAAATAATTACACGATTTCTTACCTAGGTTAAATCATTTGAAGGTAATAGGATATTTATTTGAAGGTGCTGGAGGTTTCTCTGTCGAAGTAGGCTTTTAACATTCTTTATTTCCCATCAGGTATAATAATCGTCTTGTAATTATGCAATGAGTGGAGTTTTATCTGTATGAGACAAAAAATAATTAATCTCGAAAAAACTCAAAATTTCCTTTATGTGTTTAAATTTATTTGTGTGGTTATGTTAAGTTATTTTAAAATTTATGAAAATAATAAAAACAGTGTTTCTCACCTTATTGTTCTTCTTAGTACCTAGTAGGTAGTAGCGACATGTTTTTAGGTAAATCCTTGACAAGGTCCGCTGTTTCTTATTCTTTTGGCCCCACATATATGATCCTCTTAGAATTGTAACGCTCCAATCCTATGAAGCTGCATCTGATTTGATGATCTGATGGAGATTAGAAAACTTAATTAATTGGGTTTTATCACTCAAGCTGACTTTAAGCAATTATCTTACCTCATTGCCTCTTACTTCATTTCATCACCTTACCTTATGTCACTTTCACTGAATGCACAAACACTTTAAAGACCGTTAAAATAACTCACCAGGCTTCCATCATATCTGCTTACGGGCCTTACCTAGAAAAGATAAAAAACAGTTAATACTCATTGAATAATTCAAGACAGAGAGATCAAAATACCTTTATCCTCGTGTCCTTTCGCGTTTAAAGCTCGTTCGCTCCTTGATGGCTGCTCCATATCCCAAGCTTGTCAATACTAAGAGTCCACAACTACTTTCCACTAAGTTTTAATTGTTCCACGTATCGCGAAACCGTATATTTATTAATGAACACCTTCACTACTTTTTACAAAAATTCCGAAATCGTATTCAAAGCTCTATTGGCTTTTCTAATTTCTTAGTAACGAACTCGACACTGTAGAAGATGACCGATCGCGACGTACGAAACACAACGTCTTGCACCTTGGTTCATCGAATAGGTGGACTGAAATACCATTTTAGTAAATGAGAAGTAGTTTTTCTGTAAAAGTAAAAATAATAATTAATTAAAGGGTTTATTAAAATTTAGAAAAGCAAGCCCTGGCGATCCTGACTTTTATAAACAAAAAATATAGAAATCGTCAAATAGAAAAGAATGATTTCGATTCTTACCTAGTTTAAACCATCTGAAGGTGGTCGGTTGTTTCTCGGTGAAGATGCCGTAGGTTTCTCCATCGATGTAGGTTTTAAAGCTGTCTTAGGTAGCTTCATCTTTAAATTTGGTGTGTTAACTTCAGATTCTCTGTGAAATACATCAAATGATTAGCGACCTGGTGTTAGAAACTTTTAGCCAAGCACGTAATGACAATTTAAAACAACTTACAAGGGATCAATTAGAAATAAGTTCTCTGGTGCTCACCTAATTTATTTAAACCACGTGGAGGCGGCTGTGTCTTTGATTCTCCCCATTACAAACTACACCTTTCATGTGGTTACTTTTACTCTCTTTAACTCTCTCTAAGGGTAGTTCTACATTTAAGTTTGTGTCGACTTTAGCTGCTCTGGAAAATACGTAAAAAATTAAAGACCTGGTGATAGCAAAAGTTAGGAAAGCACGAGATGACAGTTTAAAACAATTTTAAAGGGAGCAATTAGAAATAAGTACAACTGTGGTGCTCACCTAATTTATTTAAACCACGTGGAGGCGGTTGTGTCTTTGATTCGCCTCATTTCAAACTGCACCTTCGATGTTGGTACTCTTACTCTCTTTAACTCTCTCTAAGGGTAGTACTATATTTAAGTTTGTGTCGACTTTAGCTTCTCTGGAAAATATGTAAAATAATTAAAGACCTGGTGATAGAAAAAGTTCCTGATAGGGTAAGGTTTAAAGAAGGCAATGACAATATTTGTATTGGAAATAAGATCCTAATTCGTGAGGAAAGTTCAACTGAACTTGGTGGAATTTAAAACAATAAAGGAAGTTGTGTTTACCAAACATCCATTCAAATAAAAATTAAATGTGGCCAAATAGCAAATAATTACACGATTTTACCTAGGTTAAATCATTTGCAGGTAATAGGATATTTATTTGAAGGTGCTGGAGGTTTCTCTGTCGAAGTAGGCTTTTAACATTCTTTATTTCCCATCAGGTATAATAATCGTCTCGTAATTATGTAATGAGTGGAGTTTTATCTGTATGAGACAAAAAATAATTAATCTCGATAAAACTCAAAATTTCCTTTAATGTGTTTAAATGTATTTGTGTGGTTATGTTAAGTTATTTTAAAATTTATGAAAATAATAAAAACAGTGTTTCTCACCTTATTGTTCTTCTTAGTACCTAGTAGCGACATGTTTTTAGGTAAATCCTTGACAAGGTCCGCTGTTTCTTATTCTTTTGGCCCCACATATGATCCTCTTAGAATTGTGACGCTCCAATCCTATGAAGCTGCATCTGATTTGATGATCTGATGGAGATTAGAAAAGTTAATTAATTGGGTTTTATCACTCAAGCTGACTTTAAGCAATTATCTTACCTCATTGCCTCTTACCTCATTTCATCACCTTACCTTATGTCACTTTCACTGAATGCACAAACACTTTAAAGACCGTTAAAATAACTCACCAGGCTTCCATCATATCTGCTTACGGGCCTTACCTAGAAAAGATAAAAAACAGTTAATACTCATTGAATAATTCAAAACAGAGAGATCAAAATACCTTTATCCTCGTGTCCTTTCGCGTTTAAAGCTCGTTCGCTCCTTGATGGCTGCTCCATATCCCAAGCTTGTCAATACTAAGAGTCCACAACTACTTTCCACTAAGTTTTAATTGTTCCACGTATCGCGAAACCGTATATTTATTAATGAACACCTTCACTACTTTTTACAAAAATTCCGAAATCGTATTCAAAGCTCTATTGGCTTTTCTAATTTCTTAGTAACGAACTCGACACTGTAGAAGATGACCGATCGCGACGTACGAAACACAACGTCTTGCACCTTGGTTCATCGAATAGGTGGACTGAAATACCATTTTAGTAAATGAGAAGTAGTTTTTCTGTAAAAGTAAAAATAATAATTAATTAAAGGGTTTATTAAAATTTAGAAAAGCAAGCCCTGACGATCCTGACTTTTATAAACAAAAAATATAGAAATCGTCAAATAGAAAAGAATGATTTCGATTCTTACCTAGTTTAAACCATCTGAAGGTGGTCGGTTGTTTCTCGGTGAAGATGCCGTAGGTTTCTCCATCGATGTAGGTTTTAAAGCTGTCTTAGGTAGCTTCATCTTTAAATTTGGTGTGTTAACTTCAGATTCTCTGTGAAATACATCAAATGATTAGCGACCTGGTGTTAGAAACATTTAGCCAAGCACGTAAAGACAATTTAAAACAACTTAAAAGAGAGCAATAAGAAATAAGTACTCTGGTGCTCACCTAATTTGTTTAATTAGTTTTTTACCGGAGTGTAAAACGAGAGCCCCTAGTTTATTTTAAATGTCTTTTTGAAAATGTAACAAGTTCAAAATTAAAACATTTTAAGTAAAATAAAGTATAGGTACTTTATCAATTTGATAACACAATTTTTGAACAAAGTAAAAATGTAGTGTTAGGCCTTGAAAATTTAATCAAATGATGTATGAGTAATTTGTCTTCCAACATCTTACATAATTTCATTTTTAAAAGAAATAAATTTTGGACCCTAAATGTAAGTAGGTATTTAATTAGAGTTGTAAATGAATTCCGTTGCCCAAAAATTTAAAAAATAAAAAATTATGTTTGTCAACTTTCGTAAACTAGCTTCAATTTAACGATTTCGTCTATCAAAATAAAATAAAAATAATTTTCCAAACTTTCCAAATCAAGTTTACTCAAAGTAAAATTTTAAAAATTACTAAATATTAACAAAATCTTACCTCGAAGCGGAGCTTACTGCAAGGGTAAATTTTAAGGGTTCAATTGGCACTATTTTCTTACAAAACACAATTTAATTAGTTAACAAATCACCTATTAATCTAAAATTTATTAATGAGAAACGCGCAGCTTTAAATACATTTGGATACTAAAACCCATCACTACCATTCAAGTTCGAGCTTGCATTTGTTCAAATCGCAAGATAAAAGAACACCTGTAATGTTTTAGTTATTTTGATAATATGTATTTTAATCTAAATTTTTATTTGAATTGTTAAAAAGTTTCAACACAGCGGCAAAAATTTGAAAATTTTATTAGGACTCCAAAGCATCCATTTAGTCAAAAATTAAAGTTTTCTGATCATTTTATTAAAAAAAAATAATTTCCCAATTATACAAAATAATCCCAAATTAAACTTGTAAATTATTTTACCTAAAAACAGGGGTGAACTAAATTTAAGCAACTTATTGGACTGGATTATGGTCGCCCAATTTTGTGTTTTCAAAATCTTAAGAACTAGATCATCTAATTCTCTAGAGGCTATTATTATTTAATAAAATTAAAACAAGAAGTGCTAAGTCGATGGAACCAGAGTTGATTATAGAAAAAATATAGAAAAAAAAATAGATAGGGGAGAGTTAGCCAAAACGGGATAATTGTTTACCGGAAATTTTATCATCATAAAATTTGGAAATATGTTTTAGAAGTTCCAGTTGGGTAAAACGAGATACGAAGCATTTAGATAAAACTGAATGCTACCCTGTTTTGTCAGACCATATGCATCTAATTGCTTCAATATTTCTAATTTTGACTGTAAAATTTTCAGGATGAAAGTATAATGGGAAAGCACAAGAGGAAAACGATTAGGTAATCTTGGGATGAAGAAAGTATGCGCAAGACCGTGGAGGAGGTGTTGAAAAGAAGAATGGGATATCTTAAAGATTACAAACAATTCTTAGTGCCTCGTTCAACTGTCTGAGCAAGAAAAAAGGACTAGAACGTCATATTTTGCTTATAGAGTCAAAACTGTTTGGTTTCACACTACAGACGAAGGGGAAAACGATGATGCTGCTTGCATCTGTTGTCACGAAATGTACTCCAATAACTCCAATTCCCAGTTGGAGGACAAGTCGACTTGTCAAGGTTGGATCCACGAAACTTGTACCGACATGGAACA
Source organism: Malthinus seriepunctatus (assembly GCA_963924605.1). Classification (NCBI taxonomy): domain Eukaryota; kingdom Metazoa; phylum Arthropoda; class Insecta; order Coleoptera; family Cantharidae; genus Malthinus; species Malthinus seriepunctatus. The sequence continues at coordinate 2,854,717 of OZ004602.1, forward strand.
TGATGACGATAAGAAAAGGTATGTGCCCTTTTTGAATTTTTCGGCACTTTAATTTTTTGAGTCGCCTCAAACGCAAGAGTGCTATAATTGCGGAGGTAATCACCCTGCTGGCTACAAGGGCTGTGCCATACGCAAACAGCTACAACAAAAGTGATTTCCTGCACTTAGAGAAAAGAAAATTGTAAACAACGATCACGATAAAAATTTACCAAACACGCTCCCAATTAGACCACCACATTCAAGCCAATCTTACGCACAAACAGTAAAAGGCGATGCCAACATTAATGCTACCACGCAACAAACACAATCAGGAGTTGTAGAACACCCCACCAACAAACTCGAAGAAATGATGCAACAACTAATGGGAAGAATGGCCACAATGCTCAATCTCCTAACAGCCATGATTGCCAAAATGGCATAATACTCTTGTTTACATAAAACTATGTCCACTACAATAAAAATTGCCGTCTGAAATGCCAATAGACTAGCACTAAGATTTCAAGAACTTAAATCTGCAACATAGATATAATGCTTATATCGGAAACACATTTCACTCGAAAGAATCATATAAGGATACCACGATACATCGTATACGACACACAACATCCCGACGGAACCGCTCATGGTGAAAGTGCAATCATAACAAAAAACTCGATTAAACATTACGAAAACAATCATTTCAACCAAGATTACATACAATCAACATGTATCACAGCCCAAGACTCGATAGGACCGATTACATTTGCAGCAGTATATTGCCCACCAAAGCACACCATTAAGCAAGATCAATTTTCACAATTTTTCCAGACGCTGGCCACTAGGTACCTAGCTGCAGGAGATTATAACGCGAAACAACCATGGTGGGGTTCGAGGTCTCATACACCGAACTCGAAAGGCCGGCAGCTATACCTAGCTATGCTCCAAAATAACCTGCAACCAATTTCAACTGGCGAGCCGACCTACTGGCGAAGTGATCGTAGAAAATTACCACATGTAATTGATTTTTGTGTGACTAAGGGCATAACAGGGAACAACATATCGTCTGAATCCTGCTTCGATCTGTCTTCTGATCACTCACCAATATTAATCGCCCTACAAACACAAGTAAAATCTCGGCAAAACCCGCCAACTCTTCATAATAAAAAACAAATTGGAATTTATTCAAAATGCTCCTAAACGAACGAGTAAACTGCAATATTTCACTTAAAACCGAAGAAGATCTGGAAACAGCAATCGACGAATTAAACCAAAATATACAACGAGCCGCCTGGGAGTCAACACCAACTTGCAAACATCCTGGTTCGCAAGAAAACTCAAGTAATGTCAAAGCTAAAATATTAAAGAAAAGAAAACTAAGGAAAAAATGGCAAACAACTAGAACTCCTCATGACAAATGCAAATTGAACAAAGCAATAAAAGATTTAAAAGAAATAATAAACAAAGAAAAAAATGTATCTATAGAACAATATCTCGATCAACTAACGCCAACCGAGGCCACTAATTACTCTCTCTGGAAGGCCACAAAAAAGTTAAGAAGACCTCAGTAATTTATTGCACCAATTCGTCAAAACGACGGTAGCTGGGCTCGAGACGATAAAACAAAATCAAAAATTTTTGCCGAACAACTACAAAAAGTATTCACACCGTTTCTTCCAGAAAATGAAGAAAATAAAAACATATCTGATTTTTTAGAAGCGCCTTTTCAGATGGAAATTCCAATAAACAATTTCAAGATCTCAGAAGTTCAACGCGTGATACCTGGTGATACCTAGTAAAAAATCTAAATGCCAAAAAATCGCAGGTTACGATCTTATCTCCGGAAAAATAATGAAAGAACTACCGTGCAAGATAATTCGTCTACTAACAATAATATACAGGGTGGTTGGTTTTTTACTGTCCAGCTAATATCTGCTATCTGCTTGCGAGGAGGCCCCTAAGGTTTTAGTTACGCCACTGTAAACGGACCACGGTCTCAAGCATGAAGATAGCGATCATTGTTGCCTAAAAAAGTTCTATGGAAAGTGTTAATATTTTGTTGATATGCGCCTCATAATCATGAACTATAAATTTTATTTTTAAAAATGTATTTTTTCTAGAAAGAACCAAAAGAAGTTGTTTACACTTTTTCTCACAAACATCCTGTAGATAGCAAATTCCAAGCCTTTTAATTTCACCGACAGATGGTGCCAAATTGAAAGCAAGTTCAAGGTCACAGTTGTCAAATGTATCTACGTTGGTTAAAGTGTTGTTATTTACATTTTTCAATAATAATAAACGTATAAATACAATTATTTGATAATAAAATGAGTGTAATGATTCAAAACAATTAGAAGATAGTGGCGGTTTGAGCTGTTAACTCACATCGCGTTAGTTTTACACCATTTCGTGCAAGAGAAAACTATTTTCGTCAAGACAGTTAAAATTTGTAAAACGCAAAAATGTTGGAAGGATTAGTAGCTTGGGTTTTAAATAACTACTTAGGAAAGTATGTGGAAAATTTGAACACCGATCAACTTAGCATAGCAATGTTATCTGGTAAATTGAGGAGAGGTTCGATCTATTCAAACTTATAATTGTTATTTTGTAGGAGAAGTCGAATTGGAAAATTTACCATTAAAGAAAGACGCGTTACGACATTTTAATTTACCAATTGAAATTAAAACTGGCTTTATTGGTAAAGTCAAATTACAGATACCGGTGAGACAGCTACGTTCTGCACCGTGGGTGATTGTAATAGAACAACTCTATGTCGTCATAAGTCCAATAGATCTTGATGAAGTAAGTCGTTTTGATAATTTGAAAAACGTATGTAATGGTATTTTCTATGTAGTGGGATTCTGTAGCAGAAGAAGCTACTGTTCAAGAATTTAAATTAAGCGCTTTAGATGCAATCGAAGCAAGGTGGCGTTTAGAAACAGATTCTAAAAACAGTGCAACTTATTACTCCTCAACATACTCATCTTGGTTAAATTTTGGTACCGGCTTAATCACAGATATTATGGAAAACCTACAAGTAAATTTCGCTAATTTTTAAACTTATATATTATAACTAATTTTTAGTTAATTATTCGTGACGTACACATTCGTTATGAAGATACAATTAACGTTACGAATCAAGCTGTGAGTTTTGGAATAACAATGGATTATTTATCGGCGCAAAGTTGTGATTCTACATGGGTACCGGGTTTTTCTCACTGGGAAAGCTCGACCGAGTCCTTTAAATTACTAGAAATGCACCAATTATCCATATATTGGTTAGAAACAACCCAACTGTATTCAAAACTGACTCTAAACGAACTTAAAGTATGTTTTCTAAAACACAAAGCGATTTTAATTAAAAAATTTAAATTTTAGACCGCAATGTCTCCTCTTAACGGTTCTATTTACACCGATAGTTACATTCTTTCGCCGGTTAGTGCGCAAGCACACTTGAAACGTAACCGAAGTGAACAACCATTAAGATCACATGACACACCGAGAATTGTTTGTGATTTGCACCTTCAAGAAGTTCCTTTAATTTTAGTAGATGTACGTAAAAGTTGACTGTTTAAAATACGTTGTAATTGTATAATTTTAGTGTCAGTATGAGCAAATGGTGAATTGTCTAAGAGGAATACACACTATTTCATTTTTACGCACTTTTCGTAAATATCGACCAACTTGTAGTGTTTCAAACGACCCTAAAGCTTGGTGGTTATACGCCATCAGCTGCGAATTTTCCAACAAATTGCCAAGTTTTTGTAAACCAAAGCCAACATGGGAATCGTGTCTAGAACGAGCCAAACAAAACGTAGAATATGTAAAGCTATATACCAAAGTCCTTTCAACACCTGCAACAGCATTATCGATAGATTGTAAAAAAATCAAAGACTTAGTAGAATGGAATCGAACTTACGAAGAATTAAAAGTTTTAAGAGAGATCGCTATGAGATTAGTACCAAATCAAAACTGTAAATCAAGTAACGGTAGTTCTATGGGTCGTAGTGTGTTAGTTAGTTGGTTTCCTCAATGGATGGGTTGGTATTCGTCCGGCAACTTGGAAACTACTAACACAAATTCGAGCACCACTCAACTCGAAGGTGAAATTCTAGAAGCTCTTCAAGATTCGGTAGAAAATAACAGTTTGTTAAAACGTGACGTTATCTTCGGTCAATTTAATTTCTCTTTAAATAGTGGAACTTTGACTTTATGTACATCGAAAAGTAATTCTAACTTTTGGTAAACTGCTCACTTCAATTTTGAACTAATTTTAATTTTAGTATTTTTAGTGTGCCTATGTTTGAATTGCAGTTTAAAAATTTATCGTTAAATGTTGTTAGTCGACCTCGTAGTTCGTCCTATTTAATCGAACTTTCTTTAGGAGCTTTATATTTGCGTGATAAATTAACGCTTAATAGTTTATTTCCGGTACTTGTGGGTCCACCGGGCCAAGATCGTATTACACAATTAAACAAATCGAGAGGATCTAGTACAAAATTGAAGAATTTGGGCGAAAGTTCAGATTCGTTATTTTATTTAGCGTACGAAAGAAAGTCTGAAAGCACCCTATCTGACTATAGGTTTGTATTTTTACCGTCATAATTAGCAGTGATGCTTAATTAATTTATTTTTTAGATTACAAATTTGTTCAAAATCGTTAGATGTCATTTATCAACCTGCCGCTGTTAAATGGTTAACAGAGTTCTTTTGTTTGCCAAATCAACGAATTATCACTCAAAGGCGAATTGAAGCTGTTAAATTACGTACCAAACAAGAATTAATGAAAAATTGGGAGCAAATCTTGAGTGGACACGTAATTAATTTTTTTAATTCCTTAAATTATGCTTTTTAATGTTTCAACATTTTTTTGAAGCCTTTGAAAGAGCCTATAATCTTTAAAAACACTGTAAGGGTGTTGTAACACTTACAGATAAACTGACAGATATTTTATCTGGCGGATAAGTTGTTAAAAATCTTTGCATTTCTATCTAACTGTAGGATAAATCAAATAACTGACGTATAAATTTTCTACAAAGGTATTTCCTGCTACTAATGGCCTTTTGCAGCGATGGCAAATAAATTACATTTTGACAACTTATCAGCCAGATAAACTATCTGTCAGTTTATCTGTAAGCGGTGCAAACGGCCATAAGAAAAGCATAGACTAACTTATCCCACAACTTGAAACCCTTTAGAAAGTTGTATTTGTTTAAAAAAAGTCTTAATGTTGTTAAAAAGGCTCGAGACTCCTCATAAGTCACCAGGGCCGTGCCAAGGAGAGGACCAAAGGGGCTCCTGCCCCGGGTGCAAATTTAGTAGGGGCGTAAATTGAACTAAAACTTATTTAATAGATTTTTCTAAGTATTAAACGCACCAGTTACTGTTACTACGTCATATCTCAAGGAGGGTACTATCGGCGCCTTTTTTGTTTTTAAACTTCATTAAAAATTAAAACAAGAAGAATAATTACGTATTTGTATCTCAGGGGGCACCGTTTGTCGCCTACGCCTGCAGGCACGTAACTACAGGAGGGCCATGCACGGTGGGCCCAGGGCCATGCACGGTGGGCCCAGGTCCACCCAAAATTTTACTTACACCCTGAAATTTTTGGAAGCGACGCCCATGTTCACTAGTGACTAATTTTAACAATTGTTTTTCTTATTATAAGCACGTGTTCGGCGTCCCGGTTCCCCGCGTCATCCTATAGGAACATAAAACCAAAGATACCTCACTAGTTAGTGTCAACATCAAACATGATTTGCCGCCCGATAAAAAAAAAGAATGCACTCTATTTTATGACCGCTCTATTTTATTGTTTGTAATGGTTTCAAATGAAAATTTAAAAATTCACAAAATTGAATAATTTAATTAATCAATCTTAATTAAATAATGATAATTAATTAATAATTTAATTAACTAACATTTTAATAAGCTGAGGGCGCTACACGAATTATCTGCCCCGGGTGCAAAATTGGCTCGGCACGACCCTGTAACATGTCGGATTGGTAGTTCTAGGGCCCCCGGCTAGCTTAGAAGCTGCCCTTCCTGCTCCAAAGAAAATACAAAAATTTAAAAACATCTTATAATGACCTTATGAGATCTTTTATACTAACTTTTATGCAGGGTGTCAATCAGAAGGTATACGAAATATAAAAATATTTTAAAAGAAGCTCTCTTGCACGTCGATTTAGATTTTAAATTGCGCATTTTTTGACAATAATAATTTATATAGGGTGATTTATTTCGGAGGTTTTACTCCGTTCGTTGTTACTATTACGAATATTCGACAGTATTATGGTTCATACTTGTTCTCTCGAGCTTTAGGAAGAATTTAAGCCCAAGCACGTTCCTGTAGGTCAATCACAGCCTCCGTAATAACATTTTAACCGACTAATCAGAAATGGAGCATTATAACGACTTCTTCGCTTCCTGGAGGGGTTGAGTTTTAAAGAAATTATATAAAATTTATGTCAATCGATTCGTTTCGGTGTCATCTATAATATTCTATCACAATATTTCTTTTCTAACATTCAGTTTTCGAAAAAAAAAGAATGAACGATGAAAAAGTGCGATTTTCACACTTTAACCCTATTTTTAGGGGTGAAGCCCCACATCTCGCGCGGGCGCGTTATTTTTTTCGTATTCGGCACCCCAAAATCAATAAGATTCAATCATAACATTGCTGTTCCGGTGAATTTTATATCAAAATGTTTCATTTATTGAGCTATAAGTATTATCCTCATGGCTGCCGGTTTCGGGCCCCATTCAGTCTCGGGCCCCCGGCAATAGCCGGACAGCCGGGTGGGTCAGTCATACATTGCCCTAGAGTTTAACAAATCGGCAAGCATTTTTTACAAGCTTGAATAAGTGTTGAGGCTGCTACAAACACTCAGGCTTTCACTACAACAGGCTTGTGCAGGCCGCAACTGCGCATTCAACTTAAACAATCTACAGACGCATCGGAGTAAAACCCTGAGCGTTTGTAGGGGGCTTTACAAAAAGTTAATTTGTAATTTACAGAGCGGGCGTAAAAACTGGGAACTACAACTCGACATTTCTGCACCTCAAATAATATTTGTCGAACAATTTTCCGACATGAATGCTGCGATGGCAGTAATCGATTTTGGAAGATTTCAATTACAAAATGTACAAAATAAATTCCTAATTCCAATTATAGCGACCAAAGAAAGCGAAGAAGATGGTAGTACATGAATTTAACAATTTCTTTAACTAATTTCTAAATTTTTAAGATATGTTTATGACTCCTTGTTCGACGCCTCCAGGAAGCATGGAGGCTAGTATTTCTGAATCTATTTCAGCCGTTCCGGAAAATTTAAACACGGTTAATGAAGAAAATTTACATCACAAGTTGTACGATCAGTATTGTGTCGAGTTAACGGATCTACAAATATTAATAGGGCGGGTGAAAGATAATTGGAGATACGCCCATAATAGAGGTTCTTCCGCGTTGCACGTTTTAGACAGATTTAATATTTCTTTACAAATTGAACACAGAGTGGTCCATACGTGTGATCCTTTATATCCGAGTTTGGTGGTAAACGCCAATTTACCAAAATTAATAGCTCACTTTAATGAGCAGAAAATTGCGCACGCAAGAGGACTTATTGAAGTTATTAGATTAACCGGATTGCCTTCGCCTTTTAATACCCCCGACGTGGAAACGCCAGAGTTAGTTACAACAGAAGCTAACGAAGACGAAGAATCTATTAGCGTCGATGTTAGCATGGAAATGTCAAAGTTGCTTTTATTTCAATTTACAGTCGAACAGTTGGCCTTGGAGGTTCAAAGTAGAGGTCGAAGTATCGCCGAATTGCAAGTTTCAGGTGTTAAAGCATCATTTAGTAAACGACCCTTTGATGTTAGCATCACCCTTTCGGTTCACAGTTTATTACTAGTTGATGCTTTACAAACTTTTGGAAGAGACTTTGAACTTCTTGTTGCCAGTCATAAACATGTCGGGTTAGTTGTCAAGTCAATTAGTCGGTCGTTGTTAAAAATACTTTTTTAGCATGGACTCCATGTCTGGAAGTATACGCGATAGCGAACCTACTTCACCCACTTCTCCTGGTAGTCCTGAACCGAATATAATTCAAGCTATGGCTACTTCTCCCATCGCGCTCACTCAAGCGTTAAATACCCTTTCAACTTCACCCGTGCCGCTACGAGTACCTGTTATTTTAGATTCAGAAACTCTTATAAGCATCGAAGTCATTCTTATTAATGGGCCAGAACCGATACACATAGCAAATATACAGTTCAATAATTTGGATATTATAGGTATTATTTCGGTGATCAAAGAAAACTTAATAATAAATTATTTAATTAATAGCAAATCAAGAAACAATAGTAGAGTTGATTGGTTTTACTCAAAGAGTTTTCCCCGAATTAAACCGCCAAAAACAAACTAACAAGTCGTTGAATTTAGAACCTACTAGTCAAGATGTAAATGAAAATTTTAAACGTGAAGAAATGTTGACAAATTCCAAAGCTTGTCGCATGGAACTAACTTTTGATTTTCGTCGTTTAAATGTGCTTATTTTAAGGGGTGTTATTAAAGACGATTGTGTTTATGGTAGAAAAATTGCTACCGCTACAATGAGTGAAGCTCAAATTAGAGCTACCGTCGGTAAATTTTGCTATTTTTAGTTAAATTTTGAGTTGGTTTTATTGTGTTCTCTTTCAGACAACAGTGTGACAGTTGAAGGTTCTCTCGGAGGGTTGCAAGTTTTAGATTTGACTCCAGAAGGTCATTTTCATCAACGAATTATTAGCGTCGGTCACGACCCGTTTGTAGACGTTTCGCACAGTTTATATTCTATGTCTCACAACCTTAATGCCGAAGAGAGGAAAGCGTTTAGTTTTAAAGTGACTCGAAATTTACAAAGCTCTTCCGACGAAGATGGTAATGATTTTTAAAAATATTAGTCGATTATTTAACCGATTTGTTAATAGATGTAGCGGTTGTAACAATTCGTATGGCGTCCGTCTGCTATACACACTCGCCTCAATTTTTAGTAGAAATACAATCTTGCGCTACCGAATTTAAGCAATATTTAGCAAATTTAGCGCGTTCGATTCGAACGGCTGCTACCGATATGGCGTTGGGACTGGTTCAAGCTCGGGCAGAAGCTTTAGCACAGTCGTTGTACATTAATTCGCGACTGTCGTCTTCGTTGTATGGTAGTGCTTTATCTCTTTCCGATATGGTGTCAACGAGAAGGCGCAGTAGACAAAGCAGTTTTGTAGATCATGGAGATTTCCAATCTGGTTATTCTTCTACAAGAGATACGGTCTCTCAAACGCCTTATACGCCAATTGACGATGATAATTTCGTCATTGATATGAAGTAAGTGCATTGTTTTGCTAACGGCTTGTACTATAAAGCTCTCGATTAACTAATGTCGGCATTAAATTTAACAAAGAGCTTTTGATTTGTTCAAAAAAATGTCAAATTTATACCTAATCGTTGCAGATTGGATATTGTTTTGGACAGTCCCGTAATTGTTTTGCCCAGAGCGGCCAATAGCAATGAAGTTTTTGTAGCTCATTTAGGAAAGACTACTGTCAATAATAACAACAATCAACAAGACAATTATAACGATTTTGTAAAAAGAAACGAACTTTACAATATCGAAATTCGAGATATGAATTTGTTTTCTTTAGATACAACTTGTAGAAGAGTACCGGGTTTTTTGTAAGTTGCCTTTATCATGTAATTGAGTGTTTAGACGTGCTGACAATTTGAAAGAGTAACATCTAAGAAAAGATTGAGCACTTGCCAGTCAAGCATTTCAATTTTATTAAAATCAAGAAAAAAACAAAAAATAATTTTTATTGCATTTCTCGACGGTTTGAGTCTCCCCCTAAACCCAAAAATGCAAAAAAAAAATTTTCGTTTTTTTTAACCAGATGTTTATGTATGTAAAGGTCTCACGTTATAAGAAAATAATTCCAGCGTAAAATCGGAGGTATAAGTGGCTTGTACATTATTATCTTTATACCTAAATATTATTTTATCCATGATCTTATAATAATGCGCTACTGATCAAGTGTCGCGTCATGTATTTATTACCCTCTCTACAATTCCGAACGAGTGGGCATTATTTTCTTACAACATGAGACCTCGATGTATGAATGTATGTATGTATGTCCGTAATAGCTGTGGAGCAAAAACTACTGAACCGATTTTGGTGAAATTTGATTTTAGCCACTTTAAAATTATTTCATCGGCAATCTAAGCTTTTATAAGAAATCTATACAGGGTGTCCGAAAATAAGGTGGTTATTTTGGACGCATATTTGCAAATTTCGGCCAAATTCATTTTTACTTGGCTATAAGATAGTAAATGTGAGCCCCAATTGAAAAAAAAATTTTAAATTTTTTTATTCAAAATGGCGGCCAATAGAATAATTGTCTTATTTTGTGGTTTTTTCCTTATAACTTGGCCAGTAATTATTATTATAAAAATTCCAAAACGGCATCGTACAGCCAAAATATATGGCTTTCGTCCCAACTAAGTCGATTTTTTAAATTATTTTAAAATTGCCTACCTTTAAGGTGCCAAAGTGGTCAAAATTTTGATAGCGATTTTCTAAAAAAATGGCGTGAGCGTTTTTTTAATTTTTGGATATGTTATAGACAACGTAATTTTCTATCTAACTCTATATTTTTAAAGACTTGAATGATGCGGATTCGGAGTTATAATTTTTGAAAGTCTTCAAAACACTTTAAAAGTCTAATATCTTGTGTAAGAAAAATGAAAACTTGAAAATGGATATATGTATCAATCCCATGAATGTCTATTATTTGATACTATTTTTGATTAACAAAACGCTTCCGGTTAAACCAGAAATTACAAAAATATCCTAATTTTTAGGAACACCCTGTATATTTTTAAATATTTTGAAGGCTCGTAAAATTAGCTGTTACATGATACCAAACACATTATATTTTGACTTCCGGTTTAACCGGAAATGGGATCAAATTTCTTAATTTAAATGACACATTCTCTATATTTTTCAATATTTTGGAAGCTCGCATAATTAGCTTTCTGAAGATATAATATAATATATATTTTTAACTTCAATTTATGCCAAACCGAGCGCCAAACTGAAAAAAAATGAAATTAGTATTTTATAGTGTAGTCAACGAACCAAAATTTATCCTGATTTTCGAACTTTTTTGTAACAGCGAGTTTTTTTCCTTAATCGGTCGAAACCATTCCTGTAAGTTTGTGTATAAAATGTCTCAACTCAATATTGACCGGAAGGCCCTTATTCTTCGACTTTAATATAAAAGTTTGACTTTTTCAAGTTTCCGTTTCACTATTTTTTGAATAACTTCGCTTGTATTGGTCGGATCGGGACCAAAAAATTTTTCTTTTGTTTGTAATGAATCTCTCTTTAAAACTGCCTGGGTTAAAATAATCTATATTAATTTCCTATCCCAAAAAAAATTCAATACTGCCGTCACTGGTGAGTCGTAGTTTTTTATAGAGAACTCGAGTAATAATTAATATTACGGTATGAAACTTTAGGAAGTTGTAGCTGATATAGTAGCAAATCCATATTGCAAATTGGGTCCAAAAATATTGAGAACAAAGACTAAAATTAGCATTTTGGTTCAAATTTTCTAATTCATATTTGCTGTGAGCAATTGGTGGTAGCGTAATAATTCTTCCCTTGAAATCTTGGAAATTTAATGCTCTTTCAGATGAAACGAAAGACCATCACACTAGGCCACGTTTTCTTCCGATTTCGTTGAAAAGAAAAATAAAATTTTTCTACTATTTACCCACTAAACCAATTTTAGTGGTCGAAATGGTTGACTTTAAAACCAGTTTTAATGTTCAAAAATAGTTTATAGCAGTTCCTTATGATTAATTTTCAAAAATACCTAAAAGAAGAATTAGATTTTGACCACTAAAATTGGTTTTGTAGACAAACAGTTAAAGGATTTTCTTTTTATCTTCAAAGAAATGTGATGAAAAAATGGTCGGATGTGATTGTTTTTGTTTTCATCTGAAAGAGCATTAAATTTCCTACATTTAAAGAGAAGAATTATTGGGATACCACCAATTGCTCACAACAAATATGAAAAAGAAAATTTGAACCAAAATGCAAATTTTAGCCGTTGTTCTTAATATTTTTGGACCAAACTTGTAATATGGATTTGTTACTATATCAGCTGCAACTTTCTAAAGTTTCATACCATAACATTAATTAAAACTCAAGTTCTCTAGAAAAAACTACAATCGACCAATGACGACAGTTTTGATTTTTTTTGGGGTTAGGAAATTAATATAAATAATTTTAACCCAGGCAGTTTTAAAGAGAGATTCATTACAAACAAAAGGAAAATTTTTTGGTCCCGATCCGGCCAATACAAGCGAAGATATTCAAAAAATAGTGAAACGGAAACTTGAAAAAATCAAACTTTTACCCTAAAGTCGAAGAATAAGGGTCTTCCGGTCAAAATTGAGTTGAGACATTTTATACGCAAACTCACAGGAATGGTTTCAACCGATTAAGGAAAAAAACTCGCTGTTACAAAAAAAGTCCGAAAATCAGGATAAATTTTGGTTCGTTGACTTTGGTTCGATCCCAGAAGGTAGCAATTTTTTTTACGAATTTCTATTACATTAAGTAATTTAATAATAATTTATTAGCAATTTATTTTAACAGAAAAATAAATTTAATACTAAAAACAATGGATGTGGCCATACGAGGAACTGTTTCAAAAAAAAAAAAAAATTACAAGATTTGGCAAACGGAAAAAGTTCCTCGTATCACAACAACATCCGTTGTTTTTACTGAGTGGTTTTATGGGTGTTGGTCTTTGAGTTGCCAGCATGTCTAAGCGAGCAATATAAGTTTAAATTTAATTTAATTATTTTAAAGAATGAACAAACCAGAAATTTTATACTGTTGCGAAAGTCTGGCTAAACCAATTTTACACAATACAGTCGTACAGTTAACTGTCTCGAGAGAAATATTTTGTAATCTCCAATCGCGACATCACAGTTTGTCAAATTTGTTGGATAACGACGACACTGCTCAAAATTTAGACGATTTAAATTCACAAAATACAGAAAACGTGCAAATATCTGGAAGCGTAGTTACGGCTTTAAAAGTATCTTTAACACGTTCACAATACGAGCAATTATTGGATACCTTTCATTCGATGACAACCACTCCTTCGGTATCAAACGTTTACGTCGGTACTAGAATGAATTCGAAAGGTGTGACCACCTTAGGGGATATAAGTGAAGAAGACACAGGCGTCACGACGCTTAAAATGGATCCTCACGTGAGAGCAAAATTATTTCCCACAATTTCTATAGTTAAACCTAAAAGTAACTTGAAACGAAACATTAGTTTAAAAGGTAAATTTTAATTCTTATGAAGCAGTTTACTTATAGTGGATTTTTTTAGCAATTTTCGAGCTTCCCGTTTTTATTATTGAACTAAAAGGAGATTCTCCAAACGGAGAGCAGTGTTTTGTCGATTTATCGTTCCAAGATTTTGCTTTCAATTACGAAAATAGCCATCAGTATGAAACAAGCATTCAGGTACTTTTAAATCAAATTGTTGCTTCAAGTAATTTAAAAAAATTCAGGTGTCGCTTCGATCGTTTGTTATGGAAGACTTGCTACAGCCGCTCAATTCGCGACATAGAGATATGGTCGTGTCTTCTGCAGTTGAAGATTTTCCTTCAGCGTCACCGTGTTTGTCGAGATCTTGTCCAGATATACACAGTCCGTTTTCAATTTCAAATCAAATACACGGCTCTCTTCCAAATCATTTAGAACCTTCGTCAATTTTAGGAATGGATTCTTCGAACGTTGCGTCAAATAGAAGTCAAATTCACATGTATCCATCCACACCGCCTCCTTCGCCCACATCAAAACAGAAATATGAGAAAAATTTAGTTTTAATATCGTCGTTATTGGTCGATTCTGATGCCCCTAATTTTAAGAGTTATTATAACTCGGTTAATAGATCGACTTCCATCGATTTCAATTGTTTGGACTTGGCAATAAGTGTGGAATCGTGGGTTGTGGTTTTGGATTTCTTCAGCGCTAATTCCTCACAAACTCAGAATGTAAATAGTAGCAATACTGCAGTTTTAAAGGAAGACTACACAGGTAGTAATAACTGAATTGTTAATAATAATTTAATGATTTTTTTTAGATAAAGAAGCGGTTGAAAATGCAGAAACAAACATAACTGTACAGTCGTTAACTGTAACATTAATAAGATTAGAGCGTGAAATAGCCAAAGCAAATGTTTCGTACGTGGATGTTGTAATTAAAACCAACGGTTTACACAAGGAAGTAGAAGGTAGTTTAGGATGCATGTCTTTAATCGATTTAACTTCCCAAGGACAATTATATAAAGAAAGGTTCTTAACTTCCGGAAAACAAGCGTTACACTTCAATTACGTCAGGTAATGGAATAATCAAAGTACAGTCAAAACCGGTTATAACGACTTTGAAGCGACCGCAAAATTCGGTCGTTATAACCGATAGTCGTACTAAGCGGTGTCGCTATAACCGTTTTGACTGTAGTTTAATTTTTTTAAATTTCCCTTTTAGATTTTCTCCAAACGAAGTGGTCGATTTCGACGCCCAATTAAAGCTAAAAATGTCTTCTATTTTGTATGTGCACACAAAACGATTTGTGGTCGAATTACAAGCATTTTTTTACCATTTTACTCAACTTCTGTCGGTGATGCGTAGCATTAGAGCTGCTGCAAGCAGTCAAAAAGTATGAAGTAAACTTTGGACTTTATAGTCCAGTCAAAGAAGGGTTTAACCTCAGAATGGAAGTCAGAAAGCTAAATATTTTAGTGATTGGTGTCGCAAATGTCAATATGAAATTTGCACCAGTCACAACAAAGTAATCGGTAAAATAAATTTCAATGTTCCCTGAAGTGGAGCCATCTACCTTATCTTAACAACATATTTCATCGCATGATTGCGAGCCATTGGTATGACTTTATAGTAGTGTCAACTACGACAGATCCGCGCAGACGACGATTTGCATAAACCTATGTTTTGACTTTCTAAAGACTTGCGCAAAAGTCTCATACAATCTCGTGTCCGCGTGTCAAGATATTAAAAGTCAAAGGTCACAAAAATACTTCATTGCGAATATCTCGTTTCATATGGATCAAATGTCATTAGAGGTTATTATAAAACTTGTAGAACATAAAATTATCTACAAATTTGATCAAATTCATTTTTTTGTGGTATTAACCGTTCTCGAAATATAGTGCGGAGAGTGGGAGGCCCGCTAACACAAACGTTTTTAATTTAAATAGAATCCCTAGGAAGCTCTATACTATTTCCCCCACTCCACCCTCTCTAAACCAATACCTATTTTACTTTCCTCATTCTCTCTCTCTCTTTTATTTTATACCTCTATCTCTTTTGGACCTTACTGCGCATTTCCGATGACCCATATATTTTTTATTGTGCCGATACTATTTTTTTTATATTTATGGATTCTACGCAAATTTATAAATCCAACTTTACACCATGTTCGTATACCAATTTTCAACTGTTTTTTAAGAAAAATTAAATTTTCTAAAAATAGTAACGTTTGCGCGCCTTTCTTGAAAATTGCACACTGACGTTATGATGATAACAGGAACTATGTAATTTTCAAATATTTTTTTAAGAACCTTAGACTAAAAGGTGGTTCACACTACATGATTTCTCATAGGAGAAGTCATATGACTTCTCCTATGAGAAATCATAGCTAAATAATAAGCTAGGTCATAGCAAAATAATAGGGAATTTTCAGAATAAAACTGTTGGTTATTTACTATATTTGGTTATTTACCCCAAATATGGTAAATAACTAACAGTTTTATTCTGAAAATTCCCTATTATTTTTGGTTATTATTTTGTGTGGCCAACCCTTTATTAAAGGGTTGTGATGTTACATGTAAGGCTCTGATGTTACAATTTTTCTCTAATAATATACAGGGTGTTCAAAAAGTGCCGACTTTTAGAGGAAATCTCAAACCTAAAAAACTTTTTAATTTTAAATGGAACACCCTGTATTTTTTGACGGTTTTGGATGCAGAAATAAATTTACTATCGTTTTGCATTACCATTCTCTATACTTTGATGCTGTATATCTTATATCCTTTAGTATAAGGTTGCGCGCCTCCCACTCTCCGCGCTATATTTCGAGAACGGTTGATCGTACAAAAAAATGAATTCCATTAAATTTGTAGAGAATTTTATGTTCTACAAGTTTTATAATGACCTCCAATGACGTATGATGCATAGAAAACGAGTTATTTGCAAAAAACTAATGTTGTGACCTTTGACTTTAAATATTTTACCTTTCTGACTTTCATTCCGAGATTGGCCCTTTCATTCATTTTATTTAACTGTACTATTACTAATTATTAATTGTTTACAGTACAACGAGGATTATAAACGCCTATCTCTTCAACTACAAGCGGGAGCTCCTGTCATTTTATTACCGGTTAATTTAAAAAGATCGGATGTCCTTATAGCAGATTTAGGGCAATTGAATTTAACAAATTGTTTCAAATGGTCTGGAGATAAAGATACAATTAGTTTAGTAAATTTGACTTCAGGTCTTAAATTAATTACTTTTCAAAAGCAAGTATTAAATTACTCTATTTTAGATAAAAAGTGTTTGTTAGATGTAATGTCGGTTTATTTACAAAACGTTGATTTGTATTGTGGAATTCGACTTGACAATTACGACGATACCGCATCGAAAACAGATAATTCCGACTGTTTTAAATTTGGTACTTATAAAATTAATAAAGTCGGACCTTCTTTATTAACAGAAAAGTGTCATCTTAAAATAAAAATTGAGCACAACTTGGATAAAAATTTATATCATACAGTCCCCGACATGAGCATTCATGGTGAATTATCAACTTTAGATGCGGCGTTAGATTTACACCAGTATCAATTAATTAAAAATCTCTTAATATACAATTTGGGCGAAAACACTGAACATATTTTATCATCCGTCTCTTCGACAGTTAATATATCGGCAAAAGTAATAGTTCATCCAAAAAATTAAAAAAAACTAACTCATTTTTATTACAGAGCGGCGTACGTGAAGTGTGGACTTTATCATCTTTAAAATTAGATTTATTGAACGTAATCTTACGTTTACAAATGCAACACGACAAATTACCTTTAGCCAAAGTAAATTTCATAAAATCGCGTCTTACAGTGGAGTCTTTCAGTAACTTAAGCCAAGACGTCGATTTAGTGTCTCAAGAAATTCTATTAATCGATACTCGTTTCGAAGAATCTTCAATTGAAAGAAAATCTAACATTTTTACAAGTATTTTACAACCGATAGCTGCTTCGAAACGAAACAATATTGTTCAAGCTGAAATACACAGTAGAAGAAGACCGGATAGGACAAAATTTACCATTTTATTAAATAATATGAGATTAATGGCTGTTTTTGACTGGTGGAACTCTGCGCTTAAATTTATATTAGAAGATCCGTCTGAAGGGGGCAATTTTGAATTTGAAGAGAACGCACTCGAAGATAGAATTAACGAACATACCGAAATTCCTTTCGAATTAAAACTTAACATAACCGATTCGGAAATAGTTGTAGTTGAAGATACTTCACAGTGGGATACGAACGCCGTCATTTTTAAGAGCACCACTGTTCTTTCTTACAAACCTTACGCGGTCGAAAAACCTATGTCGTGTAATTTAAATAATTGCGAAATGTATTCTTGCATTTTGGGAATCGAGGAAGAAACTGCTTTATCTATAATAGATCCTGTTACGCTAAATATGGAGATTAACAAAAATCAAACTTTGGAAGTTCAACTACAGACGCTAACCGTACGTTTATCCTATTACGATATGAAAATGTTTTTGAAAATACTAAATTCGTTACCTCAACAAATGTTTAGTAATAAAATTGAAGTCAATGTTCAATCGGATGAAATGAAAAGTGAGTTTTGTAAATTTAACAGATGGTACTATAAAGCTCTTGATTAGTTAAGGTCGCCTTTAAATTTAACGTGGAACTTTTGATTTGTTCTTCAAATTAATAATCAATTCTGATTGGTAAAGGACAGTTTAAATTTATTTTAATTCCAAATTGACGTTTTATAGTGCCATTTTGTAATAATTGGTCTAGCGCTACATTTGCGGTTGAGGCAGCAATTACATCCGTAGATGTGTCGCCTGACCGCGCGTTTGCAACCACAGTCGCTAATGTGATCCCTTACAAATCCCCGTAAATTTAACAGCTGGCACTATAAAGCTCTTGAGTAGTTAATGTCGCCATTAAATTTAACGTGGAACTTTTGATTTCTTCTTCGAATTAATAATCAATTCTGATTAGTGAAGGACAGTTTGGGGGCAGTTTAAATTAATTTTAATTCTAAATTAAAGTTTTATAGTGCTATTTTACATTAGCGGTTGCGGCAGCCGTTACAACCGTAGATGCGTCGCCTGACCGCGCGTTTGCAACCGCCGTCACTAATATGACCCCTTACGAATCCCCGTAAATTTAACAGCTGGCACTATAAAGCTCTTGAGTAGTTAATGTCGCCATTAAATTTAACGTGGAACTTTTGATTTGTTCTTCGAAATAATAATCAATTCTGATTAGTGAAGGACAGTTTAAATTAATTTTAATTCTAAGTTAAAGTTTTATAGTGTCATTTACATTAGCGGTTGCGGCAGCCATTACAACCGTAGATGTGTCGTCGGACCCCGCGTTTGCAACCGCACTTGCTAATTTGACCATGTGACTAAGCCCTAAAGTTTTTCATAACTATTTAAATTTTTAGATAAATTATCAAAATTAATGACTCTTGGATTTGTGTCTGAAGATTGTACTAAAGCGTTGAACGTTTGTGAACAAAAGCTAGACGATGCGGCACTCTGGCTTACACAACATGCAATACCGTCATCTAAAACTTATAATTCCGAACGTCAAATACAACGTAAAACATCATTAGCAATTTCAGCTGTCGAAGTAAAGCAAATTTAAACCGCATTAACTTGTTAAATAATTAATTTTTTGCAGATCAAAGCCGATTGTTTGTGTTTGTGTCTTATAGACGATTGTGGGGATTCCGATGTACCCTTGTTAGAAGTTTCGTTAGTTCAGTTAAATTTACGGCAACGAATAGGGTCGGTGGAGCCTTCTGAAGAAGAAGTAGCACCAGTAGAAGGCGCGTTAGAATGTAAACTTACTTGCGATTATTACAATCGTTGGTTGTCCGGTTGGGAACCGATTGTGGAACCTTGGAAGTGTGTCATAGTATGGGATCACGTTTTGACAACAAATTTAACTAAAAATCGCTTACAACTCAACATCGAATCGCACGATTATTTAAACGTTAATATAACGTCATCTTTAGCTGAATTGTACAAACAAACGCGCGATAGTTGGACTCAGGATTATTACGGTAATAATTTAAACGTCGGAAAGGACTTGATGAGTCCTGGATATAGAAGAAGATCTCCTTTTGTTCCTTTTGCTTTAAAAAATGAGAGCGGGTTATCGCTTTATTTTACAACTGTCATATCCGATATGGATCTGTCTTTTTATTCTGAAGAGTCGATGGAAGTAACAGACAGTTGGATCTCAGTTTCACCAGGCCAAACTGTTCCATTTTCGTTTAGAAGTCGCGGTAAGTAAATGGTTTTTAAAAGTAAAAAATTTAATAAATCTCTTGAACAGATAAAAGAAGACATGGCGATTCCCATCGTTTAAGAATGCATCAATTGGGTGTTAAAGTTGACGGTTGGAAACCTGTTTATCCTGTTACGATTGATAAAGTTGGAACTTATTTTCGTCACACTTCTGCCGAAATGCAACATAGGGTATGTGTCAGTCTCATCTGTCATTTAATCTACTCTATCAATTTCATTTGTCATCTCATTAGGTGTCAGGTTTGATGGCAGATGAGATGACAGATAGTATGACAGATGACACATGGTAACTATGTTGACAGACCACTGCCAATTTCTCTAAACCAGTCCCTATCCTACTTCCCCACACTTCCCATTTTTCTAAACCAATCCCTATCTTTTTCTCTCACTCCTCATTTCTCTAAACCAATCCCTACGCCCACTCCACATTTCTCTAAACCAATCCCTATCCTATTTCCCCCACTCCCCACTTCTCTAACCAATCCCTATCCTACTTCCCCCACTCTCTCTGTCTGTATCTCTTTTTTATATCTGTCTCTTTCTCTTTCGGACCTTACTGCGCATTTCCGATGATCCATGTGATTTTTATTGTGTGAATTTGAAGTTTAATTTTTGTTTGATCGTAGACCGAAAACGTAGCGTACGCTCGAATTGTATTTGATGTCGCTCTAGAAGGATCCGCACGTAAACTCGTGACAGTTCGTTCCTCGTTGCTCATTGTGAACAAACTACAAGAAGACATGGAAGTTAAATTTGAAAATATGAACGAATGTGGTGAGAGAAAATAATGAAATTAAATTTTGTGTTTTAAATTGTTAGTTTCAGTCAATTCTTCGTGGATGTTTACAAAATGCATACCTCTCGCAAAGAATGCCACATTACCGGTACCTCTAACACACGTTCATTCGCAAATAAGCGTTAGACCTCTCCACGCAAATAAAGTTTACACGTTTTGCAACCCTTACATTTACTGGGCTAAAATACCTGTTCCTTTAGATCACGTTTATGAATTAAGATCTTGTCACCTGCCTCGAGATTCATTAATATACAGGTGAGGAACTCGTTCTCTATTAAAGTTAGGTTATCAAGTTGCAAATTGATTGTAAAAAAATTTTTTTTTGTAGATTTTGTGCAAAAGTGAAAAGAGAAAATTATCACGTTGAAAAATCGATTGGAATTGTTGGTTCGATAGGACAAGCAAAACAACCGGCTCACACCATAACATTACTACCAGCAATCCTTTTAGTCAATTTACTGCCGATGGATTTAAATTATAATCTATTTGACGATAGTGGACGCGTTTCACCAGGCAGTAGAATGCCAATTACAAGTGTTAGTAGATTTATTTTAGTTCGACTCCTTAATTTATTTTTACTAGATCATGAACGCGCGCTACGCGTGCTATATCTTATCTTCTTCTCTCTATCTATTTATGCCTCTTCTATCGATGAATATCATCTGTCAGTCTCATATTAGGTCATATCGTCTCGTGTAAATCTCCTCTCTGTCAAACTCATCTGTAAGATCTGTTTTGATGACAGATGAGTTGAAAGATTGGATGACAGAGAGATGTGATGACATTTCCTAATTTTGACATATGATAACTATGGTGACTGAGATGAAGTGACATGACAAATGGGTTGACAGACTGAATGACAGATGTGATGACCGATTTAATGACTCTCTCCCTTGAAATTTAAAAGAAATTGACATTATCAGATGACCTCCCTGATGACAGATGGTGACCGATGAAATGACCCCCCCTTGAAATGAAAAAAGAAATTTACATTGACAGGTGACCTCCCTTGACACTGATAGATGTGATGACAGATGGAATGACCCTCCCTGACATATGATATGAGAATATGACAGATGAAATTGACATTGACATATGGTAACAGGCCACTCCACATTTCTCTAAACCACTCCCTATTCTACTTCCCCCACTCCCTCATTCTCTAAACCAATACTGATCTTCAGTAGCGTAACTGAGAGTTTGGGGGCCTTTCCGCAAAATCTAGATTGGGAGCCACTACCCATTCTCGTTATTAATCATATTACTTTACCACAAATCGATTTCATTAAACAATTTTTATACTAAACTATGTTTTGGGGGCCCTTTTTATCCTGGGGCCCTCCCGCAACGCGGTCCTCTTATTTACACCACTGCTGATCCTACTTCCTTCACTCCCTCTATCTCTTTTATTTTATACCTCTGTCTCTTTCGAACCTTACTGCGCATTTCCAATGATCCAGTGTTTTTTATTATGTCGATCTCTTCAGGTTGATGCAGAACAAATGATCGAATTGAAGTTAAGTTTAGAAAATTTTCCCGTGAGCAGCACATTAGTGGTACCTGCTGGATTCGTTACTAGCTTCTCTTGCCGAGTTAGAATTCAAGATACTGCAGGTCGACGTTTATTTTTACAAGCTATCGTTGTACCCCACAACGAAGCGCGGATTAAGGTAATTTTTAATGATGGAACTAAGTCAACATGAGCAAATCTTTTACTATTATTTAATAATTACAGATTACTATTTCTGCGCCGTATTGGATCATCAATAAAACCGGTCTTCCGTTAGTATTTAAACAAAGAGGAGTAACCTTAGATACAGCTGGGCAATTTGAAGAGCACGAAATAGCTCGAATGGTAGCTCCACTTTTGTTTAGTTTTTCTGATCCGGACGCCGGCCCGAGCGTAGTTGCTCGTATTGGCAGTGCCGCAATACCACAAGGAAATGCTCAGGTATGCAATTACAAATTAATTTCGCGTTTACAGTCCCACCAATTTCATTAGCGAGCTGAGGGGGCGTGGCCAGTGCTATCATAGATTTTGAAGTACACTACGAGTTAAAAGTACTTCAGTCGCTGAATTTGACAAGTAACTGTCACTAAATTTGTACATAAGTTAATATTAAGACAGAGAATTTGAAAAGTACAACTTACTGTCATTTTAAAAGACTTTATCATAACCTATAATAGTTATAGAACCTGATTACCTGAATTCTTGATTATGATTGGACGAATCTTTTCCCGCAAAAAATATTTTAAATAAAATTATTTTAGTTGACGTATATTTTCCGTAACGCAAAATTGGTTGGTGGAACTGTATTTTAAATTCTTTTTAGTGGTCCGACTGTTTCGATCTACAAAGAGGCATAAAAGTAAGAAAGTTCACGGTCAGCTTCAAAGACGGTAGAAGAGACGTCGTGTTTTTATTTGGAATCGAAGTAAGAACCGGCCGTGGTCAATACAGACATACAAATATCGTCACACTATCACCACGTTATCAATTGTACAATAAAAGCTCTTATCGCTTACTATTTTCGCAAAGTTGCTTTGCAGCAACTGTTGTAAGTTACATAAAGAAGCGGTAAATTTAAATATGAATTTTTTCGTAATTTAAAGGCCGATCCTGAGGCAGAAGTGACTTACTTGGAAGTCGTGCCCGATTGTCACGTTCCATTCAATTGGCAGCGCTTAGATAAAGACCAATTACTCTGCGTACTTATTAAGGATATTCCAAATAGTTGTTGGTCTGGTGGATTTAAAATTGACAAAAACGATTCTATGCACTTAAATATAAGGTACTTATTGCAATAATTTTTTATGCTGACGAGCGGTGGGAACGCGCAGATACCTAAATTGGTATTTATCCCCACCAACGCAGTAGTCAACGTATTTAAATTATTTAAGGGGCGTGGCCAAATCTGCGCGAACTTATCCCTACCGCTCCTCAAGTTAAATTATTTTAGCTGTACTTAAATCACTTTTTCATTAAAACATTGTAACAATTAATTTATTTACAGAGATATAGATTTTCATATGTATTTTCTACGTGTAGAAGTGGTGCTTCAAAGAGCAACATTTTTTGTTGTTTTTACCGACGCCGATAAAATGCCACCACCGATTCGTATCGATAATTTTTCAGAAGTTTCAATAACATTTGCCCAATCTTGTTGCAAAGATACAACTCGTAGCATCGCTAGAGCACATACTAGCGTTCCATTCGCTTGGGATCAACCTACAAGAGCGTTTGCACTTAACATTGTCGCACCCGGTGGAGTTACAAATACGTACGATATGAACAAATTGGGAAATTCAACTGGTTTAACTTACGAAAATTTTATTTATATTGCCTTTACCGGAACGTTTAAAAAGTAAATTGTTAATTTCAAGTTTATTTTGATAGTAAAAATATTTTTTGTAGTGGAGAAGAGATTTTAGATCCTTTGGATGTTGAAAGTCAACAGTTGGTTATGGACATTGTGCAAGGGACTAAAGTTGTTTTGTCTCGTAAACAGCCTGGTGAAAGGTCGCAGTTGTGGAGAATGACAACTACAGGTCAATTGCAACATGAAGGTAGCAGTCCACCGTCTTATCCGCAATATCCTAGATCGGAAAATACGATGGTTCTCGATATCGAAGGACCCGCGCCTCAACCTACGTCGTATACTCGACTTGTATTAAGAAGACCAGATCTTCGTCGACGATCTACACAAACTTGGAGATTCACTGAAGAAGGACGCTTGTGTTGTGCGCATTACAATATGTGTGTACAAGCGCAAGATGGATTTTTTGGTCTTAGACAGGGTAAGTTTAGCTTTATATTTTTGTTTGTGTATGTAATTTGAAGACGTTTTAGGGAAATGTAATTCTGTAGCTTCATGGCAACAATGTATGTATTTTATGCCCTATTTTACAGTAATTTTAATAATTAATGTGTGTAAGAATTAACTACTAAATGTTAGGCACCTACAGGGGGTGATTCATGGATTTGAGTGTCTTCGATAGCTCTCTAGCGGTTTGAAATGGAACACTCTGTATATTTTTCTATATTTTGACTTGGCAGTAAGTTGTCTACCTGTCCGTATTAAAAAATTTTAATTTCTCCGCGGTGTTGCCAGGTTATTAATTTTTTTCTCTAATAAAATTACTACATATTTTAAAAATCAAAAAAATTATATCGAAACCCCTCTTATATTTTTGCAAATTTACTATCTAAATTTTACCAGGAATCCAAATATGTAAAAATATACAGGGTGTTTCGTTTGAAAATAACGAGTTATGGTCAGTTGGAAATGAGTAACTTTGGGTTGCATTAATGAACACCCTGTACAATTTAATCGAACTTTTTTAATTTCAATGCATAGAGGATAGTCATAACAACCTGGGAAAAAAATTTCGTTATTTTTCCTTGAACAACGGCTTTAGTACGATTTTATAAAGCACCGCAGTTGCGGGCATTTTTAGTAATAAAAATTAATAATCTGGCAACACTGCGGAAAAAATTAAAATTTTTAATATAGACATGTAGGCGACTTAAATGCCAAGTCAAAATATATAAAAATATACAGAGTGTTCCGTTTGAAAATAACGAGTTATGGTCATTTGAAAATTAATAACTTTGGGTCGCATTAATGAACACCCTGTACAATTTTATTGAAATTTTTTAATTTCAACGCATAGAGGATAGTCATAACTACCTAGTAAAAAATTTTCGTTAATATTCCTTGAAGAACGGTTTTAGTACGATTTTATAAAGCACCGTTGTGGGTATTTTCTAGAGAAAAAAATTAATCACCTGGCAACACTGCGGACAAATTAAAATTTTTTAATATGGACATGTTGGTGACTTAATGCCAAGTCAAAATATGTAAAAATATACAGGGTGTTCCGTTTGGAAATAACGAGTTATGGTCAGTTGGAAATGAGTAACTTTGGGTTGCATTAATGAACACCCTGTACAATTTAATCGAAATTTTTTAATTTCAACGCATCGAGGACAGTCATAACTTCATAGGAAAAAAATTTCATTATTATACCGTGAACGGCGGCTTTAGTAGAATTTTATAAAACACCGCTTGTTGCTGGCATTTTATAGAGAAAAAAATTAATAACTTGGCAACACTGTAGAGAAATTAACATTTTTAAACATGGACATGTTGGCGACTTAATGCCAAGTTAAAATATAGAAAAATATACAGGGTGTTTCATTTAATAAAATTTAAAAAATTCTCGCCACAAAAATACAACACCCTGTAGAGATGAAAATAATTTTAGGTAATGCTCCCTAAGGAGTTCAATAACTTTTGTATTTAAATATACGCCTTATTGCAAACGGCTAGAGGGAGCTATCGAAGACGGTTATATCAATGAATCACCCTGTGTAAAGGGTGGTGACCACGGCTCTCCTTGAGAAAGCTAACATGTGAATTCCTCATGACGAAGAGCCGTAATCTCATACTTTTTTGAATTTCTTTACTGCAAAACAAAGACATAAAAAAATGTGTTGCCCATTTAATATTTTTCAAAACCGAAAGAAAATTAAATTTTTCTATTTTTAAGGGAACGCAGTTGTGTTAGGTTTACCACAACTTATTTGTCATCGCAAGACAAAATCGGGAATTCCTTTAGAACAAGCCGTAACGAGACAACGTTTGCGTCCAGGCTCTGGTTTTCTATCTGCAGAAATTCTCACCGATGGACCTACTCGTGTGCTTGTAATTAGAGATATGAAAGAACAACAAATAATTGCATCCGCATCTAAAGAACGACAATGGAAGTCTACCGTGCAAAATCAAATTTCGCTAGAAAAAACTGAAAACGTTAAAGAAATGCAGTTTACAATACGATTGGCCGGTTTATCGATAAGTTTAATTTCTCGAAGACCTTCAGAAGAATTATTATTTGCGAGATTTACAACAATCGTTAGTGAAACTATCCTAACTAGTTTGGCTAAAACGTTTTGCATCAGTGTAAAAGACGTCCAATGTGATAATCAGGTACATCGATTCCCGATTTAAACTAAAAATTCTAATTCACGTTATTTTCAGTTGTTTGACACGACGGTACCTGTAGTACTTTATGTAACACCTCCAACACGAGATAGTGACGAAGCTCAACATAAATTGCCAGCTTTAGAAGTCTCGGTCGATATTCAACCAAAACTGAACGACAACACAGTAATTTTTAGGGTAAAACGAATCTTAAGCAATTATTAATTGATGTTTAATTATTTTATTTGTTAGCATTTAATGGTTCGACTTAAAAAGCTCACCATAAATTTAGAGGAAAAGTTAATATTGAAGTTGTGCTTGTTTTTCAAAGCTGGCTCACAAGCAGACGAGTTATGGAATAATGTAGATGAAAGTGATTTTGAAGCACAAAGAATGCTTATGGAAGTATCAGCAGCTCACGCAAAACGGTAAGTAGAAAACCCACACAATAAAAAACACATGGATCATCGGAAATGCGCAGAAAAGTCGGAAAGAGACAGATATAAAAAAGGGAGATAGGGAGTGGAGGAAGTAGGATAAAGATTGGTTTAGAGAATATGTCATTTCAGAGACTGGTTTAGACAGATGGGGAGTAGAGGTCACCATAGTTACTATATGGTAAATGTTAATATGTCACTGTAGGGAGGAGTCATCTGTCATGCCATATGTCATTTCAACTGGTATTTGATATGTCAGAGAGTCATCAGTCATCCCATCTGTCAACCCATATGTCATTTCAGAGACTGGTTTAGAGAGATGGGTAGTAGGGGTCACCATAGTTACTATGGTAAATGTTAATATGTCACCGTAGGGAGGAGTCATCTGTCATGTCTTATGTCATTTCATCTGGTATTTGATATATCAGAGAGTCATCAGTCATCCCATCTGTCCTCCTATCTGTCAACCCATGTCATTTCATCTGTCATTTCATATGTCATTCCATCTTTTATTTAAGAAACTAATTTTTTACAGTTATTACTTCGGAGTCATTCAACTAGTCCCGGATCAAATTAAACTAAGCATGAAAACTGCCAACAAACTTTCACCACAACTGCAAATTATAAAACGAAAATTAGGATTTACATTTATCAAATTTGAAGACGCCGGTGTCGATTTAGAACCATATATTAAGCGTCACATGTTTGAAACAAGCCAAATAATCAATCACTCAATAATAAAACATTTCAAAGACGTAAGAATTGAAACAAAAGTTAACACGATTAATTCATTTTGACTATTCGCAGGAACTAGTTTGGCAAGCTGGTCGAATTTTGGGTTCGACCGACTTCTTAGGAAATCCCTTAGGCTTTATGAACGACGTATCCGAAGGAGTATCTAGTTTAATACACGACGGCTCTGTGGGAGCTCTCGTTAAAAACGTCACACACGGTTTATCAAATTCGGCAGCTAAAGTTACAGAAAGTTTGTCCGACGGTTTAGGACGCGTTTCTATGGACGACGAACACGAAGAGATGAGATTGAAAATTAGAACTGTCGATAGTGGTAGAAGTGGTGATCACATAGTTGCTGGTATTAAAGGTTTGGGTTTTGGTATTCTCGGAGGTGCTACTGGAATTTTCAAGCAAGTTTACGAAGGTGCAACTAACGAGGGTATACAAGGTGTTATTTCCGGTCTTGGAAAAGGAGTTTTGGGTGCTGTTACAAAGCCTGTGGTTGGTGTTTTGGATTTGGCGTCGGAAACTGCTAGAGCAGTGCGTGACTCTAGCAGAAGGTAATCGAATAAAACTAATTAAAATGGTTTTTAATTTTTGATTTTTACAGTTCCAATCGCGTTTTACCGAATAGAATTAGACCTCCACGTTGTGTGGTTGGACCTGGTGGTCTTCTACCTTGTTACAGCAAGAAACAAAGTCAAGGACAGCAATATTTATTATTAGTTAACAAAAAGTAAGCATTTTGATTATAAAAGGTGATTGGTTTAATGTTAAACTTTTAGATCGTACTCAGAACGCCTTGTGGCTTATGAATATTTAAGAACGGGAACTGAAGATCTCCGCATTATAATATCGAATGAAAAAGTTCGTATAATAACAGGCTCAAATTATTCTTTGACCACAGTCATTGAAACTCACTTGAGGTAAGTGTTTATAAAACAGTTATAGAAGTTAAAATTAACAAATTTTCAACAGCGATTTACTTCAATGTCAACCGGTGACTTTAACAGAAGGTTTTGAAATACGACATTATATAGAATTAACTATGCGTGTAGCGGGTTCTAGTGCAGTTTTGGCTTATCAAGATCCTATTAAAAAGCCACGAATACGTTGTGATTCGATGGAACTTGCACACTCTGTTTCTCAACAATTAAGTTACGCAAAGAGGTTGTTTAATGACGGTATACATACTGTCGGAACTGACGGTTCACAAAACGAAGACTGATTTGTATTATTATGGGAGTTTGGAGTGCCTTTAACGGTTTAATAATGTTTGATAAAAACTTTGTGTTCCTTATTGTTTTGCAAATATGTATTTAGTTTTATAAAGATACTTAATAGTTGCCAATGTTTTATTTTTTTTTAAATCCTAAAGGATGTTTGTGTTGGTTCTTCAAAAAATGAGTTTTGTAACGACAAAAAGCTGTAACGCAAGCGCCAGTGGCGCCAGGCGCTAGTGTAATGCTGGTTATATAACGTGTAGGAGTAAAAAAAAGATTATATTTTGATAAGCGTTTACAGAATAGTGTAGGACCGGCTTAAGGTTAAAACTCATTTTGAGCCACCCCTTTCAAAAAAAAAAATTTTTAGGGATTTTTTTTGTAATATTTAAAATTTAACAGTAAACAGATTTATGTAAATAATAAATCAGTTTTAAATATCTGTAAAGAAAGCTATTCAAATTAATTTAAGACCCAAAAGTGGTACTAACCTTTATTAAGTTGTGATGGTTTGATCTCCAATTTTTTTTCTTTTATGGCCAACTGATAGGTCTTCTTTGGAACAACCCAAGAAACCCACAACACGTAAATTTAAAACAACAAGAGTCATTTTATCTGAATTTAATCCGAAACGCGTTAATGTCGTTGCTAGCCGCCCGCCATTTTGATATTACATTTGGTCACGTAGGCCATGGGCCCTAATCAAACATTATTTTCAATATGCAAAATTGATAAATTCACATTTCATAGTCCCGATGAACACTTTTCACTTAATTTAACGCTTTTACACGATTTAAATTGTTTAAATAATCCAAAACGCATTAATGCCGTTGTTAGCCGCCCGCCATTTTGAAATTTCATTTTGTCACGTAGGCCATACACGACCTAATCAAACACAATTTTCAGCTTTGTCGGAACACTGTTTTATTAAAAAAAACACCTATGAGTTACTTTTACATAGTTTTAAATGTTAATCACACTTATTTTGCACTAATTCAATAATTAATATAATTATTGATGATAACGGTTATACATGAAGCGCAAAGCCGACTTACATAAAATAAGCTTATCGTACTGGTTCGAACAGGGCGGATGACGTGGAACAACAACGCCGTGGCGTGAGTCAAAAAGAGTGCTGGTTTCATAATTTATTTATTTCAATTAAAAATTTTTATTACGATAATTAATAAATTAATTTGTTTGTGATTTATTTATTAGTGAAAAAGCAAAAATGAATTTTATAAATGATTTTTTTAAGTTACAATCAGATTATGACTAACCAACAAGTGCTGAAACGACGGGCAACAATCTGGTCCATAGGCGTGACATTCAAATTTTTTTAGGGTGTTAAAAATTAAAAAATAAAAAGGTTAAAACCAGTAGGTGATCTCAATTAATTTGTGTAAAATAAAATGCTAAAGTAAAATACAATTTTTTTTCATTTATAGTCAACTTAAATCGATGAAGTTAAAGATAAAGCATCCCTTTTTATAAAGAAGAAGATAATATTTTTACTTTTTTTATGATTTAAAAGTATAAAGTGAAGTTATGCTTGTGTTATTTTAATAGCCATTAGTCACCTATATTGTGATAAAGAGCTTTTAAGTACTTACTATTCGTTCCATTATATCTGGCACATCTAGTAGTAGTAGGTAAGCGATATCATTCACCCCCCATTAAATAAGGGGAATAATATGTCAACAAATTGACTTTACTAGAGACTTTTCATTACACATTCATAAATTGAAGTTACCATCATTTAAATATAAATTAATATTCCCAATTGAATTGTCAACTGCCAAACTCCCTTTGTGCTTTCAAAATTACATGCGTGCAGCGCACACAGGTGACACTGTCAAAAGACTCGTAACGAAAGTTTTTTAAACCTTCGCATGGGCAAGAGTTACGAATGTAAAGATTTCAGTGTCTCAAAAGCATTTCAAAATCAGTGTAGAAACGGCGGAGTTATTCAAAAATCTTTTCATTTGTAACTCTTGCCCACAAGTAGAAAAAAATTACGTGCCCATACGAAGGTTAAATCGAGAGCTCCTAATTGATCTTTTAATTTGATTAGGGGGACGAAGAATATAGTTGTAACAGAGACGGAAATTATGATTTCTAAGTTTTGGCATAAGTCGAACCTTGCAATCCATATCAATTACAAACAGTTTAAGAGCACAATTGTTAATCCCATGTTTGTTGACAGCCTTCTACTCTTTTGTATTTTACCTGAGTAGACCCCACGCATACTAAAACTCAAAAGACGAACAATAAATTTCTATTAAAGCAATACCAGTAGCACAACCAAATAAAATACTTTTGTATTTCTTTTGTTAAAAATTTTAACAAAAATTTTTTCCCGGAGTGAAAATAAAAAAAATTTAATTAAGTCGTTGTGATTAAATGGGAATTATGGTGTTTTCGTAGCTTTTATTTTAGCTTGGATTTTTTCAGGTGTCAAAGACGGATTTGTTCGTTTCTAATCCTGGCAACGCTATAACACAAAGTTTTTGTTAAGCTCTTGGCTTTTGAAAGCTTAACATAAAAATATAACCAACCTCTATCATTCGTCGCGTAATTTATTAATTTACACTGTTAAAAGATGGTCTGAAAAATTATTAAAATTGTTTCCTAGTACTATCTTGGCGCCTTGGGGTTGTGGTGCCTATGTGTGGTGCCACATTAATAGCGTCTATTAAATTTTGAGTTCACGCGCTTTTTGGCAGTTTGATAATAATTTTATCTTGCCTTTTGAACCTTTACGTTCTAGATTTATTCCTAAACCTTTCAAAAGTTTCTTTTGATGTAGTATCGAAGTTGATGAGTGGCGCAGTCGAGAGGATTCTAATATTGTATTTTATTGTATTGTACTCAGGGGTCGATTGGCTTCTAAGCGTTACAAAACTGCGACTAGTGTTGATCTTTTGTTCATAACCCTCTACTCGTATTTATGCTCTCAGAAATTCTTGCCAGCGAAGCATAGAATGTCCCTGAGAAGTTTGCTTCTCACTTCTTCAGGCGTCAAATGAGCCCGCTCTCGTGTTTCAGCCTAAGCCGAGCCAATGCATCGCAATGGCAATATGTCACTATCCTCCAGTCCCAGTTTCTTGAGGTGGTACCTCACTGAGTTCAGTAAACAGATCCGTGATGAGTGTGATTTCGTTCTTTGATACGAGAAGAAGCTTTTTAGCATTCGTGGTCGAGTACTCGATGAATTTCTCCGACTGTCTTTGTCCTGGTGCGTTGTTCCAGTGAGAATTTTTGTTCTCATTTTCCTATTTTGATCTCCACCCTTCTATGTGTTCTAGATAGTCCACAGAATGATTCGGGTCCGATCGGGAGGGCTTTTGAGCCGGTTATAGCTAATGCATCAGTTATTTCGTTTCCTTCAATTCCATCGTAACCTAGCACCCAATGAAGGGCAACTTTGTTGTTCCTTGCCAGAATTTTGAAGGATTGCTGCATTCCCAAGTGAATAAGGACTCAAAACTATTGGCTTTGAGTGCCTTTTTCGCAGCTTGGCTGTCAGACACTGTAGCTGTGGAGCTTTTAAAGTTAGCTTCCTGCGCTTTAGTAAATGGAACTAAAGTAGTTTTTGTAGTGTTTGCCGTAAGTTTCTCCTTATTTACACACCATTCATTTATTTTTGTTTAGAGAAGTTTGCATTTGGTTTGAAATAATACTGCGTATCCCTGTACACAGTACCCTTCTTCAGTTATTTTTTTCAGTAAGTTGTCCACTACGATGGACCACAGCAGAAGCGATAAAACCCCACCTTGTGGGCACCCCCTTGCAGTGTTCATCGAAATCTCTTCCTCTCCTAAGGAATCCGTTATTACCCGACTTTCTAGCATTGATTCTATCCAAGGATTCTAATAATATTTGCAGTTATATTTTAGGGAATTATTTTTATGTAAAATAGTAAATCGTTTTGGGATTAAAATAAAATCGATTTTTCGATTAGATCGGTCATTTTGGGTAGAGGCTAATAATCCTTATTATTTGTGATACGACCTACATCATACAACTGTCAAATGCAGAAATCGGAGGTATTGAAAAACGTAAATCTAGCGTGTGGATTAAACAAGGATTATTGCAACCCTACCTCCACGATGGATATGCTTAAATGAATCGCATCTGGTTTTATACGAGGTCTACTTTTCTTCTCACATGCATATATACGATAATCCACACACACATCGCATATATTTAGCAGACGAAGGTACAATAATAAAATTATTCTCCATTAAGTCTATTAAAAAGCACCATTTGTTGCCCCTCATTTTTTATACGTGAAAGAAACATCTCTAATTCAAAATTAAAATTCGAGTCTTCATTTTAATTTCGACACATCACAGCAACGTAAAGGAGATTGAAACGAAATATCATTTTGCTTTTATCAAAAGTAAAAGCGGAATTAACATAAAACCAGACTTGGTTTTGTTTGGGGAGCTTAAAGCTGTAAAATCCTCACCTTTTCCTTCTAATACCTTTGATGCACTGCTGCTACTATCGCTTAGGGCGTAATAAGTAATATCAAAAATATATACATAGACGCTGAGGATTTGCATTTTACCTCGGGGTCATCTTTAAGTAATACTAATCAGTTACAAACCCCAACTCTCAATTTATAAGGATAAATAAAATGTTTTTCTCTCGACATCTGCATTTAAAATCTTAAAATCTCGGGGGCTATTTGAGTATTAGTTTTAATACAAATTGTAATCGATCGAGCGTACGGTGTTATCGATGAGCCCTTATACAATTTTAAAAGGTACGTGTTTGTAGTTCGTGTTAGATGCGGTCTCTTGAAGACTTTCGGTTTTAAGACGATGTAAAAAGCTAAAGAATGAGACCAACATGCCGAAAGATTGTTAATCCTTCGGATAACACGCTCCGTCAAATTCATTTAGCTTATAAGGGCCACCCGGATAACCCGAACGTTTTTAAAAAGATTTTCCTCTATACGAGTTTGCATAAAAAATATTTTTAAATTTTAGCCCCGATTTGCTAAGTTAAATATGTCGTATTTTGGAGGTGAGATCTGATAGCCGCTTATTTGTTTTATGTAAATCCATTAACACATCAAGCAACGGATGTGAAATTTGATCGCTATGTGCATATAAATCCGTTATGTAATGGGGATGGTACGAAGGTGCGTTTCGATTTCCAAAGTTTAATTTTTTTATATCTTTATTGATTATTGACTTAATTAACTTTCTACTAATCATAAATGGTCACTTTACAAAATACATATAAAATTGTCAACTTTCTACAAAACTTTAGGGGTATATGGCAGCCGCCTCTTATAAATAACTTTTATTAAATTTTTCAAGTATATGGGACGCTTTCTTCGGATTTACGGTTCACACGGTATATACAGCGGTATGCTTATCCAGTGACGTAACTAAGAGTTTGGGGCCCCTCCCGCAAAATCCAGAGTGAGGCCCCTACCCATTCCCGTTAATAATCATTTTGATTAACCGCAATTCGATTTTATAACGAAATTTCATACTAATCGATATTTGTGGGGCCTTCCCGGAAAGCGGGCCCAGCTTGCTTTTTATTTACGCCACTGAATTTAGGGTTCATTTGTGACTATTTCTAAAACTTTTACAACCGACCAACTTTTAGTTACTTATTGTCGAAACATCTCTGTAACTTTACAAGGGAAGAAAAGTATTCATCTATTTCTTTTTAAATTCTCAAATACTTATATAATTACAAAAATAGACATTTTTAAAGTGCCTCTTTAAGCTAGCCTTGCACCACAGCTTCTAGAAGCTAGCTTCTTTTTCTAAGCCAATAGAAACCTTGCATTTCTAGCGCCAGACGCTAAAACATGGGCCAAGTTTATCTTCTATTGGTTTGCAAAAAAGAAGCTGGATTCTAAAAGTTGTGATGAAAGGCTAGGTTTATGGTACAAACTACGGAATTTTTCGCGGACCCCTTTTATTCGCGGGCCCTCCCGCAACGCGTGCCCTGCGAGCCCGTTATTTAGGCCACTGTGCTTATCAAAGTATTCCTCTTCTATCTGTCTATTAAAAAATATTACATAATCTTTGAATTAGTCACGAAAACTTTTATTAACATCAGAAAAACGAAATACGAAGATCTCACTTTTAAAGTAGAAGAAAAATTGATAAATAAATTCTTATCTGGATTTAATTAATAAATATTCAAAATTTAAATTTTCAAAATATGAAAAATGAACCATTTAGTGACATCTTTTGTTATTAAAAAAATGTAATCAAATGAAAACTGCTAAATTTATTTAAAGGTAAAAATTTGATAAATAAATCCCTATCTGGAAGTAATCAGTAAATTCAAAATATAAATTATAAAAATATGAAAAATGAACCAAGTAGTGACATCTTTTGTTATTCAAAAAATTTAATTAAGTGAAAACTGCTAAAGGACCCCGCACTTTTTATATGGAAAAACGGAAAAACAAAATTTAATCAAATGAAAACTGCTCAATTTATTTAAAGGTAACAGTTTGATAAATAAATCCCTATCTGGATGTTATCAGTAAATATTCAAAATTTAAATTATAAAAATATGAAAAATGGACCATGTTAGGACCCTCTTTGGGTATTAAAAAAAATTATTAGTAAAAAAGAGGGCATTACGATCCCGCAAGTCTAAAAATAGTTGAAGAAGGACTTGAAAAAATTTTAAATTTAAAAATTACCACATCGAACACATAGGACACAGTTCTAAGAAACAAGAAATTAAAAAATGGCTTTAAAATTTTTTTGTGAGGACGTTATGACCCTTCGAAGTTAGACGAACAGCTCAAAATTAAAAATGGTTAAATTTTGAACAATTATAAAAACGGTTGAAAAAATTACCACATCGAACAAATAGGACACAGTCCACAGAAACAAGAAATAAAAAAAAATTCCTTAAAAATGTTTCTGTGAGGGCGTTACGGCCCCTCGAAGCTAAAGGAAAAGCTTAAAATTAAAAATATGTAGTTAATTTTTGAAAAATTATAAAAACGATTAAAAAAATAAAAACGGACACATTGCCACATAGAACATATAGGAGACAGTCCGAAAAACGCGAAAATAAAAAGAAAATGTTAAAAAAAATTTTTTTAAAGGCGATACGACTTCTTGAATTTTGGCAATATTATCACAATTTCCGATTTAAACGTAAAGTTCAAACACGATCTTAAAAAACATTTTTTTTGCCCCCTCCCCTCTCCTTATGGAAACAATGGGATTTCGAAGAGCGATATCAAAATGGGAAGGTTCGGGACACCCCTCGAAGCAAGAAACCCTGGTCTTTTTGACTTTCGTGTTACCGGCATTGAAAAAAACTTTTTTGTTCGAGTTCAAAATTTTAGGCGATGTTATTTTCAAGATGGAGGCCGAAAAACGTATTTAACACAAGAGTACGGATGTATATTTTTGGTATGTTGAATAAAGGTATATTACCTTCAATTTGCAAAGATGAACATTTCCGGCTCTTTACAGGGTGTTCTGTTAAAAAATAAAAGTTTAGTTTGTCTTATTTTCTGAACTACTCTGTATAATACTTACTGTTACTTTGTATTTTTAAATTTTTTTGCATTATTTTCGACTCTGTACATTATGATGTAACTACTAAAGGCCTTACCGTTATAATATAAAAAAAATTGGGACATAAACCCCCTAAGTAGCGTTTAGGTATAAGTTTCGCGTCCAAAATCGTCAAGTAAATAAATGTTGTACGGTAGCAAAAGGAACAAAGGGCAGCTGGATATAAAACCCATGTATGCCTATTTTAAGTGTTTGTTAG
This sequence comes from Malthinus seriepunctatus, assembly GCA_963924605.1. Lineage (NCBI taxonomy): Eukaryota > Metazoa > Arthropoda > Insecta > Coleoptera > Cantharidae > Malthinus > Malthinus seriepunctatus. Next base: position 2,891,382 of record OZ004602.1, read on the forward strand.
ATTTGTCTGCAGGACCACTTCAATTAAAACCAAGTTGCCGTGAAAATTTGGCGTGTTGTCAATGTAAATACATTTTGTTACTTAACAAATTCACCAATAACATCAAGTATCGAATGACACGTACAACAGGGGTGCGCTTTAAATCAACAAGTCTTAATAAGGGGCGTTATGGATGAAAATAATATATGAATTTTATTTGTTAATAAAAAAAAAGAAAAGGGATGTTTAATGTTTAAGGAAGACTTACATTATACAGCCTGGTGACTGAACCTCTCGGTCATATGGATTTAACATGTAAAATCATACTTTGGTCATTTCCTGCTACCCAATTTATTTTAGAAAAAAAATCTTTCAATAAAAGTTTTAGAACATAAAATTCGGAATCTAAATCAATTAAGAAAATTAATTTTGGATTCTTTATAACGCCATAAACTTAGATTGAAAATTTTGAAAAGTAGCAGAAATAGCGATTGCCTTGAAACAAAAATTGTCAAATGTTTTACGCTTTTTCTGTAACAATAATTTTGATTTTTATAGTGAATTATTGAATTTATTTAATAATAAATAATATAATAAGAAAAACCCAAAAATTACATTTTATTTTTAGTTTTAGTTAATTTAATTGCTCTCAAAAAATGTTTTGAAAGATAAAAATTAAAAAGTCAAACATTTGATAGTATTTCATGGCAATCGCTATTTCTGCTAATTTTCAACTTAAATTTCTGGCGTTTTAAAGCATCCAAAATTAATTTTGTTTATTGATTTAGATGCAAAATTTAATGCTCGAAAACTATTATTTGAAGATTTTTTTTGTAAAACCAATTGGGAAGCAGGAAATTACCAAAGTAGGATTTCACATGTTACATCTCTATGGCCGAGAGGCCCGGTCGCCACCCTGTATACGCACATCGTTTGGTGAAATTATAAATTTGTAAGGTTTAACAAAGACTTTATTTAATAATTTTTTTACATAAATTATCACTTTTTTGTTTTAAATATAGGTAATAAGTTAATTAATAATTTAAAATTGGTTTGTGTAGGTAGGGCAAAAAATGGTCCATTTATATAAATTTTATTATGTACCTACTTATTAATTATTTATTTTGCTTTTGTACAAATGAGGTTTATGCAAAAAAAGGGTGTGGGTAAATTAAAATTTAAAAATTTTTGGTTTTTAAACGTTTTTTCCCCTAAATTTTAAACACTTTCTATTTGCAATTTTATAAGGTTAAATTTGGCAAATATAACATTTACTTATTTTTATAATAATGCGACAATTTTTTATATACATTTTTACATAATTTACATATTAAAACAATAGTCTTAAATAAAAAAAAATTAACTATCTATTTACTTTTTAAATAATTCAGATTTTTGTGATATCTTCATCTTACAAATAAAAAGTTTGATATCTCATTGGGCTTTAGGGAAGTATTGCCCATTGCATATTGGATGGTCTCTTTGTTTGAAAAATGTAGGCATTTCAAAAAGGAAAAAATTCAAAATGATCTTTAAAAACCTCTTTCGTTGAATTCTTGCTTGCGCTAACATTTCTAAAAACGGTAACCGACGCACGCGACGCCTGCCGTGAAAAACCTCTTGCAGCGTTGCTCATGAAAAATTAAAAATTGAAAAATAAAGATATCAACTACTAATTAACTGTTTGTGTGGAAAAAAATTAAAATCATGTCAACCATTAGTCGATTTTACAAAAATACTGAACAATTTTACCACAATTCAATTACACAACGTTTCAATTTACCTTTTCTCTTTGACTAGAAAGAAGAATGGAAATTTTGTAATTTCTTTATCAATTAAAAACAAAACTAAAAATTTGTTTAAGCTACTTCTAAATCGGACGAATCTTCGTCGCTGTAATGCGCGGGTGGTGCAAGTAATCTGGGTTGTTCTACAACGCGACAAACTTCTTCTTCTTGTAATTTTCTTATGCGTTCTTGTTCTTCTCGTTTTTGTTTGCGCCATTTGGCACGTCTGTTCTTGAACCACACCTTAAAAATAAAAGAAAATCTATTATCATTAACTAACAACAAAAGAAAAGCAATTTATAAAGCTTTTGTCTCCCTATACAATTTTACCAAAAACACGCCTTGTCCACTTGATGCCTTTCGCAGTCACTTTTAATCAAAAATTTATTTTCGCTTTTAATGTGACGAAGGTGGTGGGTTTTATCGAGGGGTATATTAAATGTACGTGGTGATTTTATTATAAGGTCGTTTTGAGCCCACTTGACACGATGATATAATTATTATATTTGCATTAGAATAATTCGAGTTTAAGGGGTTGTTTTGCTTTGAACAATGGGCACAATAGAAGCCTTTTATTCAGTTTTCGTAATAGAATTAAATTAAATTCTCATTCTAAATTTTACCTTTTTGTACACTTTTCGCTTTATACGCGCTTTCGTTTTAACAATAACTAAAAAAATTATTTTAATTTTTAGCGCCATATACCAACAACAAACCGTGTTTTTACGTATGGCGAATCAAAAGCGAAAATAAAGGTAAACAAAAACTTTCTCATACGTTTTACAAAATTTACAAATTTTTTAGCACCTATCATCGATTTATTTGTTTGTTACTAACTTTTCTTGGCAGTAAAATTGGAAAAGAAATTCGTAGAAAGCTAGAAAGTTCACCGACAAGACGCAGCTTAGCCACTCCCTACAAATTTCTGTCAAATAAGGTTGACTCACGTCAATTCTTGTGCGAGTGTTGTTGTAAACCAAATTTTCAAAATTCGGCCAATAGAAAACTTCTATTCGAATATCGCGCGTTTTTTTGGGAGTGGCTTAGCTGCATCTTGTCGGCGAATAGTCTTTAGCTTTTAAATAAAATTTATAAAATGTGGCCCAAAATAAAGAGTTATTTTGGACGCATTTTTGCAAATTTAGACTCACAGCAATAATTTTCTATGCTGACGAGCGGTGGCAATGCGTAGATACCTAAATTGATATTTATCTCCACCAGGCCACCAAAGCAGTAGTCAACGTGTTTAAATTATTAAAAAGCCGTGGCTAAATCTGCGCAAATTTGTCCCTACCGCTCCTCAAGTTAAATTTGTTTAGCAATATGTAATAAGATGTTTAGTAACTTGGCAAAAGTTATTAAATCTAAACCTTAATTGAATGCTTATTTTTTCAAATTTTTAAATTCAAAATGGTGGCCAATATAACGATTGTCCTATTTCGTGGTTATTCTCTTATAACTTAGCGGATAATTATTATTTTGAAAATTTAAGAACGGCATTATGTAGTCAAAATATAAGGCTTTCGTCCTAATCTAACCAATTTTTGAAATTGTTTCAAAATTGCCTATCTTTAAGGAGCCAAACGGAGCAAAAATTAATCAAAATTTTGAAACGGATTTTCTAGAAATCGGATCCAGCTTTTTTTTCCATTTTTGGCTATGTTATAGACATCGTAGTTCTCGATAAAATAATTCAGTTTCATTAGTAAAAATGTTACAGAACCGGAGTTATGATTTTTTGAAAGTCAAAATTTTGAAAAACCAGTCATTTCTAACAAAGAAAATTTGAAAGTAGGTATGTCCTAATTCTATGAATATAAATTATTTGACACTATTTTTAATTTAAAAAACGTTTCCGATTAAACCGCAAATTAGATCAATATTGTCAGATTGTCAGATTGTCACACATATCACACTAGAACGGTAGTTCGAGTTAATGCAAGATCAAAACAAGGAAGGGAATGCGAGGTATGCACAAGACCGCATTTACGATAGTTGTAAATAGGAAGTTAAGAATTAATAAAAGGTCTAGAATGAGGACACAAGAGTTAGTTGCTAACTGGCTAAGTTTACAGTTAGACAGTCAGTTGGGATTAAGAGAACGAGGAACTCTATAGTTGTAAATAGGAAGTTAAGAATTAATAAAAGGTCTAGAATGAGGACACAAGAGTTAGTTGCTAACTGGCTAAGTTTACAGTTAGACGGTCAGTTGGGATTGAGAGGGTGAGGAACCCTAGTTAACGACTGATGGTAAAAGGAGGTGCGAATTTAACTCGTAATTAAGTGTAACTTGTAATGACAGCAGAGTAAAAATTTATTATTGTAATAAACATGTATTTACAATACATGGCGTATAATTATAAACTTCCAAATATCCTGATACAACCTAAGAATCCCCCAGGAGTCACGAGAGCAGTCGTGACAATATCAAAAGTTTTTTGGAACACCCTGTGTATTATTAAATAGTTATAAGCTCGAAAAATTAGCTACAGTTAGATGGTTAAACAATTTGTACTTTGACTTCCGGTTTAACCGGAAAGGGGCACAACTTTCTTATTACTCGTACAATAAATTCATAAATTTTTTAGAAATTGCTTTAATACGTACGAAAAGGTCCTGTTATGGCTACATCAGAGTTTTGATATTATTGTGGAAGAAAAATTAGATTAGTAGCTTTGGAAGCAGCCAGTTTAACAACCCTCTCTACGAACCTTCTTAAAAGCGAATGTTCAATTTTCGTTATTATCAAAGAAGCCATGGTTGGGCGTTTTAAATTGATGTTGTAAGGGCTTCCCAATTAAAAATATTAATCTTACATAATTTTGATTAATGAATTCAAAATATAATTACTTACGAATCAAGTGCGGGAAGACAATTTTTCCCGCGTGAAAACGCTTTTGATGCACGAGTGACGTAGGAGCTACTAACTGCCTTAGTTATTGCCTAGACGCGGGAAAATTGTTCAAGCATGAGGATTTCACAATATTTTTTGAACTCACTGAGTACATCAGTGAGTACAAAAAAGTCTTTACATGTTCCCTAATTACGTTATCACACGGTGTAAACGTAAAGCCTCAGGGTGAGCTCACTCGGATACATGTAATCTGTCATAATAGCAGGCGTTAGGAGCATTGTGTTGGTCACACTACTTTTCCCATAATGTCACTATTAACGAGCCTATACTATTTTGAAGTTTTCCAGACGACAGTGCGATGATATGAAATGATAAAAATGGCTCTAGTAAACCTTTATTTAAATAAATTTTTTGTCCAATAACTGTCAAAAAAACGTCTAATTTTAATATCTAAAAATCTATCTCTCTTTTTTAGTTTTTTAAGTTTTTTAGTTCGAAAGACTTATTTCATTCGGCTGCGCCTCATGAAAAAAGTAACATTCTCACGCTCTAAAAACACTTACTACGCGCTCTTGATGCAAAATTAACTATTAAATAAACGGTATCAGCACGTTGGAGGTTCCATTCGAAGCCCTTTTCTCCTTTTGGCCATTCTAAATTCCAAATTAAGAAATTTTCTCTTTTGGGCACTATTTGTTCCTTTATTTGCTTTTATTAGTTAGAGTCATAAAAAAGTTTCGACGGGGGCATGCATATCATGAAAAAAGCCTTCTTTTCACCCTCAAGGGTAGTAATAATAATATTTAATAATCTATCCATTGTTGCGGGGCAAATGGTTGTTAAACCACGTCGTGTTCGATACTTCATATCATCGCATTAATAAATACAATCACTTCTCTGAAATAATTTGAATGTTTGTTTTAGGTTAGCTGTGTACACATCAACCCCGGCGTCTGATTTGATGTGTGCGTATAGCAAATTTAAAACGAAAGTATTAAAAAGCTTTTTATACGTAAATTAAAACTAAAATTATATCAAAAACAATTAAAACGAGTTTAGTTTTGTTTAAAGTGGCACTATTTAGAGGTTTATTAGAAAATTTTTCGAAATGGTCCACAATTTGCCGTAAGCATCGTCGGCGTCGTCGTCTAAAGTATAGGGGGACCGGAACAGCGCTCGGCAGTCAGATTATTCTATTACCGCGTATCAACATCGGGGAGAGTTAATTTTGTTTAGTCTCAAAACATTTCATTGTTTCAAGTGGATCAAAAATTCAACGGTAGGTTAATTAGAGTTGCATTGATCGCTTCCCCGGGGTGAGTTAAAATAAAACCCGCAAATTCGCGCAGCGGATATATTTTTTTTACGTATTTTAAATTTAGAAAAAAAATTTTTGCTTATAAACTAATAAATATATTTTACACCACTCGAAAAGCTAAATTATGGAGAGAGAAGTATAGGAAAAGTTATAAAGTAATAAAATGGAAACTTTGCGATTTTGCGTTATTAAATTTCAGTTTAATATAATCAAAAGTCTTAATTGGCGTAATTAACGGAGTAATAAAATATCTTAAAGAAAGCGGCGAACTCGAGTTATTCTCGCTTTACCCCACCAAATCTAAATTTGTAATTAACTAACGGGTTGGAAAATAATCAAAGTTTAGAACAGAAGTTAATGAGCCAAAAGTTTGGGCTAAAAACGCGTTATTAATAAGAGTTCGAAATATGCAAATCGCAAAACAACTTCATTAATATTCTTTGGTTTCTCTTAAAAAGCCAATTTGTTACAATGAGCGGAAACGAAGCCAGCAAACTGCTCTCTTTTTAAAAATAATTACCGCATTAAAGACGTTATAGAAACGCCATCATCGAGAGCGTCAACCGATGCTCGATTCGAACAAAACCACCCCTCGTACACAATTTTAACAAATTATTTCCCATCAACCGTAGAGAAAAAATCCGGAAGTTGAGGAAACACACGACGATTTCCCATTTAATGCGTTAGTTTCCTTCCGAATCTTGTATCCTGATCCTTCCTTAATTCTTAAAACGACCCGAGCCGGCCTCTCTCTCGCTCTTAGAAATTTCTTGCTTTTCGTATAACCGCACCATTAACTATTCACCATCGTCACAAAACCCCTTAAGTGGATTACACACTTTTAAATTTTGTAGTAATTGCTTTGCCGTGTTCGGATGTTTAAAGAAGTTGGGATAAAGTAATTGAATTTTTAGATTTGTTGCCCAAGCGGTTCGTTTATGTACTTACTGCTAAACCCACACCGACGTTTCTCCTTTTAACTCCAAAAAGAAATTTAATTTCTTTCTTATAAACTATACTTTTACTAAACCTACGAGTTAGTTTGTTTAAAAAAAATTGATAAATGTTTAGTGATTTTATTATGAAAAAGACGCCATTTTGTAGACATCTTAAAACTGTCATTGGCTGTCGTTAATAACAAGTGATCAAAATACGATTACATCGAGAGAGCTTAGAAACGTTTTTTGTTAATTATGAAGTGTTTGTTTATTTTTTGCCTAATGCTTTCTCGATACAATATTATTTTTATGGCCTATAATGATTAAAAATGTTATAAATAAATGTTATGATTTGAATATAAAGTGCATCATCGATAAAATTCTTATCTGAACGTAATCAGTAAATATTTAAAATTTTATTTATAAAAATAGGAAAATGAGGCATGTAGTGACACCTAATACTTAAATAAACAAACTAAATACATAATAAACAAAATTTAATTAATTAAAAACTGTAAAATTTATTAAAAGTTCAAAATGTCATCAAAATTCCAGTACCAAGGGCTCCTTAATTATTACCAAGTACGAAACCGATAAACGTTTCGCGTTCCCGAATTTTCCGACTGACAATCAACCGCCAAGTATAAACTGACTTAAAAACCTACTTTGGGGCCTTTTATTAACTTCTCGCACGCGCCAACTAAAATCGCTAAAACTGTCGATTTATGCTGTATCTCACATTCTTCAATACATGACAGCACTCATGTATTGAAATACTTTTTCTACATTAAATTCTTGTAGGTACTACTTAATAATTGCATTAAATAATTTGCGTAATATTTCTACGCGTGACATATGCCCCGGGTCTGAAAAAGTCCGACCCTGGACTTTAAAATTTGGATAACTGATCATAGCTGACTCATCAGGCATTTTTAGTCAAACGTCTAAGTGACGTTTAATTTTATTTGCGCTCTGTAGTCGTAACTCATAGAAACAAACGATCGTGGCTCCTTTAGGATCATATTATACAACTAAGTATTATAATAAATCATAGTTGATTCATCAGCCATTTTTAGTCACACATCAAAGTGACGCTTGATGTTATAAGCGCTCTGTAGTCGTGACACATAGAAACAAACGGTCGTGGCTCTTTTAGTATCATATTATACAACTAAGTACAATAATAAATCATAGTTGACTCATCAGGCAATTTTAGTCAAACGTCAAAGTGACATTTAATGTTATATGCGCTCTGTAGTCGTGACTCATAGAAACAAACGGTCGTGGCTCCTTTAGTATCATATTATACAACTAAGTATTATAATAAATCAATGTTGACTCATCAGACATTTTTAGTCAAACGTCAAAGTGACGTTTAATGTTATATGAGATCTGTAGTCGTGACTCATAGAAACAAACGGTCGTGGCTTCTTTAGGATCATATTATACAACTAAGTATTATAATGCATCATAGTTGATTCATCAGCCATTTTTAGTCACACATCAATGTGACGCTTGATGTTATAAGCGCTCTGTAGTCGTGACACATAGAAACAAACGGTCGTGGCTCCCTTAGTATCATATTATACAACTAAGTATTATAATAAATCAAAGTTGACTCATCAGGCATTTTTATTCAAACGTCTAAGTGACGTTTGATGTCATTTGCGCTCTGTAATCGTGTCTCTTAGAAACAAACGATCGAGAAAGTCCTACTTTGGGGGTTTTCGCTTATATCTCGAAAACAGTGGATCCTAGGGAAAAAATTATTCTTAGCAAACTGATAGCTTATCAAATTTCCTAAAAGATTATTTCTATTTATTTTTTACTATTCCTTTTAGTTTTCGAGATATTCGCCCACAAAAATCGTTAATGTGTGAAAAAATTTCACTAAAAATAAAATTTTGCCTGATGTTTATTGTCAAATTTTTCAGCCCCTCGTTTTACAATAAAAGTCTTCAAAAAAGAATTTGTAGAGCACGTCCTTTACTATTTTACGTGAGGAAAAATTTTTGCGGGCAGATATTTTGAAAACTATAATAAGAGAAAAAATAAATAGAAACAAACTTGTAGGAAATTTGACGAGCTTTCATTTTGCTAAAAAAATTTCCTTAGAACACTCACTGTTTTCGAATTCAATCCTGTCAACATCCTTTAGGATTTTACTTTCCTCCGGGCCCTGAAGCGTGCGCTAATATGCGCTTTTTGGATAAATCCAGCCCTGGCAATGAGGGCTGTGAAATTAAAAATTATATCGTCAAACGTTTTGTATGTTAAATCGAATCTAAATCTCGAATTGCGACCCTCCTCTTCCATTTTACAAGAGCACATAATTATTTTGCACTATACTCTCTACAAGGAAAGTCTTGCAATAATTTTGTCGGTCTTAAAATTTGGTTCACTCTGTATAGTTGGAATTTGGAGATAAGATCTAGAACAAACACACAATTTGTTCTCGAGACCGTCGTTAAAATTATCCAATATTAGAGGGATAGTTTAAACACTTATTGATTGTTAGCATTAGCAACAAAGTGCATAAGGAAAAAGTTAATGTATGAGAAGAGGCTCGAATACGAACGTCAACAGAAAAATATGCTGACACACCGATACCACCCACAATGTTATACCTATGGTCCTAATAACCGGTAGCATATTTGTACACGTTTCAAATATTTAACTTCTGTCTTTAAATGAAGAAACTTCAAAGTAAATCCAATTAAAGTCTCGTAATTTGCGCCATTTTTTAAAAAGCGCGGTAGCAGTTTTTCTACGGAAGAAAATTTTTATAAAATTACGTGAGCGTATAATAAATAATACCAATTAGTTTGCTCGTTGAATATCAAAGAGTAAGTTAAAGCAGTTTTATATAATAATAAGCCCCGACGTCGACTTTGTTCGCGTCACCTGCCCTTTGATCCGACGCCATGAAGCGCGGAATACTGCCAACCTGATGTGATGCTCGTTGTCTACAAATAACGCCAATTTATCAACTCTCGTTATCTCGAAGCAAGAGAAATTCGCATTTTGTTGTCCGATTTATTCTACCGGAAAGGTTGAATTGATAGTATATTATGTACCTACGTAGGTACATTTTCTGCCAATCATAAAAATCTTTTGGATGATGTAGATTTGTCGGGAGAAGTGAATACATTCGTCATCTTTTAGGCAACATCGAGAGTATCGCTTTTTCTTTATTTTCTTCAATAATAAAGCGGGGATATCGAGATGCCATAAAAGAAAATCGTTTTATTTACATAAGGGTATAGGACTTGGGGTTACGCTAATAAAATATCGGCTCGTAAAAGCTCTCTATTATCACGGCTTTGTACTCGAAGCCCTACACATCACGAACGCAAATTAAGCTCTATTCCAAGATTTCAAAATAGTAAACAAGGACCAATTTACTTTTCAAAAATACACCCTCTATTATTATAAACATACGTCGACGAGATTTTATTTATTAATCGCCGGACTTTATCCCTCTCTGCTGTTTATTAAATAATTGTACATTTTTGGCATTTAATCAGCTATACACGTTAAGTCGCCTAAATTGACATCAAAGGTAGCTTTCATTATGTTGATTATTATCAAATAGCATTTCAAACTCCATATTCGTTCAACCATATATCAAATAATTACTAAAATTACGAGTCACGTAATTTCGAATTAACAAATGACTGAGATGCGATACTACGTGTGTAGTTACATTTCGTTTACAATAATCGTAATTTTACATAATAACAATATTACAAGGGTAGCAATAAAAATTAAATCAACCATTAAAATATTTTCATAAGATCAGCAAGCAGGACCGTAGTCAGGGGTACGCCAAGCCTGCCCTGTAAAATTTTAAGCCTGTTCTAGCCAGAGCTTTCTAAGAATTTCGCAACAATAATGAAACGATAAGTTCCTAATTAGTGCCGAAGAAGAAAACATTGATTTTCAAAAAGTCAAATTTTTGCAAACTTTGGGTAAAAAACTTCCATCCTCAGAAGAGATTACAGTGATCAACAGATTTATACAAACCTAGAAGGGAGAAAACCTTGATTTTAGCTTTCAGCCTCCCTCGAAAATTTTTGAACCTGATGAAACGAAAAGATGAAACGACGGTTTTGGCCGACGGATAAATGGAAAAAACGGATGCTTGATCGAACAATTTTTTCTTTTAGATCTAAGTGCAAAAAATTAAACCTAATGAATAGCAGATAAAACGCCTGTCGGTAAAAAGTGGCTAAAAGCTGTTTTCATCCATCTACGCGAAAGTGAGATCTGTACATTGCACAAGGTTGCAAGAATGAGCATTTTTTCCACTGTGGCAAACGTAGCGCTTGTGAGTACAACTCACGTGCTGGCTTAACAAATTCATCCATTTGGGCCAAAAGGCCAAATACTATCAGTTAAATTTCCGCGTCCTCTAACGCTCTCAAAGGCTTGGCTTCTTTTTAAAACTACCTTAGTTGCTTTTTCTTCACCTCACCCCTCTAAAATTTCTTAGAGTCGGAAAGACAGGAAAATTATATAATTACACCCAACCTCTGATTTTATAAAGATTCACTTTTTTAATTACCTGATCAATAAGTCTGCTATAAGAGTTTCCAATTACTTGAAAAATAAATTCTTAAATTCGATTCTGATTCGTTCAACAAAAAAGCTACTTTTTAAAACGATTTTTTTAAATAAGAATATTTTTATTCGCTAATTTACTCCATTTTTTCACAACTTCAGGCATTCAAATAAGAAATTTTATATATTTTTTTAAATTCTGGTATATGCAAAGGAAAAAAAGCTCATTATTGAGTTTTAAATGGCTTATTTCTGGCTTTTAAGAATTCATGAAATAACAGGTAGGTATAATATTAAGGGCCATTCTACGCTAAGTGAGCATGAAAAAGTTTGATGTCTCTGATTACCTGATTAGGTGCAAAATCTTCACATAAGCTGTAAATAGCACATACGTACAGCCTGCAGGGGCCCAGGGGCGTGATTGCCGAAGGCAACCGAAAAAATATACTAGTGATGAGTTTTTGGAACCAAAAAAGAGCTTTGATGCCTTTTGAAATCACATCTAAAAACGCATTTATTATAAAAGTTAAATGACCGTTTATTACACCTTTACACTAACGCTAAGCAACAATAACTTAGGAGTTACCTAAATTGTTGATTTGTTAATAAATCAAATGGGAGCAACATACAGGGTGTCCCACGAAGAACCTGCCTAACTTCAGGGGTGTATTCCTTAAGTCATTTCAAGCAAAAAAAGTTATAACAACATAGGTCCGATTCGGAAAGGTTACTGAGTTATAGTTTTTTGAAGATAGTAGTGGATGTCGATGTGGAAAACGTCGATGATATTCCAGCACGGCAGGTAAACGTTAATAGCGTGTTTCAAATAATCACAATTACCAGTTAAGTTAACTTACAAGTAACAGAAAAAAAAGGAAAGCATTACCTATTTAACAATTATTTTCAAAGCCTACTCTTTACAATTTTGAATATTTAGCTATTTTCTTCGACTAGCTAACCTTTCCGAATCGGGCCTATGTTGTTATAACTTTCTTTGCTTAAAATGACCTGAAGAATACACCCCTGAAGTTAGGCAGGTTCTTCCCGGTACACTCTGTATTTAGGTGATTCCGTGCGATTCATTATCGTTGCTAAGCATTAGTGCAAATGCCCTTCACTCTATGTTTGGTGCCTTTTATAAACCATAACACCATTCAAGGGAATCATGGTCGGAAGAAACAGCATATAGAGCAGGCGCCCAAGGTAATTGAGTATGCAAAATATGAGGACCGCGTTCTGTCAACGGATTTGGGTTTGGGAGATATCAAAGTTTAATATTTTCGATGTTGCCGGACGGTCTTATGGGGCAATCATTAATGGTTGGCGTTCGAAGTCTTAAGACATGTTGAAAAATCACATTTTAATTTTTTTCTACTTAACGGTTAGGTTGACGAAATTTGGCAAGAGAGATAATTTATGTAAAATTGAAATACGAACAAAATGATGTATTTAAATGTTTAAATAGTAAAAGTGGTGGCGAAGAAGAATAATTATTCATAATTTTGCGAAGAGTTTGGTAACAGCAATTTTTTTTCTTAAACGGTTGATAATATCACGGTGCATGTGCTGATAAGATTTCCGAACTCAATTTTGACTAAAAGGCACTTTTAATGTAGTTTTCTTAGACCACAAAGAGCTTAAGCTGAGAGCAACCCACTCCTTGAATGAATTTTGACGAAATTGTTTTTATTGAGTTCTCAATACCCTAAAGAACAAAGTTTATACTGTAAAAAAGTGTACATTTGCTTCATCATTTTTTTAAACCACTTCTTGTGAATTCAATTTTCAAAATATTAAAAATAAGCTGAAAAAGAAGCTTTTTCTAAAAAATTTTTCTTTCGCTAAACTTGTTTTTTAGTTACTAATTATCAAAAGAGTAAGCATTTGCACCCAAAATTTTGAAAAAACAGCGTCTTTTTCAGCTTATTTTTAAGATTTGGAAAATTAAATTCACAAGAAGTGGTTTAAAAAAATTATGAAGCAGGGTATTGAGAACTCAATAAAAACAATTTCGTCAAAATTCATTCAAGGAGTGGGTTGCTCTTAGTTTAAGCTCTTTGTGGTCTAAGAAAACTACATTAAAAGTGCCTTTTAGTCAAAATTGAGTTCGGAAATCTTATCAGCACATGCTCCGTGATATTATCAACCGTTTAAGAAAAAAATATTGCTGTTACCAAACTCTTCGCAAAATTATGAAAAATTATTCTTCTTCGTCACCACTTTTACTATTTAAACATTTAAATACATCATTTTGTTCGTATTTCAATTTTACATAAATTATCTCTCTTGCCAAATTTCGTCAACCTAAGCGTTAAGTAGAAAAAAATTAAAATGTGATTTTTCAACATGTCTTAAGACTTCGAGCGCCAACCATTAATGATTGCCCCATAAGACCGTCCGGCAACATCGAAAATATTAAACTTTGATATCTCCCAAACCCAAATCCGTTGACAGAACGCGGTCCTCATATTTTGCATACTCACTTCCCTTCAGAACCCGGTCTAATATACGTTGTAAAAACCGTCTTAATACATAAAATAGCACAAGGAAGCATCTCAATGAGTTCAGAGAGGTAGCTTTTTAGTGTCCAGTCTGGAAGCATCTGTTAAACGTCATCAGCGAGAGAAAACCGTGTTCAAAACGGTTCAAATTCGTTCAAATTGACAACAAACATCTCTCCTGACTTTAGCTCCTTAAAAAGTGACCTGAGAATTATTTCACTTCTAATAAAAATTGTATAGCATAAAATTATCTATCCGAACCAATAAAAATATTTGTTCTATTTGCCATCTTTAATCTACGAAAAATAACAAAACGTACAACTTGAATATAACGCTTTGGGTAACCTTAATTTTTCTCTTAAAGTTTCTACCTTTGTGTGACTTTTATGTAGGCTGTATTAAAAAGCAGCAAAAATAATAGAATAATACATATACATTCAGGGTCGGATTAAGACCATTTGGAAGCCCTAATAATAGACTGGAAAGTGGAAATACATTTTTTTGGGAAAAGATTGGCTATAGCAATTTTTTTTCACGATTGATTTTATTTTGCCTTCCTAATTTTGGGAGAGATTTTCTCCGATCAGGGGCATGTCGCAACATGGTCAGAATTGTCATTGATTTTATCAAAAATTTTGACAATATTTTCGAACACAAGATATTAAAAAATATCAATCTCAGAATTGATTTGTAAAGTCAAAAATTAGGACGAGAATGAGACCGGTCCGACCTCAAACAGATAATTCTGAATTTGAATTTTTTAAATGTAATTTTTGGTCACTCTTTCGCTCTTTTTTAAGCTATCTAACGTCATCTCTTCCGTCGAATCAAATCGTTTTCCATCGTGGTCATTCAACAGTTAGTAGTCACAGAGAAAAAAATTAGGTAAATAAACTTTAGAGATCATCAACAATTTCCCAAATGTTCCCTCTTGTTCAACTGAACAATTTCCTTCATTTTAGCAATATTTTTGTTTCTGTTAGAAGCCGAAGGACGTACAGCAGGCCTGAATTGGGCCGCCGAGTTACCGAGTAAAACTCAGTGAGTTGCTCTTGGTTGAGCTGAGCGAGATTACTCGTACCAAATACTTCAGTGCATTTAGCATTGGACCCGGCATAAAATAGCCTAAAGCTGTAGCCTTCGCTATTGTTTAGTACTTTTAGCTCTTATTATCACACTAAAAATCCCCACCTCTCCAAGGGTAGGAAGTCCTAAAATTAAGTTTTATTTAAAAAATTACACTTTTTGCATATTTTTGCAATTATTTCGAAAACTATGCAGTAAACGAAAAATTATAAAGAGGAAAAAATTGAAGAGGGAAAAATTACGAAAAGAATTTCATTTGTGATTTTTCAAAAAATTTCATAGATTTTGAGAAAAATGTAATTGAAAGTTAACGTTGCGCGTGAAAGTGACACTGAGTGCCTTATTTTACGTTATTGGAAATTACTCATTATCTATTAGATCTGAAGAAAAATAAAAAATACGTGGTTGAAGAGGACATCTTCTGCTTTAAATTACTTGCACAATATTTTGATTTTCAGTAATTTATCATTGAAAAAAAAATTAATTAATGTAACATAACCCAATTACTCTAAAACTTGAAAAATCTCGTAAAGTAATCGAGGAAATAAAAAAATCTATACAGGATTACTATCTTTATGATGTATACCTAGATAAATACTTTTAAATCCTAATGCAAAATTCTTTTCGAGTTTTCAAAATCGAAAAATCGAAATTTGAAATTCATAATTTATTTTGATTTTCCAAGTTTCTTCTAAATCGATCAAATCACTCATAGTTTCTTTATAAAACTAAGGAATTGGCCGACTTCAAAATTACCTGGTGTTCTGGTGTATTTATGGACACCAGAACAGGGTTGCATAACATAAATTTTCTTGAATAAAAACAGTATTTTTTTGATAGATTCAAAACTGTAGCTTCGCTCACCAAATTTTTTTTATCGCTCCTTATTACTTCGACGTCTAAAAAATTAGATGGGAGGTTTACAAGAAATATTGCTGAAATGTAGCGAAAATTGCCAAAAAAAATAAAGCCTTTCTGATCGGGTTAACAAAAATTGAATTTAAAAATTTCAAAATTGGTTTTATACCAAAAAATACCTATCACAGCTATCCATGTGGGATTAATCGTGATTAATAAACAATAAAATAACTTATTTTCGTACATACCTATTTAAATAATACTTTTCTTCGTTTTAAAGTAAGTGCGATCTAAAAGGATAAATTCTTCATTAAATTTTCTTCAAGTTAAATTTCGTATCCCGAAGGAAACTCGGCTTTGCACAATCTGAATTTGATTATATTTCAGATTGAATTTTTTTGATAAATATTGTTTTTTTATTTAAATCGCTTGGCAAAACAATCTTTTATTATCATCCACGTACGAACTATACGAAGGTAGATATATCAATAATAAAAGAAAAAAAATGTACAAAACGATACTTCGTAATACTTCTTCTTACAAGTCGATTACTACTATCGAAAAAAAGTAAAAAATGCGCATTCTCAAAATCGATAATCAGAGCGATAATATTAAAAATTACGAAATTAAGGATGAAATTAAATTTTTGTTATTAAAGGGGTTTTGGTATAACGAAAGAATAAAATAAATCCGTACATTATCGTCGTTCGCTTATCGTAATTGCGCTGGGAGATCCGCGTCTGGCGAAGGAAGACTGTGAAAACATTCGCTCCATTTGCTAAACTAACTAAACTGCTTTGCCTCTTATTTATATTACGGGGATCGTCCCGTCTCGTCCCTATATCATCTTTCCATTGCTCATATTTAAATACCTCTCCGGAAATAAAGTTTTTACTGTGTAATTTTGTGGGATAAAGTAAATCGTTATATCTACCTCGACAACTGAATCAACTTTTTCTTTTTTACATTTCGTAAACCCAAAAAGATTTTTCACGTAAATGTTAAATAGCGTTCAAAATTTCTATTTACGAAATAAGTAAAAAAAGTACGTACTTCGACTCTTTCTTCCTTAAGATCGACCTTTAGTGCGAGCTGTTCTCTTAAAACGACGTCTGGATAATGGGTTTGTTCAAAAGTTGCTTCTAGTTGTTCTAATTGTTCTTCACTAAATATTGTGCGATGCCGACGCTTTCTCTTCGGAGGTTGATGTTGGGGATGGTGGTGAACGTTGGATCCTACGGACATTGAAGCGGCCTGCGAGGCAGCTGCTAAAGCGTGGACGTAACCAGGATATAGTCCCGGATAAGCCATAGCTGTAACAAAAATCGCAATTTAAAAATTCAAATTGTTAAAGAGGGTAAATTTTAACCCTCTACTCTTCTAGAGATTTAATTTAATCTTAAACGACGCTTAATTCTTTCACTGTTCGCATTGCTCTACTAAAGTGAAATGTGTAAATCGATAAAAAAAGAGGATTTTTTTTTTAAAATACGATGTCTATGTAAATCTGTTAAAAATATGAAGATTGTAGAACTATAATGTGACAGGATTGGAAACCGATGAAGCATAAGTTTACGCAGCTTAAATTCGATAAGTTTTCAGCTTTTGTTCAGGTGTGAGGAGGCTTTCATTTTATATATTTCTACATATTTATAATACGATGCTTTTAAGACCTAAAACGTTTTTTTTTTCGAGGATTATACCTTCACAACGGAATATTTCAGAATGCAAAATATTGTATAAATCTTTAAAGTAGCTGTTCGTATTAAAAATGTAATTTTTAGACGCCATGTTCGTTTATATGGATCTGCCTAAATTCAAAGAATTATTTTTAATTTAATATTTTTGTCTTATTACAAAGGCATTATATCACCAACTGGAGGGGTAAACTTTTCATTTAAATAATTTTACTTTCCAATCGCATAAAACCGTATAAAACCAAAGAAAATATTTATAGTGCGATGCGATCGGGTTAAAAAACATTTAGAGATTTTAACATAATCTGTCTTGCCATGGAAAAACAATTAAAAAACTAAAACATCAAATATTTTCTAATTTTGGAAATCCATATTACTTTTGACATTTTAGATTTTTTATCATTTTCTATGGCAAGTGGCAAGAGTTATTATGTCCAAATCGTCTAATTTTAATTAAATAAAGTATAGGTAAATCGTGAAATTATAATATTTTTGTACGTAAAAAATGATCTTTCTATTGCTACCCCATATAAATGTTAAAATAGAAGGCAGGAATTTAAAACAATGCAACATCACTTGTTAATTCCCTACTAGTCACAACCAAAGTCACCACTCTGTATATATTTATATTTAAAAAAAAGAAGCTTCAGATGAAATTCTTGAATAGTTTACAAACTTCCGTGACCATAAAGCAAGTAGTAAAGCCACAAAGATACGGCAAGACTTAAATAGTTTACTCTTTGTACTATAAAGCTCTTAATTAACTAGTATCGGTATTAAATTTATGATGGAACTTTTGATTCATCTTTTCACAAACCATCAAACTAATATAATAAATTTAGATTGGATAAGCACAACGACGCACAGGAACTAGGAAAGACTGGTTAAAACATCTCGAAAGGATGGACGGCCGACATAGTCTAGAGGAAGAAGAAATATGGCTGTACCAAAAACTGTTAGAATGTGATAGAAATGTGATCTTCAGAAATGACATTCTTGAGTAGTTGAAAAACTTCCGTGACCATAAAGCAAGTGGTAAAGACACCATATGCGGCAAGAATTAAATAGTGTACTCTTTGTACTATAAAGTTCTTAATTAAATAGTGTTGGTATTAAATTTATGATGGAACTTTTGATTTATCTTTTCACAAACCATCAAACTAATAATAAATTTAGATTGGATTAGCACAACGACGCACAGGAACAAGGAAAGACTGGTTAAAACATCTCGAAAGGATGGACAGCCGGCATAGTCTAGAGGAAGAAGACCTATGGCTGTACCAAAAACTGTTAGAATGAGATGGAAATGGGAGCTTCAGAAATGACATTCTTGAGTAGTTGAAAAACTTCCGTGACCATAAAGCAAGTAGTAAAGACACCATATGCGGCAAGAATTAAATACTGTACTCTTTGTACTATAAAGCTCTTAATTAAATAGTGTTGGTATTAAATTTATGATGGAACTTTTAATTTGTCTTTTCACAAACCATCAAACTAATAATCAATTTAGATTAGATTAGCACAACGACGAAAGGATGAAAAACCGCCATATAGCAACTCTAGAGGAAGCAGCGCTGTACCAAAAACCGACATTGAAATTTAGTAAAACACGATTTTCCGAATCTTCGATTACTATCTACGAGAAAATGGAAAAATATTATTCCCTATTGGTTTTAACAATTGGTGAAACTTCCTGTCAAACTAAAAATTATTTTTAATACGTCTGCAAGGTTTAAATAAATGTGAAAGTCCTGTGATGATACATCGTTCGTTTTTCCAATGCTATTTTGATTTTATGCACTTTTATCAAGTGATTAAACTTGGAAATGCTAATTAATGAGCAAATTTATGTTTTAACCTAATTAACATATTATTCCATCGAGTCTAGTGTAGGTATAATGCTAATATTAATTTATGTACATTGTACCTTTGGGTATGTAATAGTTCTCGTGTATTAGAGATCCTCAAAAATATTAAATATTAATCGTTTATTTATTTAAGCACAAAACTGATGTACTAAAACCGTTTTCAAATACATATATATTCCAATTGACCAAGAAGTTACAAACTTATGAGATAGCTCTATATGTATACAGGGTGTTTTGCCTTATTCAGTGCCTGTGGCAGTAGCGTAACTAAGAACTTGATGGCCTTCCCGCAAGATTCAGACTGAGCCCCCTTTATAAGTTTTTGATTTTAACAATATTACAAATTTATTTGAATTTCAGAGTTTCAACTTAAAATAGTAATACAACTAATTAGTGGAAAAAGGGCCAAAAGTACACATAGATAGCGAAAATAAAATTTTGGCCGTTGGGTTGCACTTGAGAATATCAACTTTGGCAAGTCGATTCAACATTAGGGTATTTATTTTCCTAAAAAAATTCATATAATTTAGGGTTCATTTGTGACTATTTCTAAAGCTTTTACAACCGACCGACTTTTAGTTGCTTATTGTCGCAACATTTGTGTAACTTTACAAGGGATTTCTTTTTTAAATTCTCAAATACATAGTTACAAAACAGACATTTTGAAAGAGCTTTTTTTAGACCTTTTCGAGGGGTCAGCCACTGTTCTGAATTTGTACACTGACTGCAGTTGAGTGCTCATGACTGCATATGCTATGGCTGCCACTGACTGCAGATGACTACCATTGACAGCTCAATTTTTGTACATTGACTGCAGAGAGTGGATAACCCCTCGGACCTTTTTTAAGTCTTTAAGCCTTGCACCACATTTCTAGAAGCTATAGCTTCTTTTTCTAAGCCAATAGAAACCTTGCATTTCTAGTGTCGAACGCTAAAACTTAGGCCAAGTTTATCTTCTATTGGTTTGAAAAGAGAAGGCTTGTAGAAGTTTTGATGAAAGGCTAGCTTTATGGTAGAAACTACGGAATTTTTCGGGGTGCCTTTTATTCGATGACCCTCGAGAAGGCTTAAACGCGGGCCTGTTAAAAAGGCTTCTAGAAGTTGTGATGAAAGGGTAGCTTTATGGTAGAAACTACGAAATTTTTCGGGGGTCTCTTTTTTTCGGCGACCCTTCCGCAACGCGGGCCTTGCGTACCCGTTAAGAAGGCTTCTAGAAGTTATGATGAAAGGCTAGCTTTTTGGTAGAAACTACAGAATTTTTGAGGGGGCGCTTTTTATTCGGCGACTCTCCCGCAACGCGGGCCTTGCGGGCCCGTTGAGAAGGCTTCTAGAAGTTATGATGAAAGGCTAGCTTTATGGTAGAAACTACGGAATTTTTTGGGGGCCCTTTTATTCGATGACCTTCCCGCAGGCCCATTATTTACGCCACTTACCTCTGAATACTTTTATAACAATAAAACTCGGTTGGATAGAATATTGTAACAATAAAAAAGCTTGTAAAATGTTTTCCTTATTTTAGAAAACCATAACCTCTCTGCTGTTGTCGAAAACATCTGATTTTTTTGGAATTTAAATTGAAGCCGTTTGTTCTTTTATGACTGAAGACTGACACAAGTGGATCAAATTAAAGTTCGCTAACTTTTTATTGAGAACGAGAAATTTAATTCACCCCCCCCCCCTCTTCCTTTATTACAAAAGAAAATAAGAAAGATTTTCTTCCAAATAATAAAAAAAATTTAAACAAATTAATCTCACCTAAAAATTCTGCAGAAGTGCAGGTAGTTCCAAAACTTGCAGAAGCGGCTGCTGCGATATGACCGAGATGCAAAGGATGATGTAAAATGGGTCTTTGAGGCGACGAAGTGTTAGGTCTTGGTGCTAA
The DNA here is from genome assembly GCA_963924605.1 of Malthinus seriepunctatus. Lineage (NCBI taxonomy): Eukaryota > Metazoa > Arthropoda > Insecta > Coleoptera > Cantharidae > Malthinus > Malthinus seriepunctatus. Next base: position 2,912,713 of record OZ004602.1, read on the forward strand.
AATACTATCGATAGTAAAAATTGAAGAACTGCTAGAAGAAGCGACGGTAGCCGCCGCCGGCGTGCCTTTCTGCATCTTCTGCACCGGTTTAAAACCTTCTCCAGCAAAAAACATATTACCGAGAAAGCTGTGAGGATTCCAGGATCCGGAGGACGATTGATGATGATGGTGTGTCGGTTGATGAGTCGCAGTTTCTACCATTTTAAAATCGTCTTCCGAATAACTTTCTTCCTGATAATCCGCAGTCACTGCATTCGAATCGACGCACCAATCTAAATCCGTTTCTCTCTTAATGGTTGCCAGCGTGAAATATTATTATTTATCACTTATCGAGTTTAATTAATCGCGATTAAAATATTCGTAAGTAAAAAAAAGTCTTAAGCTCGATAACATATTGTAATGTACATTTATAAAAAGTCACTTTTTTATACAAAAACGCACCTCTAGAGATTAAATAGTTAATGAGTAATTATAGTTTTAAACTCCCGTCTTAATGTGTCATCAAGTTGTAATTGTGTGTTGCCTCTACATATTAAAGTGACTTGGAAAGTTGAAGGTTTATGATGTTTGGAATAGTAAAGCGACGCCTCCTGTTATTCTATTGGATCAAACTCACCCCTAAGGTTTAAACGTCCAATCAGAATTCGAAATTGTCATCCCTTATTTTGTTTAAGCTTGTCTCGTGTTCATCCCGGGGTAAATTGTAACGATATGCTGGCACTAAATGGGACAAATAGAGCTGTCACTTTGAAATCTGATATGTTCATGGCGCAAGGGGTTCCCATTATTGTACATGTGTAGATTTGTGTGTGCATTATACGTTCCTTTTATTGTTTGACTTATTGTTGCTCATGGACGTAAATAAACTAAGCCATCAGTTAAAGATGTTGGGATTTCATTTTAAGTATTTTAGCGGCTTATTATACCTACACTTTAATACGTTTTTTGTAACTAATTTTCTTAGATAAACCTACCACCGACTCGAAAAATTTATAATTAGGGCACACAATAATTTGCAGAAATAAACAGCTCAATTTTTAATAAAAAACAAAAAAAATATGAAAAATAACAGTTTTGTCGTGTGTGCGCTGTGCAAGAGCGACGTAGTTGCTGAAAGTTCTTTCTGAAAATAAAGCCTTATTATAGTTTGAGTAGCATGAAATTATGGGCACCCTTATAGAGAGAAAATAAGAATAAACCAAAATTAGAAATAGCTTTTTACTGTAATGCCTAAGGAGCCAAAGCGTTGAGCAAAAACTTGAAATCACAACAACGAATGAAGATCAGCCACAAATAAAGCTTTGTGTTCGAAATTACAAAAACTGCAGACTTGCGGGACTAGTCTAAAGAAATATGGGACCCTAATAGCTGAAGCTTCCATTTCAGGCTTCATTTAAAAATAACTAGCCCCTCTCATTTTCCAAACCACCAAAAACTCTAATCTTGATGTGGTCATAACAAGACTTTTATATACATTAGGTTAAAGTTAATTTTACGGAATTTTAAAATAGGTAGGTACTATACAGAGGATGTTTTAAAATATTTTTTTCACACTTCTGTATAGTGGCGTAACTAAGCACTTAGGGCCTTCCCGCAAGATTCAGAGTGGGGTCTCCCCCTCTTAATTTTTTCTATTTCAACTAAATAATAATTAATTTTTGATCCGCCTCTTCATGGATCGTGCTTCTTGGTGCTTTGTGCTTCTTCTTACAAACTACGGAATTTTTCGGGGGTCCCTTTTATCTGCTTCTGCTGCTGCTTCTCTAAGTTTGTTCTTTCCCAAAATACTATCAAACAATAATAAACTAATAAACATTCATAACGGATTTTCAAATTTTTATTATAAGAAATGATTTTTTGAAATTTTAAAATAAAGATAGTAACTCCGGTCCTAGAAAATTTAACTAATAATTAAAAAAAAAATTTTTAATGGCGACCTCCTTCTGTCCCATTCCGCGAACTTAAAAATCTCCCCTCGTACATATTAACCGCCATTTTGAATTAAAAAATTTGAAATAATAGAGGAAAGTAACCAAATATGGAATACCACTTTGTTTTTCGAGTAAAACTCAAAAAATAATTATGTTAAAAATTTAAAATATTTATTGCTAATTACATACAACATTGGTGATTATATTGTACTTATAGCACTTCTATATTTCTAACATAATTTGAAATATCAAAAAATAACGAAAATAAAAAAAATCAAAAAGGATCCCTAATATGGAATATAGGTACCCAATTATGGAATAGGAAATTTGCTTAGTATATTTACATAGCAAAAACAAATACAATTTTTTTTTGATCAAACATAAATTTAAAAAATTGAAAACGTAATCTATTTGCAGAAATCACAAATCGAAGTATCAAACTATGAACTGCTATAATCATTATGTGTCCAGAGCCCACTTGACCCAGGTATTCCATAATTGGACCCTCATTGATTGTCCGTATTTATTTTCATATTTTAGAAATGACCAAATATATCAATAAAAAGACTTGTGAATATCAAAGACAAACATGTCTACAATAACCTAAGTATAAAATAAATAGATAATTGATCATAGACCAATAAAAAATACTAGTTTTACATGTCTTGAAAAAGTTTTGAAACGGTAACAAATCAAAAAACTTTGACTACGCCCCTGATATTTGCCCGACTGTCGATATCAAAACGACTATGCTAATATGACTTCATGCTGAGATAAATTAAAAATAATCAGTTAGTAAAGCTTGCAATATTAATTTCTTAGAAACGGCACTATTCATATTAGGAGACTATTCCATATTTTGTTACTTTCCTCTATCTATTAAATTAGGGCCAAGATGCACTAACTCATAGCCAAGTTTATGCAATTGCAAAATGTAATAAAGTGGCGGTAAGATAAGCTACTTTTTGGAAGCAAATTCGTTTTTCTAAATTCAAAAATTGCGCTACAGGGCTACGCACGCTACAGGCACTAACAACTCTAAATTTGAAAGGTATTTCAATTCTCTATGCAGTCGCGTTTTTGAAAATTGAAAATTCTATTAACCGTGCTCTTTTCTTATGAGCGTTTTTGTTAATATAGAATAGACTAAACAAATAATAAAATGCACTCCAAGTACCCTACAGGTGATTTTTTGTTGCCAAGAGGCTAAAGGTAAATATCCTCTACAAAATCTTTGATAATAATTTGTATAGGGGAAAGTGGGGTAATTCCGACCACCATTTGACAAATGACTATAATATATCTTTTATATAAAATAAAATTATAGAAACAAATCGTCCATCACAATCCTCGATATGTTATATTTTTAATATTTCTACTAAATAGTCAAATATGATTCTCACATTTTTGCAATATGCATAAATTTTGAAAATTTATAAGTCGGGTAATATCGACAAATGGAGGGTTATGCCAACCAGCCATCGCTTAATTACGACCACAATTATGCAAGACTATCTGGTATTTTCACAAAACCGAACAAGACGAAAAGACCTTTCCAATTTTTCATTTGAGAAATTTATACAATTACTTACGCAAGTGTAATCAGGTAATCACCTATTTATTTAACAGTAAATTGCACAAACACATGTGAAATAACAGTTCGCGCGATTTTGTAACTTAAACGGTCTTATGTAGTTAAAAATACACATATCATAGATATCTATGGGGTATTTTCGCCAAATATATTTCTATTAACTGTAATATCTCCAGGTCGGTATTATCCGGACGGTCGGCAATGCCCTACTTTCCCCTACCTAAGTAGGTACCTTAAGAACTTTTAAAAAAAATTCGACAATTTGGAAGAAACACTGCTCAGCGCTCAACATCTACATCAAACAAAGATATATAATTTAAAAATTTTGAGTTGATAGTGCCTGTAGCGCAATATATGAAATAAGAGAAACCAATTTTCCTTCAAAAGTTATCAGTAAGGGCATTACGACATTTGATAATTTTAATACGTTTCTTATTGCATTTAGTAAGTGCTGACTCGGTGCAGAATTTATATGCAAAACTTACAGCTTAGGTAGGGGAGAGTTAACCAAAACGGGATAGGCGGGTAAAACAGGATACCCCTTATTATTTCGCGATAGGCATAGCTATTATATCAAATGGTCGTAAAACTAACATCATATAGCATTTTTTAACTTGTGACCAATATTTATCATTGTACCTTTATTTTGCGCGAAGTGGCGGATGAAAGTGTGAAAAATAGGGTTAAACTAAATTGTTTTATCTGTTTTTAGTCGTTGTTTATTTAGTTTATTCATCTTGAAGATTGACGGTGAGTACATTTTATAAATTTAACAATTATTTTCTTTATGTTTTTGTGTTTGTTTACCGAAAATTTATATTTTATCATCATGAAATTTGGAAATATGTTTTAGAAGTCCCAGTTGGGCAAAATGGGATACGAAGCACTCGGATAAAACTAGATGCTATCCTGCTTTGCCAGACCATATGCATCTAATTGCTCTAATATTTCTAATTTTGAGTGTAAATTTTTCAGGTTGAAAGCATAATAAGAAAGCACAAGAGGAAAACGACTAGGTAATCTTGGGATGAAGAAATTATACGCCAGGCCGTGGAGGAGGTATTGAAAGGAAGAATGGGGTATCTCAAAGCATCCAAACAATTTTAAGTGTCTCATACAACTACTGAAGCAAGAAAAAAAGGAATAGAACTTCATATTTTGCTTACGGAGTCACGACTGTTTGGTTTCACACTACAGAGAAAGGGGAAAACGATGATGCTGCTTGCATCTGTTGTAAGGAATTGTACTCCAATTCCAAGTTTGACGACAGTGCCAGCACTATCAAGGTTGGGTGCACGAAGCTTGCACCGGCATGGAACATGATGATTGATGACGATGGAAATTTTTCTGTGACTTCTGCCAATAAACCACTGGCCTTTTAAATTTTCTTCGTAACAATATGCTACTTGCTTATGTTTTTTATTGAATATTTAAGTTTTTGACTGTGTTTTATATTTTTTAAACAAAAAGATTTTAGTTAATGTTGAAAAAATATCACCCGACTAGGTCGCTAAAACGGGATACTTCGCATTTCTTTAAAAACTACGATTTTCTTTCATATCACTTAATTCTTTAAAAAATAATCTATTGCAATATAGAGGGCAAATATTAATACAACTAATGGTAAAACTGTTTTGATTGCATTAGCTTATTTAAAAAGTTATAAACATTTTAATACTAAGTATCCCGTTCTACCCAACTCTCCCCTACTTGTTTAAAAATGCTTTTGCGCGGATTCAGTACTAAAAGATGTACAGTCTCGCGCATATCTTTTGGCCACCCCGGCTATACCCATAGCACGAATTGTGGATTCAACCATCAATAACAGCCCCCTACTTAATCTGAGGGGTAACTTAACTTAATCTGAGGGGGACTGACTATACTTTTTCAGGGACGCACATATTTCTAGGGGCTCGCAATGTAAAATTTTGAATTACTAGTCTTACTACCTCTAACATTTTTGAAAATTCCCACCCTGTATCAATCTGGAAATGCCGGCATTTTCTAATTATTAATTTGGAGAAAAAGCTCGTATTTGCCATAACTTCAGGGGCCCGAGACGTTGTAGCGCTCAGCGCCCCTTGTCAGTCCGCACCTGCGACCTGCCTATTACTGAAAACTAAGAAAGAAAAGCCTATAAGTTGTAATAAGGTGCACAATATTTGCCAGTGCCTAAATAAGCCGCTAAAGAAAATTTATTTCGTCAAAAAAAGCGGAGAGTAAATGTGGAAGTTAAAAATCCTGACGAGCGCAAATTAGACCACGTAATAGACATAGCAGGAGATGCATCCAAACCGGGGTTCAATTTTTTAATTTATGAGAATTAAATGGGGAATTAGACTGTATCTGAATTTTTAATTTTTGACAATACCAATGTATAGAGCAAGTAAAAGCGATTAATTCTGTTTTTTTAATTTTTCTATAACTCGTATAAGCTCAGAAATAATTTTTAAAAGTGCTTTTATGGAAAATCGTCGTTTTTATTCATGTTGCAACTGCGCCTACAAAGCGAGTGAGATATAATACAATCGAAAGTAGTTAGACAGAGATAGGCAATATGGTAGTTTTTTTCAAAAATGTAATTAAAAGAGATGTGTAAAATCGAATTTTGTTATTTTTTTATTCAAGTTGTCAGAAAACTGACGGTAGTGTTACATAGGTTATGATTTTTCTGACGCTTTTATTAAAAAATACGGTTTTACATGTCTCTTTATAATCAAATTCGAAAAAACAGTGGAAAACTGCATTTTTTCTGAAAACTGTCAGAAAAATCATAACCTATGTTATGACTTTCGTCAGTTTTCTGACAACTTGAATAAGAAAATAACAAAATTCGATTTTACACATCTCTTTTAATTGCATTTTTGAAAAAAACGACCATATTGTCTATCTCTGTCTAACTAGTTTCGATTATATTATATCTCACTCGCTTTGTAGGCGCAGTTGCAACATGAATAAAAACGACGATTTTCCATACAAGCACTTTTAAGAATTATTTTTGGGCTTAATATTGAAGATCGAGAAAAATTAAAATAGCCAAAAGTATTCTTTTTATCTCTATTTTCATAAAATAAAATAAAAAAAAGACAGTCTAATTCCCCATTATGGTCTACACTGTAAATTTCGAAATATCAACGTAAATTACGAAATTTTTAATCAAGAAACTGCTTGCATTACAATTAACACATAGGTACTTACTGTAATAATCAATTAATAAGGGTAGGTAACTCAAGTTGAGACAACTGAAACATTTTGTTTATTATAAAATTAATTAAAAATGTTAAATTAAAAAATTGAAACTTTTTCAAAATTTATCTGCAATGCCAATAAAATCTCACTAATTAATTGTCGGCTAAATGTACAAGTTCAAAGAATGTGTTTCGTAATTTAAATAATCAATGACTTAATAAACTGTTCATTAACATTTTTATTAATCAACAAATTTAAATATTTGTAATGCATTATCACGAGCCAATGATTTCCCCACCTAATCGTAGGCGGAGTTTCACAGGGGTAGTATTATTGGGTGGTGTAAATTGCATAATAATCCTCTAATCTTTTTATATCTAAAATTTATAAAAATCGTGCAATCAATTAGTTAATTATGAGACGAGTTTTGTACATATCAAAACTAAAAATTAATTGCTAAAAAGGCAATGATAAAAAAATACTTCTGCTGATACAGTTAACTAATCAAAATTATTTAAAAATGGTGTAGAATGATTACAACAAATCCATATCTGTACTTAATTGTTGCAGACACATTAAGACTATTTACCCAGCCTTCTTCGACCTATTGAAGTGTTAATGGTCCTCTACTTTACAAGATTTTACTGTTACAAACTGATAAAAATGGTTAAATAAACGAATAGTTAAACTCGAAGAAAGTAACATTGCTTAAACATCTTCACTAATTTTCAAAATTTCTAATCAATTACATTGTAGGCTATTAAAAACTATTAAGTCTACTTTTCTTAGCTTCTTAGACATTGAAACAATTTTCATGTGTTTTTAAAGGATTAAGTAAGGGTTTACAATACAAGAAAAAAAACTTTCTATTTTGTATATTACTGTTGAATTACAGCACATTCTATTTTTTGCTTTTCTTCATTTTTATCGAATAAGTACCATTTCTTCTTATTAATTAAAAACAGTAACATAACAACCGGTAGATGAATAAGAGAAAATTTAAACAACGTTCTAGATGAAGAAGAACCTGACGGATCCTTGTAAAATTTATAAGCTAAAACAATGCAAATTAAATTAAAATCATTTAAGTTATTTACACTCACCTAAATATGTAAAATATAAATTAAATGGTAAAACTTCGGCAACAAACCACCAATTTGTTGTATCTACTAAAGGGCCCAAAAAACACATTGCAGTGATTGCTATTGTATGCCTTAGTGCGACTCTTTTACATAATCCTGGATCAGTTACAGACATCATACGATACCCAGCTCTTGAATAATCTGACCTTAAATTCCAACTTAAAGCGTTAAAATGTGGAAATTGCCACGAATACAAAAGAGCCGCCATTAACCAAGCACCCATATTAAGAGAATTAGCGCAAGCGGCCCATCCCATTAATGGAGGAATAGCGCCTACTATAGATCCTACCCAAGTGTTTAAAATGCTCATCCTTTTCATAGGCGTATATACAGATGTGTACAATATTAAATTAGCTAAACCTAAAGACATTGCCAAACCATTTGCTCCAAAGTACAATATACTTGCACCCATTATACTGGACACAGCTGCAAATGACACAGCATGTAATGGCCTAAAACAGCAAATTAGGAAAATAGTTAAATAATACACATTCGTCTTACGTTAAGCGACCACAAACTAAAACACGCTGTTTAGTCCTAGACATTTGGGCATCAAATGGTACCTCGTGGAATTGATTTATCGAATTTGCAGCGCACGACAAAAGACCCGTTCCTATTAAACAAGCGACGAATGTATGAAGTTCGAAAACACTCGGAGCCATGGCATAACCCGCCATCGACGTTACAACCACAAGAGCTGTAATTTTAACAATGTTAAATTGCTTCAAATAACTTTAACCTTACTTGTTAAGCGTATTTTTGATAACTTCATATACTGTTGTAGTAAACTGCTCGGTTCGACTGATGGAGTGGGCATCCATTGTGCAGGCTTATGTCTTTGTACTGATTCTATTTCACTAACAACAGCTGAATTTGATTTAGATGCATTTACATAATTTACTAAAGGTACGCTGAATTTAACATGTTTCTGCAATTTAAAAACTGAGTTATGAAGTGCTACGGATAAGTTTATGTTACCTTCAAAATTAGATTAGAAGAATATGAAGAATTTACTGCTAAAGAACTGTATTTATATATTCTTCCATAGTTGTTACATAATATTTTTAACATAATAGGTAGTTTTTGAACTTATAACATGTTTATTTGATTAAAATATATTTCTAACCTATAAAATTAGAGATGGTACGAAATGAGTACCTGTTATTTTGGAACAGGTACGTGGTTACTGTTCCGAGGAACAAATCCGGGATTTTAAATATAACAGGTCTTGTAACAACTCCTAATTATTTTATATCTTTCTCAGTTCTTTTGCTTTCCTGTCTCAAACAAAGACAACCTCTCTCTCTAACAATTATTTCTATATTTTTAGCAGCATCGAAACGTATAGGAATCGAAACAGATATTTGGAACAGGTATTGCATTTGACTTGGAACTGTTCCGCAAAAATTGTACTCCGTACCATCTCTATATAAAATAAATATTACAGAGTTCTATATTACCTACAATTTTAAAGAGTTTTCTGTGTGGTTCTGTACTACGTTTCAAGTTTTGTCGTTTTGTGTACAAAAATGAGTGAATCAAATAATAAAAGCTTACAGTCGCAAAATGATTTGGAGTCAGACGATTTTATATCGTTTAGTAGTCCCAATCGAAATAATTTTAAACCAGTGAATAGTAGCAGCCCACAAAAAGCTTGGGAACCACATAATAATTATAAAAAGAATTGGAACAACCGCAAATTCTCAGGAAACACTTCCTTCATGACTCCACCGAATAACTCTCGTAATCGTTCTTACAATTCACCATACAATTACAACAAGCGCTACAATAGTCCGAATCAAAGTTTTAACAACTCGTATCGAAGCGATCAAAGTTTTAATTCATCCAAGGTACGAACCAAGTCATTGATTACGTTTAAATTAATTGTTAAGTTTCAGGATACATCCACATCCGAAGTAGATATTAACAGATACCTTCATCCATCATTTATGGAGGACCCTTGGAAACGACTTGAAGAGTTACGAGCGAGTAAAGGAGAGCTAGAGGTTGAAGCTTTGAATTTAACGAAAGATTTAAGTAGCTCTAAAAGTGTAGAAGTTTAAGAAGTTTATTAAAACCATATTAAGTTTATTTTGATTATTTATTTAATTGTTTATATTGAAAATGAGGTTATGTGGAATTGTTGTTTATGTTGAAATTGCGCATGTGTGGTAGAGGGCGCAAACATCAATACGACAAGATGGTTGTTGCGTGGGTGTAAAATTTATTTCTCTATTAAAAATTATCACAAGTATTGTATTTGTTTACTAACTCAACAATACATTATTTATTTACAAAATAATGCTGCGTTTTTAAAAATAACTTTAACAGTGCCGTGCTTTTATAAATTTTAATAGACTAACATTCATATAAACAGCAAGTGAGGTTTAGTGCACATTTTCCTAATGCTATAATATTAATAATAATCTTTGTAGAATGGCGCATTCAGGGGGCCCTTCTAATAAAAGAAAAGAAATATACAAATTTATAGCACCATGGCCTTTATACAGTATGAACTGGTCTGTTCGACCGGACAAAAGGTTTCGTTTAGCCCTAGGTAGCTTTGTAGAAGAATACAATAATAAAGTTCAAATAATTTCGTTAGATGAAGATTCGAGTGAATTTTCTCCAAAGAGCACTTTCGATCATCCTTACCCTACAACTAAAATAATGTGGATACCAGATAGTAAAGGAATTTTACCAGATTTGCTTGCCACCAGGTTAGTCGAGTGTTTACCTAAAATTACAGTAAATGATTCGATTCTTTTTTAGTGGGGATTACCTAAGAGTATGGAGAGCTGGGGAACCAGAGACTAGACTAGAGTGTGTTTTAAATAATAACAAAAATTCCGATTTTTGTGCTCCTTTAACAAGTTTTGATTGGAACGAAGTGGATCCCAATTTAATTGGTACTTCATCGATTGATACAACTTGTACTATTTGGGGATTGGAAACTGGACAAGTATTAGGACGAGTTAATTTAGTGTCGGGTCACGTTAAAACTCAACTAATTGCTCACGATAAGGAAGTGTACGACATTGCATTTTCACGTGCAGGAGGCGGTCGAGACATGTTTGCATCTGTAGGTGCAGATGGTTCGGTTCGAATGTTTGACTTACGTCATTTAGAACATTCTACAATTATATATGAAGATCCGGCTCATACTCCTCTCTTAAGACTGGCTTGGAATAAGCAAGATCCCAATTACTTAGCAACTGTTGCGATGGATTCGTGCGAAGTTATCATTTTAGATGTTCGAGTACCTTGCACACCTGTGGCAAGATTGAATAATCATAGAGCTTGCGTAAATGGAATTGCTTGGGCACCTCATTCGAGTTGTCATATTTGTACTGCCGCAGATGATCATCAAGCATTAATTTGGGACATCCAACAAATGCCTCGTGCAATAGAAGATCCTATTTTAGCGTATACAGCCGCCGAAGGTGAAGTGAATCAAATTCAGTGGGGCCCTACGCAACCTGATTGGATTGCTATTTGTTACAATAAGTCTTTAGAAATATTACGTGTGTAAGTAAAAATTAACTATACGATGGTAACGAAAATTATCATTTTTATATTTATTTAATTTTAGTGTGAGTTAGTCTTTGTGTTCAAACTAACATTTTATTTATTAAAAATTTCTGGACGTACACGTAGCTTTTAAAAAGCTGAAAAAACCACAAGACTTGTTATGTTACTTTTGATTTTTTTATTAAATTTGTTGAAACTAAAAGATATTTTTAAATGCGATTTTATAAAATATTTTATTTTCGTATTTTAATCAAACCTTTACTTATACCAAATAAGCTTAACAAGTATTTGTTTTGTATTAAATTCACTTTTTATACCTTTTTAATGTGTATAAGTGTATGTAAATAATAAATATGAAACATTGTAATTTATTTTCCACGAATGTAGCCTCCTTTTATTACGTAGTTAGAATATTAAGTATTAAAATAAAGTGATCTGCATTATAATTTTTGTTAATTGAATAATTTACTTTTGTAATGAAAGGTTGATGTACTGTATGCCACTTAAATGTCAAAGTTTTAAATATTTGGACACCATATCATATTTCCCCATTCGTCTTGGAAGTTTTGAATTTAGATTCAAAATTGTAGGCACATAACTCATAGTTTTAATATTATTGGATTTTTATGGCTAAGGTTGATCTTATTGAATGTTGTGCTATTCCTAACGCTGCATCTGACGATGATGCTGATCATTAGAAAGTGTTCCGATTTACAGCTGGAATTATTTCCTCATCAAATTGATTTAAAAAAATATTTCAGTAAGAAATAAGACAATTGTGTGCACCCAGCTTTACGCTATCATGTGAATGCTGCTTTAGCTCCTGTCAATAAGGTCGGTAAGTTCAATGACTGTAAATTTAAACTTTCTTAACCTCACTTTTTAGTGCTACAAAATTATTAATTATGTGCATTAATTTAAAAATATTGTGCAGGACTAATAGAGTGATACTGAGAAATTTTTCTAGCAAAAAATCTACGTTTTACGTAACAACTCCAATATATTATGTGAATGCAGGTAGTTAATTTATAACCTAATTTATGTAGCAAGACCGTACCAAGACTTACCAATTTTTATTCTACACAGGATTTATTTTGTAATGTATCTTAGCTTAATTATGAACTTTAAATTATTAATTTAATTGGAGAAAGGCAATGGGTAGTTTATTTTTACACAGCAAGTCAGTTTTGTTTTCAAATCCTATCTGATGAACTTATCAGCGTTTTGTAACTTTAAAATCACATTTAATTTGTTTAATGTTTCAAAATTTTGAATCAAAAACCAAAAGAGATGGTTGTAACTGTTCCAATAGCAGTGTAATAAAAATATAACTGCTTTTTGTGTAGTCACTTATAGTGGTGAAAAACCCTTTCAATAGTTTAATTAAGCATGAAATAATTTTTTACAGCACCTCACATTGGACATTTGTATAGTTCTGTTATATCAGATGCTATACAAAGATATCAGCGTCTCATTAAGCCTCAACAATTAGTGAGGTTTGTTACTGGAACTGATGAGCACGGTCAGAAAATTCAAAAATCTGCAAAAGCAAATAATGTCCCTATACAAACCTATTGTACTAACATATCAAACCAATATAAGCTTCTTGCAGACAAATTTAGTGTAAATTACACTGATTTTATCAGAACAACCGAGGACCATCACATTAAAACTGTACAGGAGTTTTGGGTGGGTTGAGCCTATTGTCGTATTGTTTAATTAATCTGTTGTTTATTAGAAAACTATTTATAATAATGGTTATATATATTCTTCCGAATATGTCGGTTGGTACTGTGTGAGTGATGAGACTTTTTTATCTGAAACTCAAGTGAAAGACATTGAGAGTCCTAAAGGTGATAAGATAAAAATTTCATTAGAAAGTGGAAATGTAGTAGAATGGGCCGATGAAAAAAATTACATGTTTCGTTTAAGTAGTCTTCAAGATGATTTAATTTATTGGTTAACTAGAAATGGTATTAATAAGCAAACGAGTAAATTGTTAAGTTTTAACTGTTTGTTTTTAAGAAAATGTTGTAAAACCCAAAGTGTTTTACAAAATTTTATTAGAAGCAATATCGAATGATAAGCTTCCCGATTGGTCAATTTCGAGACCGTCTTCACGTATTTATTGGGGTATTAAAGTTCCTGGAGACGATACTCAAACTATTCACGTATGGTTGGATGCTCTAGTTAATTATTTAACAGTCGCCGGTTATAAAAGCTTAGAAAATTTTAATGAAGTTTGGCCACCCGATATCCAAGTCGTCGGTAAAGATATTTTAAAGTAAGTAACTTTACGAATTTAAAATAGTAGAAATCGTATGTTAACTTTGTATGTGTGTTTTGAGAGCTGCCAATTGTATAAAGTTGTTATCTTATTAAACTGTCAGTCGATATTGTTCACATAGAAATTATTATGACAACTTTAAATTGCCAACAAAGTGGAACGTTTTAGATAAAAGAATGAAAATTCTGATAACATCTCAATTTAGCGTACGTTTGAAATTTTAAAGCTTTTATTTGTTATTCGTCTCACACGAAGTCATCAATCAATATTTTAAAAGCTAGAATATATCAGTCTGTGTCTTTAGCATGTCAAACAGAATTGTAGCGGTTAAGATAAATGACTTGAGATTATCTTTTTAAAATTATCAACTTTTTGCGTATGTCATTTCGGATCTTTGTTTAAATAACAAAAAGCACTCTAAAACTCGTCTTTTTACCTTGTCGCTAAAAGTTTGTAGTTTGAATTCATTTTTGTAGATTTCACGGAATTTATTGGCCGGCTTTTCTATTAGCTGCAAATTTAGAACCACCAAAGTGCTTGTTATGTCACTCTCATTGGACAGTGGACAATCAAAAAATGTCCAAATCAAAAAATAACGTAATTTGTCCTATCAATTTCTCGGAGAAATACACAACAGAGGGCTTAAGATATTTCTTATTGAGGGAAGGTGTCGCTCATTCTGATGGAAGTATGTTTTTATAATTGGAGATTAACTTGATACATTTTTTTGAAATAGATTTTAGCGAAGAAAAAGTAATACGTATACTCGATTCAGAATTAGCAAATACTATTGGTAATTTACTAAATCGTTGCTGTAGCATAGCCTTAAATCCTAATCAAGAATTTCCCCAACTTGATTTAGAAGCTTTTCAAGAAATAGCCTCCATAGACGTGACAAAGAAATTGATCGAATTAGTAGTAGCTCTTCCAGGTATTTTCTTTAAATCTCCACTCACAAAGCTATATTTCTAATCGAATTTTATTTTCAGATACCTGTCAACTTTATTATACAGATTTAAATTTTCACGAAGTTATTCGTTCAGTTATAAGCACTTTGCATTCGGCTAATTTATTTTTTGAAACTTTAAAACCTTGGGAATTGAAAACGAAAGAAAAACATTTAAATTCAGTTTTGCATATTACGATGGAAACTCTCAGGATATGTTCTATCATTTTAATACCAGTTATTCCCAATATTTCTCAACAAATTTTAAATAAATTAAAGGTGGATGTACGTGAAAGAGTTTGGAGTTATTTAAAAGTTCGCTCGTGGGAAACCGATACTTTTACAAAAAGAAATTTGGACGAAGATAAATCGGTTGTCTTTGAAAGAATAAGATTAAAGGAAGGAAAAAAAAACAAACTACATAATTAACTTTTAAACATTTTTAAACGTTTTAATAATAAATTTATTTAAATGTTTTAAATCTGTTTTTATTATTTTATTTCAGGTAGGCGCTACCGTAGCGCCCTTTAATTTTTCTCGTACGTTTGAATTATCTACGTTGAAAAAAGGAAAGCAATTTAACCCTTTTAGTACTGGGACTTGAATGAAATAACGCACAGGTTAAAGTAAGTTTTTAAAGGGACAAAACAGAACATTGTTTTAACATTAGACAGAGGAAAGCTATCTGAAATATATATAGAGGTAAAAGAAAATTAATTAAAAACTTGTAAGATGTTTTGCTACCGATCTTATATTGATAGTGTTAATGCTTCCATTTTTCAATCCCAGTGAGACAATTTGGCGATGGATGGGAAAGTTGATATTTAAACATTTCGCTCGTAACCATTAGCGACTTTAATATCCGGTTGATATCACAAATAGTCATAATTCCTGATAGCGTAGGGTTCAAGGAAGGCAATGACATATTTGCATATAGTAAATAAGAGCCTAATTAGTGAGAAAAGTTCAATTGAACTTGGTGTAGTTTAAAAAAACAAAGGATGTTGGGTAAAAACAGCATTCCGCTCGTAACCGTTAGCGACTTTAATATCCGGTTGATATCACAAATAGTCATAATTTCTGATAGGGTAACGTTCAAGGAAGGCAATGACATATTTGTATATAGGAAATAAGAGCGTAATTAGAGAGGAAAGTCTAATTGAACTTGGTGTAATTAATAAAAAACAAAGGATGTTGGGTAAAAACAACATTCCGCTCGTAACCGTTAGCGACTTTAATATCCGGTTGATATCACAAATAGTCATAATTCCTGATAGCGTAGGGTTCAAGGAAGGCAATGACATATTTGCATATAGTAAATAAGAGCCTAATTAGTGAGAAAAGTCTAATTGAACTTGGTGTAATTAAGAAAAAACAAAGGATGTTGGGTAGAAACAACATTCCGCTCGTAATCGTTAGCGACTTTAATATCCGGTTGATATCACAAATAGTCATAATTCCTGATAGCGTAGGGTTCAAGGAAGGCAATGACATATTTGCATATAGTAAATAAGAGCCTAATTAGTGAGAAAAGTTCAATTGAACTTGGTGTAATTAAAAAAAACAAAGGATGTTGGGTAAAAACAACATTCCGCTCGTAACCGTTAGCGACTTTAATATCCGGTTGATATCACAAATAGTCATAATTCCTGATAGCGTAGGGTTCAAGGAAGGCAATGACATATTTGCATATAGTAAATAAGAGCCTAATTAGTGAGAAAAGTTCAATTGAACTTGGTGTAGTTTAAAAAAACAAAGGATGTTGGGTAAAAACAGCATTCCGCTCGTAACCGTTAGCGACTTTAATATCCGGTTGATATCACAAATAGTCATAATTTCTGATAGGTTAACGTTCAAGGAAGGCAATGACATATTTGTATATAGGAAATAAGAGCCTAATTAGAGAGGAAAGTCTAATTGAACTTGGTGTAATTAAAAAAAACAAAGGATGTTGGGTAAAAACAACATTCCGCTCGTAACCCTTAGCGACTTTAATATTCGGTTTATATTGCTAATACTCATAATTCCTAATATGGTAAGGTTCAAAGAAGGCATTGACATATTTGTACATAGGAAATAAGAACCTAATTAGTGAGAAAAGTTCAATTGAACTTGGTGTAATTCAAATTAAGTCCAATGTATTTTTAAATTACACGAAGTTCAGTTGAACTTTTCTCACTAATTAGACTCTTATTTCCTATATACAAATATGTCATTGCCTTCTTTGAACCTTACCCTATCAGAAATTATGACTATTTGCAATATCAACCGGATATTAAAGTCGCTAACGGTTACGAGTGGAATGTCTAAATATCAACGTTTTCGCCCATTTGTTAGCAACCGTCCTCACGTTTCCGATTCCGTGCCCGCAAGTTGCCAGGTAATAAGCTTTTTGAACGTAGAGAAGAATGATGAAGCCTAGACATAAACAAAATTAAAGAAGAAGCATTTTTCTTTTGTATATTTTAAAGTCTTTTATGTACAATATTTTTAAGAGATAGAGACATTAATTAGAAGGGTATAAAACATTTAATATGTACATAATTTGAAAAGGTTAACAGTTTTTGATAGACAAGAATAAACTATTTACAATAATTATTTTATTTAACAGTTTGTAGATAAATTGCTTGGATATGTCACATAGAATGATTGAAGTTTTTTTGAGTACTTTAGCAATAAATATTTTTATACAATTAACTATTCTTTCTTTTTAATCTATTTACACCCTGTATATGTTTAGTTTTATTTTGGAAGATAATTTAAACAGTCGAAACAAATCACAACCATTTAGAAAGTATTGCGCAAATTATAAATCGTACGAAACTCATTATGATATTGATTTTGGTATACGTAGGCTATTTTTTCTTCAATTCCTATTATCACTAAAACACCGAATAATTAATTTGTGTCAACTTTTTTGGTTTCATTTATCATTGTGCAATACGGTTTTAAACTTAAATAATTATACACAGCCAATTTTCTCCGACTATCTACAAAAGTACATTTTTCCGACACGTAAGAAGGCTAAACCATAGTATCTTTAATATTATCACAGTCTTGTCAAATAGCACTGACGTCTTCGTCTAAACCATTTTTGTGTGTCGAATTTACTCTTAATTGTTTCACTGAGTCTGCACTTAAATTTTCACTCGAAAATTCTCTAAAAGAACCATCGCCTCGTGCATTAACAATGACAGTTTTAGTTGCGTGATCTGTAATAAATTTGTCGGTCGAGTTTATAGAAACCGATTCGTATCCACATTTACACCAATCTGGATAATGAGCCGTTAAAATACGTTTGAAAGCTTCCCTAAATTCTGTATTAAATATCGAATAAATGATCGGATTGAAAGCCGAATTTGAATAACCCAACCACGTTAAAATTTTAAATGTTATATCCGGGATGCACGTTTTACAAAATGCCGCTACTATGTTTATACAAAAAAAGGGCACCCAACAAATTAAGAAGACACCCATTATTATGCCGACCGTTACTGCCGCTTTATGGTCACTAACGTGATATGGTGAACTATGATGATTATGTAAATGGATGTGTAAAGCCTTATTTTTTTGCTTTAAACTCTTTTTGGAGTCTGTATTTCCGGGTATATCTATCGGTCTTGTTATCGCTCGTATATTCTTTACATGTTTTTGGGCGTAGCAGTACAACCTGCAGTAAATACCTGAAACAATCAAAAGCTTAAATAAGAAAAAAATACAAGTCATTAGATGAAAAATGAAGTTCGTAATATGAATAACTCAAAATCATCACTTTTTAGACCTTTTCAGTTACACAAAGTGTCCCAGGGCAAGGCCATCAGAAACACTGGAGCAGTTTAAAGAGTGATCGTCGCCCGCCCTACAGAGGCGAACAACCTACTGATCTTCATTTTTGTAATTCTTAAAGATAACTATTCTAAGAAGCTCTTTGAAAGCGTCCTATGCTCCTAGACTTATGTGCTTCATTTCCTTGTGCTTGTTGTGGCCGAGAGTGTGAGGACCGTTCCAAACACTTTCTAGATAAGACCAAGTTTTTTAAAATCGGAAAGGACACTATTCTAAAATAGCAATTGTGTGGTAATTTGATAATTTGAAGAAATAAAAATTAGTGATGACACATCTGTAGATCCAGAGCTTCGATTTAAAAAAAGAATCATTAACATCGGTCCAGTAGGAGCTGCTATCATTACCGGTAAAGAAACGTCTTCGCGTTGTAAATATGTAATAAGATTTTTTTATTTATTTTAGCAGCATTTGGGCTTTTGTAGAGTTGTAAAGTCACTCCATGTACTATTTTACATTTAAATTTTAAATATTTATTGATAATATTTAATTTTAAAAATAAGAGGTGTCACTCCATGTAGTGTTTTACATTTAAATTTTAAATATTTATTGTTAGTATTTAAGTTTTAAAACAAGAGGTGTCACTACATGTACTGTTTTTGTAGTTTTGTAATTTAATTTTTAAATTTTTTCGGTGTTCACCTTCGTGGAGATTCGATGAAGTATTTGAAGATTCGAATGCGTAAGAGGTGTCACTCCACGTACTGTTTTACATTTAAATTAAATATTTATTGTTAATATTTATTTTTTAAAGTAAGAGGTGTCACTCCATGTACTGTTTTACTTTTAAATATTTATTGTTAGTATTTAAGTTTAAAAATAAGAGGTGTCACTACATGTACTGTTTTAAATTTAAATTTTAAATATTTATTGATATTTCATTTTTAAAATAAGAGGTGTCACTACATTTACTGATTTACAATTAAATTTTAAATATTTGTTGATAATGTTAAAATAAGAAGTGTCACTACATGTACTGTTTTTGTAGTTTAGTAATTTAATTTTTTCGGTGTTCACCTTCGTGGAGATTCGATGAAGTATTTGAAGATACGAAAGCGTAAGAGGTGTCACTCCACGTACTGTTTTACATTTAAATTAAATACGTATATATTGTTAATATTTAATTTTAAAAATAAGAGGTGTCACTCCATGTAGTGTTTTACATTTAAATTTTAAATATTTATTGTTAGTATTTAAGTTTTAAAATAAGAGGTGTCACTACATGTACTGTTTTAAATTCTAAATATTTATTGATAATATTTAATTTTTAAAATAAGAGGTGTCACTACATGTACTGTTTTAAATTCTAAATATTTATTGATAATATTTAATTTTGAAATTAAGAGGTGTCACTACATTTACTGTTTTACATCTAAATTTTAAATATTTGTTGATACTGTTAAAATAAGAAGTGTCACTACATGTACTGTTTTTGTAGTTTTGTAATTTAATTTTTAAATTTTTTCGGTGTTCACCTCGTCGAGATTCGACGAAGTATTTGAAGATACGAATGCGTTAAAAAAATGAAATTTTCTTAAATTATCACATTATTAAACTGTATCTACAACCTACATTGATGATTGTTTGTAGTAAAATGCAATGCGCGATATAGACGTGTTAGTCATTCAACGTGATCGATCTGCATTGAAGTGGGGAGCTATTAATAACTATGGCAATTTATTATTTAAAAAAAGGTAAAAAAATAGTGCTGACATATCTATGGATTGAAAGTTCCGATTAAAAATAAACCGTTAAGATCGCTCCAGTAGAAGCTTCTATAATTACCGGTAAAGAAAGGCCTTCGCGTTTTAAATATATAGAAAATAGATTTTTATTGCAATATGATTCAAAATAAATCAAATATTTCCAGTTTTTTTATTTCGTTATAAATATACAGTTCTTTTCCAAAAGAAAGGGGTTTAGAAGAGTCTTCGTAAAAAAACATTTGAAAATTTCGAGTTTCTCTGGAGACACTTTGTATAATTTTTGAAAAGAAAATCTCGAATGTAAATATTACGTGCTTTAAGTAGATAAATCTATTTATAAGGGATGATGAGGGTGTAATAAAATAATGCATTATTAAAGGATAATGTTAAGTGAATAATTTATTTAACTTACCTATCATAACAATACAAGGAACGTAAAACGAGATGCAGCTCGAAACAACCGCATATGTCGGGGTAAGATCAAGAGCACACGTAGGGTAGTTTTGACCACCTGCGTTGTAAACTAGCGGTTGTGGAGGTCTATGTAATCCTAGTGATATGGGTACAAATGATATCAAACCTGCTAAAAGCCATACAGTTGCTATTGCTCCTACAGCTACTCTTCTAGTAACCCATCTTGTGTACCTAAAAATAAAATAAAATTTTACATTTTTCTACTCGATTAAAGTTTGTTTAACTATTTTTCAATATTGTATTTTTTCTTTAATGTTTACTTCATTGCTCAAACTCAAAGGTTTTCTTATAGAAGGAAATTTTCAAAGCGATTTATGCAAATAATATCTGCTGTCTTCAAAATTCTTGCAAAATCAAGTATGAAAAAAGGCAGGATAGTTAAAGCAAAATACATTAAATTAACATTATAGGAAAAATCTTGAAAAAAAGGCCAAAAAAATAACTTTTTAATAACTCTCTGAAGGAGATTTTTACAATTTACGACGAATTAATCAATTTTATAATAAACTTTTTTAATAAAAGTCAATTTTAAAAGTTTCTTAATTGAGAAAATATGAATTATGTTGGTGTAGTAAGATTATAAGTTGCTCTCTAGGAGATTTACTTAGAAACAATAAGGACGTTAAACGTTAATTTTTTAAAATAAAAATATGTAGTATTTTACGAAAAATGTTTTTTAGGCTCTTTGTTATTAAAAAGAAACCATTTTTTAAACAATAATTCTAGAAAATGTTTAATAAAATTTTTTGAATGAAAACCCTACCAAAATAGTTTGCGCACGCCTATGGTACGCGGTAATCATAAATTTATCAACAGATTATTTGCAAATTTGAATTTATGTGCTTAATTAATTTTATTTAGTAAAAATATCAGGAGTATTAAACTATATAACTATTATAAAATTAAATAATGTATAAAAAGTAAAAACTAATAAATAAATTCGTTAAAAAAATACATAAAATTATGAATGTAGTGGTTTTTTTGACTAACGCCGCGGCAACATCTTGCGATAGCACGAACACCGTGTCACCGCGTACCGTCCTACGTGAGCATACCTTGCGCGTCTTCGCTTCGGGCCATTTTAATATAATTAATAATTGCACCGATTGATAAATTAACATAAAATATGATCTGTTTAAAATCAAATTGTTAAACAGTGACCAGTTGCTTTATTTACAATATTAAAAACTTTTTTCAAACTCGCAAATTCTCTTTTACGATAACAACAAAACGGCTGTCAAAAGCCACTGCATGAACTGGCAATTGGCATGAACTATTGAAATTATTTGTACGTGTTAAAGATGCAAAGTGGTTGTTCGGGATTGTAATCAATTTACATGTGTATAAACTGTTTTTTTTTAAATTATGAAGAATTTAAAGTGCAACGATTGATTGTATATCGATCGTAACAAATGAGCAATTATCGGTGATAAATCAGGTTAGGTAGTAGCACGTAAGAAGCTTAAAGTGCTAAATTAACTTCATTGTGATGTGTGATAAGTGTTCGTGTGGTGGTAGTAAAAAAACAATACCAAAGGATTGATTGAAAATAAATATTTGGGGATCGCCGAAGAAAGGTTAGTTTTATTTTTGTCTGTAAAATGTTTATGTTTTAACAAAATACGAATCTCAGTACCTACTTGGGATTTTGAAAGTGTACAGGTGTAATTATAATCATAAATATAATCAAAATTGCTATAAAATCAAAAATGAATAAATTGCCATGAGTAGTTCAACTGCTAGGCAACAGAGCGCGCTCAACGGAAGCGCGGCCAATTTAAATTAGTGACATGCCAATTTTATACAAAAACAGTTCTTTTTTTAAATATTAATGCTTTCATGCTAAAAATATTAAAAAATTTTAAGTAGAGCTTCGAAGACGGCAATATTTGCTTTAACAAACTCGAGGGAAATTTCGTTGAAAAATTCTGTAATAATTTGAATGTAAATTTAAACGATTAATAACACGTTTTCTACTAATAACACCCCAAGGAAATTTTATATATTTTTAATAACACAAGAAGGAAAACAGAGGGCGTTATTTGTTTTACGATGTGAAATAATAATTTAATTTGAATATTTAACTCCCCTATTTGTTTGAGTTTGTTATGATAAATCAATTTCATTGTTTTTAATTTCTTCCTTTTTAATTTAAACCATTTTTTGTAAACAAACATTTTTAAATTTTTATTAAAGAAGTAATTTCTTTTGAAATTGTTCAAAGGTCGTAAATTAAAAATGAGTACTTAAGAGGTAAATCTTAAAAATAACAATTATAAAAACAACGGATGTGGCCGTACGAGGAACTTTTTCCTGTTGTATTTTTTTGTGCATTTCTTTAAAAGTTTATAATTTAAAATTTTCAAATTAAATTTTAATAAAAAAAATATAAAATTATAATATTAGACAGACACGAAAAAGTTCCTCGTATGGCCACATCCGTTGTTTTTATTATTAAATTTATTATTTATTACGATTTATTAATTATTTATTATTTATTCCATTGCCCGTTAAACCGGAAGTCAAAATATAAAGTGTTTTGTATCGTGTAATAGCTAATTTTACGATCTTTCAAACTACTGAAAAATATACAGGGCGTTTTTAAAAATTTTGATATTTTAACAATTTCCGGTTTAACCGGAAGCGTTTTGTTAATCGAAGATAGTATCAAATAATAGATATTTATTGGATTGATATAAATATCCAATTTCAGGTTTTCATTTTTATTACAAAAACAATTAGAGAATATTGAAGTTTTGACATTCAAAAAATCATAACTCCGAATCCGCATCATACAAGTCTTTAAAAATTTAGGGTTAGATAGAGAATCACATTGTCTATAACATATTCAAATCTGTATAAATCGGCCGGACCAGTTTTTGAGAAAATACATTTCAAAATGTTGACCGACTTTGGCCCCTTAAAGTTAAGCAATTTTGAAACACTTTTAAAAATGGACTGGGTTAGGACGAAAGCCCTATATTTTGGCTGTACATTGCAGTTTTGAAATTTTTATAATAATAATTACCGGCCAAGTTATAAGGGAAAAAATACAAAATGGGACAATCGTTCTATTGACCGCCATTTTGAATAAAAATACTTGAAATTCTTTTTTTAAATTGGGGCTCAGATGTACTATCTTATAGCCAATTAAAAATAAATTTGGCCCAAATTTGCAAATATGCGCCCAAAATAACCACCTTATTTTTGGACACCCTTTATATACGCTGTCTCACGAAATCGGCGCAGCATTGGGATATCGGAAACTATAAGAGATACAAAGTCGGTTGAATGGGGAAAAAACTTTTATATTGTGTGCCCATTTTGAAAGTGTAATTAGATTTGCAAAATTATCATAGCCAACTAGATATGAGGTAAAAACTGAATAAGTGCGGATTTTTCTTTTGCTAATGACTTCTAAAGTAATGGAAATATAAAAAAATAGTTCAAATAAAAAAAATAGATATTTATAAGCTTTAGTCAGTGGCGTAGCAAAAAAAAATTTTTAGGGCTTAATTTGAAAGATATGACACAAACTTACCTTTTTTTAAATACAAACACTATTTTATTTTAACTTCAAAAAAATGCTTATTTTTTTCCCTTTTCAACGATATGTAACAATCAATAAAACAATTTCTTGTTTTTTTCAAAAAAATTTTTTCCTATTTTTTTTTAAATTCTGTTCAAGTCGACTGTACAGGTACATTTTTTATTAAAATTACCGTTTGTAAGAAAATAATTTAAATCAGTAACCTGTACCAGTCGACTTGAACAGAATTTTTGAAAAAATAAGAAAAAATATTTTTTTGAAAAAAATCAAGAAATTGTATTATTGATTGTTACATATCGTTGAAAAGAGAAAAAAATAAGCGTTTTTTAAAGTTAAAATAAAATAGTGTTTGTATTTAAAAAAAGGTAAGTTTGTGTCATATCTTTCAAATTAAGCCCTAAAAAATTTTTTTTGCTACGCCACTGACTAGAGCTTATAAATATCTATTTTTTTTATTTGAACTATTTTTTTATATTTCCATTACTTTAGAAGTTATTAGCAAAAGAAAAATACGCTCTTTTTCAGTTTTTACCCCATATCTAGTTAGCTATGATAATTTTGCAAATTTAATTACACTTTCAAAATGGGCACACAATATAAAAGTTTTTTCCCCATTTAACCGACTTTGTATCTCTTATAGTTTCCGATATCCCAATGCTGCGCCGATTTCGTGAGACAGCAGCCTGTATTTCTTATTAAAGCTATTTTTGATCCCCTTCGATCCCGGACTTTTTTTTTAATTTTATTTTAATATCATGTAATTTATAATAAGATAAAAATAAATTTAATAATAAAAACAACGGATGTGGCCATACGAGGAACTTTTTCGTGTCTGATGTCAAATATTATAATTTTATATATATTTTTTTTTATTAAAATTTAATTTGAAAATTTTAAATTCTTTTAAAGAAATGCACAAAAAATACAACAGGAAAAAGTTCCTCGTATTTTTATTTCATTTCTCATTCTTTTGTGAAACTTTTTTAAGTAAGAGTTTCATAACTAGTTTAGGGTTCTTGATACGACAAAATCTTATTAATATAATTTGTTTATGTATAATTTTTAATCATAAAGCCGTTTCTCCCAAAATTTTGACTCAAACATAGCACCTTTTTTAAGTAAACTATAGGGTGAAGAACGGTGAAGAATAATAACTTCATAACTACTTTAGGGTTGATGGGTTGATGATACAACGAAATCTTATAAATATAATTTGTTCATTGCTACAGTATCTATCACTTCTGTTAATAATAATTTTCAATCCTTAGGACGTTTCTCCCAAAATGTTGACTCAAACAGCACCTTTTTTTAAGTAAACGAGAGTGAAGAATAATAACTTCATAACTAGCTTAGGATTGATGGGTTGTTGAAACGATAAAATCTTATAAATATAATTTGTTTTTTACTATACAGTGTATATCACTTCTATTAATAATAATTTTCTATCCTAAGGACGTTTTTTTTCAAAATTTTGACTCAAATATAGCTTAGGGAAGTAAAAAAATTATTTTTTTAATTTTCAACAAAATTTAAAACAGTTCATTTCGGTCCTGTTTAATTTAGCGTGGGATGACTCTTATTATAAAGCCACGATTGTTATTAGAAAAGTAAATAAAAATGTTTGGAGTGACCCGACCCGACGAGCGTTTTAGGAAAACGTTTTGTATAAGAAACGTGATGAAAAAATCTATTATACTTACAAAGTAAAAAACATATCTAAAGACTTACGGTTTATATAAAGAAGAAATACTTTTGTTTTTCGTTATTGATTATGAGGAAAATGGGAAAA
Organism: Malthinus seriepunctatus; assembly: GCA_963924605.1. NCBI lineage: Eukaryota > Metazoa > Arthropoda > Insecta > Coleoptera > Cantharidae > Malthinus > Malthinus seriepunctatus. Next base: position 2,938,695 of record OZ004602.1, read on the forward strand.
CTTATTTTCTTTTTAAACAAAAAATAAATAAACTTTTTAACATTTTGTGAAACCATAGTAACCAAAGCAAGCTAAATTAGTCGGTTTAGCTTTTTCAGTAATTAGAATACTGATTTATTCTTAACTTTATTTTCGACATTTTGAAGAAAAGTAGGGAGTAGACGTACTAAATAATTTTTGAAAGTAGTTTAAATTCGTACCAAGCGTTTCTGATGTAAACTATAAATTTTAATAAAACTATTCGTACTGAAACGTGTTTCCAATTTACTCAATGTCCGGTTTATATTATCATAAAAGGGCGCCATAATGGAAAATCGTAGTTCTATACCAAACAGCGATTTTTACTCGAAAATAAATTTTCCTTAAAGTTTAAGCAATTTTCTCAATGAAACACTTCCTTAATAGTGCCTAAAGCGCGAGCGTTGCTTTATAAAGTATTAAAATGAAAGTAATTTATTCCAACTGGCGTTTATAATATTTATTCAAAAAATCATTAACAGTTAATTATTTTTGCAATTATTTTCAAACTTTATTAAGGTTTTAAGAATATACAGGACTTGTCACGATCAGCGTTACTTTGTCGCTTCGTATAAAAATGAATTCTTATAGGTAAATTGTTACATTACAAATTGAAATATTTTTCAGGGCTTCTACAGTTTGATGAATTAATTAGAATATTTCGATTTAAGTTTAGAATAGCTATGAAAGTCGTCTTCTTACGGGTATTATAAAATAATAGGTAAACTGTTGATTTTTACGCTGCAGGACGTTACCTTTTAAGCAGCTTTTTTTAATGCGATATCATATCGGAACACGTTCTCTCCTTATATTAGAAATTGGCATTTATGTTAAGTTCACACAACGTGATGTATCGTTTTCTTTGGGACACGCTGTACGCAATAAACTGCTTTGTAGCAGTCGCAAATCAAACCCTAAACCCAACACTCTCGCATATCCAGGGTGAAAGCTAGTAACATCTGAGCTACTCACTCGCATATTATTACATTAAAATATTTGGTTGTATTTCAAAATTCTAGTATACATTTTTAATAATAATAATTTATTAAGAAAAAATTGACGAAAAACTGCAATTTTTAAAATCAGATAAAAAAATTCGATTAATAAAGCCAAAATTAACTTAAGAAGGGATTTTTTTTAATTTAAAAAAAGCACTTGATGTGATAACTCAACAATGAAAGAAATACAATAGTAACAAAATCGTATAAATACTTCTTCCCTCTTCGCAATTTTAATAAAAGAGTCTATCTCTCTACGTGCAACGGAAATTATATTAAAATTTGGATCATTTTTTAGGTGTTTCAAAAATTTGGTACCATTGTAAAATTATAAGTATACAAGTATAGTCTATTCCGAGTCTATTCTTTTGTTATTCGACTTCTTAATCTTTATTACCCTATTAGCAACCATGCTGAGTTTGGAGTAAAAGCATTGAAAAACATGCAATGAAGGTGTTCTAAACTAAACCATTTCCATTTCACTTTACAAATTTGCAAAATACCTCAAAATAGTCTTTTACAAGAAACACTGTCTACGATGATCTCTTGAAGGAACCTTAAAAGGGTTTTTACCAGCATTTGACATACGATGTCTATGTTCACTTTCTCTTCGGAACTTTCACTCATCGTTTATTGCTAACCATCCTAGTAGCGTGCTTATAAGTTAATAACGATGAAGAAGTCAGCGGCTTCTTTGAATTCCGAATAGACTAGATCTACTCATTGTTAAATTCTTTTCAAATGTACATAAAATTAAACTAACACTGTCTACGGTGATTCCTTGAAGGAACATTAAAAGGGTTTCTACCAGCATTTGACATACAATGTCCATGTTCACTTTCTCTTCGAAACTTTTACTCATCGTTTATTGCTAACCATCCCAGTAGCGTGCTAATAAGTTAATAACGATGAAGAAGTCAGCGGCTTCTTTGAATTCCGGATGGACTATATCTACTCATTGTTAAATTCTTTTCAACTGTACAAAAAATTAAATTAACACTGATGTCTACGGTGATCCCTTGAAGGAACATTAAAAGGGTTTTTACCAGCATTTGACATACGATGTCTATGTTCACTTTCTCTTCGGAACTTTCACTCATCGTTTATTGCTAACCATCCTAGTAGCGTGCTTATAAGTTAATAACGATGAAGAAGTCAGCGGCTTCTTTGAATTCCGGATAGACTAGATCTACTCATTGTTAAATTCTTTTCAACTGTACAAAAAATTAAATTAACACTGATGTCTACGGTGATCCCTTGAAGGAACATTAAAAGGGTTTTTACCAGCATTTGACATACGATGTCTATGTTCACTTTCTCTTCGGAACTTTCACTCATCGTTTATTGCTAACCATCCTAGTAGCGTGCTTATAAGTTAATAACGATGAAGAAGTCAGCGGCTTCTTTGAATTCCGGATAGACTAGATCTACTCATTGTTAAATTCTTTTCAAATGTACATAAAATTAAACTAACACTGTCTACGGTGATTCCTTGAAGGAACATTAAAAGGGTTTCTACCAGCATTTGACATACAATGTCCATGTTCACTTTCTCTTCGAAACTTTTACTCATCGTTTATTGCTAACCATCCCAGTAGCGTGCTAATAAGTTAATAACGATGAAGAAGTCAGCGGCTTCTTTGAATTCCGGATGGACTATATCTACTCATTGTTAAATTCTTTTCAACTGTACAAAAAATTAAATTAACACTGATGTCTACGGTGATCCCTTGAAGGAACATTAAAAGGGTTTTTACCAGCATTTGACATACGATGTCTATGTTCACTTTCTCTTCGGAACTTTCACTCATCGTTTATTGCTAACCATCCTAGTAGCGTGCTTATAAGTTAATAACGATGAAGAAGTCAGCGGCTTCTTTGAATTCCGGATAGACTAGATCTACTCATTGTTAAATTCTTTTCAAATGTACATAAAATTAAACTAACACTGTCTACGGTGATTCCTTGAAGGAACATTAAAAGGGTTTCTACCAGCATTTGACATACAATGTCCATGTTCACTTTCTCTTCGAAACTTTTACTCATCGTTTATTGCTAACCATCCCAGTAGCGTGCTAATAAGTTAATAACGATGAAGAAGTCAGCGGCTTCTTTGAATTCCGGATGGACTATATCTACTCATTGTTAAATTCTTTTCAACTGTACAAAAAATTAAATTAACACTGATGTCTACGGTGATCCCTTGAAGGAACATTAAAAGGGTTTTTACCAGCATTTGACATACGATGTCTATGTTCACTTTCTCTTCGGAACTTTCACTCATCGTTTATTGCTAACCATCCTAGTAGCGTGCTTATAAGTTAATAACGATGAAGAAGTCAGCGGCTTCTTTGAATTCCGGATAGACTAGATCTACTCATTGTTAAATTCTTTTCAAATGTACATAAAATTAAACTAACACTGTCTACGGTGATTCCTTGAAGGAACATTAAAAGGGTTTCTACCAGCATTTGACATACAATGTCCATGTTCACTTTCTCTTCGAAACTTTTACTCATCGTTTATTGCTAACCATCCCAGTAGCGTGCTAATAAGTTAATAACGATGAAGAAGTCAGCGACGTCTTTGAATTCCGGATAGACTATATCTACTCATTGTTAAATTCTTTTCAACTGTACAAAAAATTAAATTAACACTGATGTCTACGGTGATCCCTTGAAGGAACATTAAAAGGGTTTTTACCAGCATTTGACATACGATGTCTATGTTCACTTTCTCTTCGGAACTTTCACTCATCGTTTATTGCTAACCATCCTAGTAGCGTGCTTATAAGTTAATAACGATGAAGAAGTCAGCGGCTTCTTTGAATTCCGGATAGACTAGATCTACTCATTGTTAAATTCTTTTCAAATGTACATAAAATTAAACTAACACTGTCTACGGTGATTCCTTGAAGGAACATTAAAAGGGTTTCTACCAGCATTTGACATACAATGTCCATGTTCACTTTCTCTTCGGAACTTTCACTCATCTTTTATTGCTAAACATCCCAGTAGCGTGCTAATAAGTTAATAACGATGAAGAAGTCAGCGGCTTCTTTGAATTCCGGATGGACTATATCTACTCATTGTTAAATTCTTTTCAACTGTACAAAAAATTAAATTATAGTCCCGCCAGGATTAAGTCAATTATGACGCATCGCAGTATGTTATAAGAAATGTCGGTATAAAATATTTTTTCTTTGTCTAATATTGTAATAAAAAAAGACGTATATAAAAACATACGTCTGGTGTATAAACTATATGGTAGATAAAAACGTATGTCGAGCATTTCAAACTTTTATTAGATGTCAGTTGGATGTTATGAGGTTATGTTATGTCAGTTAAATTTAAATCAGTTTTTTTAATAAAAATTAGTTTTTTCTTTATCAGAATTTTTAACGTAATGAAGTGGTACGATATAGTACATGGAAAGTTTCTTTGAATGAAATAGACAGCCACACAATAAATTATTGACGATGGTTTTCTTCAAAATTACCTAGCTTTCTCTCAGAAGTAAAATTTTCGGTTGCACTTTTTACTATTTTATACAAAAATTTCGTGTAACAAAAATATTGATTTAAATTAATCAATGCGCTTCTGAGAAGATCTTTGGATTCCTCTGCACTTAACACAATTTAACGAATCAAGGGGTTGATTACTGGGCTGTAAAATTTTATAATAAACTCATGAAGTTGTGTATGTGAGCATCGACTGAGTAATTATTTTTTCTAAAATTGTTGAATTTGTTGATTTGCTAATCGTGTGATGTTTTTATCGTCGGTTTTAACAGTGACAAGATGTGGGTTTCTTGGGTTCCAAAACCCAGTGCCTCTGCTTCTCACTTTTTTGCCGCCCTTGAGTAAGTCTATAAGCAAAATAGCATTTATACTAGATCATTGATCATCGAGCGACTCTACGTCCTAAAACGCAGGTTTACATTCCACCGTGTGCGTCAGAATCAGACATTTTCAAAAAATCTTGACTATTAAACTTTCTGTCAATAGATAAATCGATCGGAAATCTGTTATTACACTTTGATTGCTTTTCATTCTTCGTTTAAAGCGTTTCCAGGAATGTATTCCATAATTTAGGACGGAGAGAAAAACTTAAAATAAAGTAAACTGGATGTACAACTTTATTTAATTTAAAATTCCCGCTTAAAATGTACATCGCAACATACTGTGTCGCCACCACGGACAAACAATGAATTAACTTAATTAATTTTGACGTTTCTGAAATTGTGTATTAAGAGCGGACATACGTTTACAACAGATTGATGCTTACACTTTAGAGCGATGAGTCATAATTGACTTTAACGCGCCGTTACTATAACACTGATGTCTACGGTGATCCCTTGAAGGAACATTAAAAGGGTTTCTACCAGTATTTGACATACAATGTCCATGTTCACTTTCTCCTCGGAACTTTCACTCATCTTTTATTACTAACCATCCCAGTAGCGTGCTAATAAGTTAATAACCATGAAGAAGTCAGCGATGTCTTTGAATTCCGAATGGACTATATCTACTCATTGTTAAATTCTTTTCAACTGTACAAAAAATTAAATTAACACTGATGTCTACGGTGATCCCTTGAAGGAACATTAAAAGGGTTTCTACCAGTATTTGACATACAATGTCCATGTTCACTTTCTCCTCGGAACTTTCACTCATCTTTTATTATTAACCATCCCAGTAGCGTGCTAATAAGTTAATAACCATGAAGAAGTCAGCGACGTCTTTGAATTCCGGATAGACTATATCTACTCATTGTTAAATTCTTTTCAACTGTACAAAAAATTAAATTAACACTGTCTACGGTGGCCCTTTGATTGGAGCAATATTACCCAATAAAAGTGAAAATAAAGCACTTCTTAGTTTCCTTAAAATGCAATTTTCAACACTTGACTATTGTTTCGTCCTATACATCATTATCAAAAGACCCAAGCTGTAATTATTTAGTCGGCTCCCGTAGATGTCTATTGTAATATCAAATTATTTGTAGGATGTGGGTAGAAATTAGACTACACATATCCGGTTATAAGGAAGTAAGGAACCTTCAGTAACTTGGTTACTTTTTAACTTCATCTTCATCATCCACTGCAAGTCTCATACTCAAATGGCATGTTACGTCAATTTACATTGAATCTCATATCCGGCCTTTTTTTAACTTAATAAAACGATTAAATTTAGTCTGAATAATAATGTCGTCGTTAACTTGGACATTTTAAATTTTTTATTTCAGTTTCCATCACTTCTAATGCGGACCGGACCATTCACGTTCACTTGCCTAATAATAACTGAAATTTTCTTTTTCGTTTAGTTCGTTGTAATGCGCTCGCACCTTGCGTGCAAAACAGTTCAGTCGGCTAATACGCCCACATCCAAGTGTCAACGACAAAACTGTTGGCCGACAAAAAGTTCTAGTGCGCCCTTAGCCTAATATATACTTTTGCTTCCATGAGCATGAACTCAGTATGAATGTTAATAATTGTTTGAAGTATTTTCTGCAAGATTCTAATGACTTTTCACCCTTGTTTCCAAATTTCCAAATACATTGACATTGAGAAAAAATTTGTAACCACACTTTGAAAGGATGTACTATCTGATTTTGAAGTCAGTTGACAGATTTTAAATTATTTTATTTACATTACGTTTTTTTATATACTTTTTTGAGGTAGAGGTATACGAAAACAACGTTATTCGCGTCGTTATATTTGACAGACGCCAAGAAATTGAAAAGGAAATGAAGCATCTAAATGGGTTATTTATAAAATATAAATTCATTTTACATATTATTTATAAAAGCGGTTCTTTTACGTAACGAATGTCAAATTTAAATTATCCTTCTTTCGATCAATTTATTCAAAATGACTAAATCGGTATCTTTTTAAAAACGATATAATTGTAAATCTAGGGGGGTTTAATACACTTATATTTTTTATCGCAACAAAAAAATCTTATTTCGAAAAAAAAATAACGAGCACTTGAAGTTTATTATTAAGTTTTATCGAAAGGCGCATAAAAAGAGAAAAGAAAAGCTATATAAACTCACCTTAGGGGGTCTTTAATATGTATATATCTATCTAAAGAGATTGCACATAGATTTAGTATGCTGGCAGTAGAACACATGACGTCAAATGCTACCCATGTATCGCAAAATTGAGCTCCAAATATCCAATATCCCAGTATATCATTAACTTCTGCAAATGTCATTACTAAAGAGGCCATGAAAAGATCCGCAATTGCTAAAGATGCTAAAAAAAGATTTCCTATTCTGCGTAGTCCTCTGTCTGTGTAAATCGCAACACAAACCAATATGTTGCCCGCTATCGATAAAAATATTATAAACGATAAAAAAATACCTGAAACAAAGAAAAATTATTAATAAACGATTTTACAACTCATTAAAAGTTTCTCTCGTTAATGTAAAATGGTAAGTTATGGCATTCCTAAGTGAAAATGCAAATTTAACGATTGCAGTTCTGCACTTTTTATATTCATTTAATGAACTTTTTGTACAAATTACTTGAACTATCTATAACTTTGAAAATAAAAATAGTTTGGCATTGTATACAGGGATTCAATTATTTTACGATTAAAAGGGAAACTTCGAGGGAAACTTTTAATAAATTACTTTTTCTTCAGGACATTAATAAGACACTTATAGTATACAGGGTGGCTGAATTTGCGTTCGGACATGGGGATCTCATACTAGAAATTGAAAATTTGGCTTAGAAAATAATAAATCGTTCCACATCTTGAAAATTTTTCTTTTATTTTTACGATTTTTACTTTAAAAAAATCATTTTGGATAATTGAAATTTCTTCTCCTTGAGTCGCCACTTTGAAACATGAATTTTAGCTGCGCTGTATACTTTTTCAATAATATAACAATTGATTTGTTTTCTTCACAATTTTATATGAAAACTTTTTACAAAAAAAATTTATTAACTTATATCTTCGATCATATTATTAATATTAATGCAGTCCTTCAAAAAACAACAATCAAAACTTATAAGTGAAAAATAACAACTGCGTCGCTTTTCTATGTAAATTCAAATAATTTTTTTCAAATAGTAATTTATTATTATTTTGACAATAAATTTAATATAAACTTCTATATAAAAGAATTTGCATTTTTCCCATGCCGTCCTTTAACGAGAAAAAAGCGATTCTTACTTTGATCTTTTACTCTTTTATTCGTTGCCTTTATTACAAATTTTGAAAAAAAAAAGAAAATGTTTGTAGGTAAAAACTTAGAAGGTTATGCAACACATCTGACATTAATAAGTAAGCGGACTGCCCTATTCCAGTGGAGTAGAGTAGTCTCAACGAAAGATGAACACACCGCGTGACCAAATCTGCACGAGGCGTGGCTTCGGAGCTCAGTGACGGAACTAATTATTTCAAATTAAAAAAAAAATTTTTTTAAGTTGTCAAAATTCAAAATCATTTACTTAAATTTAAATTTTTATTTGAAGTCCTAATAATAATTAATCACTACTGGTTTAATACTTTGTGAATGAGATCTTCACATTATTAAAGTGTTTGTAATTATTTTTTTCCTTGTTAAGCTATTTCGTAATTTAAGGGTTTATGCGTTTTTCTTTCCGGCTGTAAATTACGTGGCGCCCTATTACACTGTTTATACCCAGCCCATCTTCGCTGCAGCTGTCAACCAGTCGGTTAAGAATTTTTCGTTTGTCTCGTCGTCGATTAATACGTCACAGCTAATTAGAGCTTCTCCAAGATAGAATAGAATTAAAGGCGGGGCTTTGTACCCCCTTAAATAGCCATCGTCCATTGAATGTTCGATTGAAAATCATATCCAATAACTTAACGAACCAAAATGACTCACAGGCTCTTTTTTATTTTGGACCAGCTCTAATAACTTGCTACGAAAATCTAAACAGGGTGGCTCATCGCCGACGAAACAAGACAATTTCTTAAAAATTATAGGTCCAAATTTAAAAATTGATAAAAAATGAAAAGACAATTTAAAGGGCTTTAAAATGATATGCCGCTCTACTCCCTTTCTCTATTAAAATTTTTGGGGTTGATTGCACCATCGATGAGGGGTAAAAGTGGCGGTGTTTAAATCAGCAAATAAAGGTATCCCACTCAAAAATAAAATCGACGTGTCCGAGCGATTTTTGAAAGAAAAAATTAATTAAGAAAACAGCCTTTTTCGTTTTCGATGGGTCACCCTGTATAGTGTACCTATAGTTTTTGCAATTTTTGGAAATTGTTAGATCAACCACTGTTTACAAGACACCTTTTACGAGTTTCATTTTTATTTGAGTTAAGTGCTAATTAGGAAATCGATAAAATTAATAATTTCTCCGTGGTATTAATTAAATTGAAGTTGGTTGATTTAAATATTTTTCTTGCAAAACTTATTGAACTATTCCCGAAAATAACTTTGTATATCTAAATTAATTACTCAACGTAATAATTTTACATCACAAAGTAAGAGTTTTAATCGCGAAATCCTTTAGGATACTGTTAAAACTTTTAAGCAACAACAAGAACAACATAGCAAAAGTTCTCATCAATAAAACTTTTCTTGTATGCATTAATGTAACATTTGCATTAAAAGATTTACCAAAGTTCCTCTACTTATACTTGTGTAAAAGTAAATAATGTACACTTGAGGGTCAAAACAAAATGAAACTTCTCCCTTCCAAGTTAAAATTATTTAAACTCGAATTCGAAGTTCTTCTTTAAATTGCAAAATTACTTCTTTACGGAACTCAGCAAATTTTAACTTTAAGTTAGTGTGTTTAATTAAATATACAGGGAGAAGAACTTTAGCAAAGTATTAATTAATTTAATCGTTGTTTGGAAATTAAATTAATTTAACAAATTAAATCGCAATTAAAATGTTCTTTTTTGGCAAAAAATCATTTCGTACTTGATTTTCACAATTAGAACTTTATCGTTTATTTATTATTTGTTCAGATTATACCGAACGCTCTTATAAACAGTGTTCTAACACATCTGAATGTTTTATGCAGCTTTTAGGTTATTTTGACATATTTCTCATAGGTTTTTGAAATCAGTTCTCTATGGACAATCTAAAAATGATAAAATGTACAAGGTATGTAACACCGGAAACCGGGTGGTGCACTAAATTCTCCCTTCAGCTTCACTCAAAGTCGGAGACGGGAGGGGTTCAAAATTAAACACACTGTCAACAAAGAAAAAAAAAGTTTATGAAAAATAAAAGAAATAGTTCTAAGTACCCTTAGGTACAAAATAAGCTCTTAAGAAAACAAAAATCTTAATCGAAAGATACAATATCTATGACTCGGCTCTTGTCTTCAGCCACTAGATCTCGAGTCCTCTCACGAAGAGAGATCACAAGGACCTGATGAAGGAACGGGAACTGCGTTTACCAGATCCCGAGTCCTCTCACGAAGAGAGGTCACAGGGTCCTGATGAAACAAGAGGGCTTCGTCCACCAGATCGCGAGTCCTCTCACGAAGAGAGGCCATAAGGTCCTGATGGAAGAACGGGGACTTTGTCCACCAGATTTCGAGTCTTCTCACGAAGGGAAATCACAAGGTCCTGATGGAGCGAGGAAAACTCACGGATTTTCTGAAGGCAACACGGAAAGTTAAAAATGAACAGAACGGGAAATGGATTGAATCTTAAATTAATTAAATAGAATAAATTAATTAATTGATCAGGGACGATAATAAGCTAAGTGAAATGACGCAGGGGAAAATTTACTACAATGCGCGCTTACGCTCACCACGACGGTGAAACGAGGAGTCCCCTATCAAAATGGAGAAGGGGCTTTTATTGGAAATCCGGCGACCAACTCGGATTTACTTGACAACCAATAAGAACGCAGCAAATGGAATTAAACACAAGAGCCACTATCAGTTAATTGTTATAAATTAAATTAATAACTTTTTAATTAGTGCGAGCTCGAAGATAAAAGTTCGCTCAGTAGAATCACACTAAAATTACGAGCACGTCGGTATAAAATTTGTAATTTGAAATTAAAACTTCATGTTTAATTTAATTAATAAAAATAAATTAAGGGATGAGAATGACTATAGGTGCTAATTAATTAACTAGTTAAAAAGAAAAAACACTAATTACATTTTATCACTAATTATAACCCTTCACATGGTTTTACATTGAATTTAAACATTTAATAATTTTACAAAGGTATAATTAAAAAGCTTAGATTACGAATTAATCAACTGATAAGGTTGAATTAATTTATACAGGGTTAAAAATAATACCAGACTCACATTAAAAATAAAACGGGAGCTCTAGCTCTTATGGTTGCCGAGTTACAAAGAAATCAGCTGTTGTCACTGATAATGAAAATACAAAAATTAAAGTTGGGTAATTTTAAAAAATGACAAGTAGCCGCTTTAAACGATACAAAATTTCCAGGATGCTGTAATACTCTACTAGTGTTTGGGTCCAGCATTCGGATAGAATTTTGCATCGTTACAGATGTTCCATTTAGAAAAACCGTTGATGATGTAGATCGTACAGTTGAAATAGTTACCCTCTATAAATTATTTTGATGTCAAAAAATGGGCAATTCGAAATCTAAATTGACGTGTCCGAGCTTTTTTTTTAAAATATTTATATTCTGAGATCTCGGCCGAGATAATTGATCCATACCTTTTTTCCCACCCTGTATATATGCTGAAGATGAAAACCATGAACTTATAAGGAGTACATTTGTTCAAATATAAGCCTAGGAATTTTTATCTTTTTCTTAATTTTTTGTAAATTTAAGTTTAAAAAAAGTAAAGTTTGAGGGAAACCCCCCAAAGAGATGAAAATTCTCCAACATCAAAAATCTTGACTTGTTAACTCGTTTTAAATTATTCTACCTTAATTTGTAAAATGGTCGCTTCTCTCATAAATTTTAATTGCAGTTGTCGCTTTATACATAAGCCAGTGCTTGTATATTACAAATTTAATTTAGTAAAAACGGAAGAACTTGCTTATATTATTCACAGTTTTATTCACCTCCTGAGAACTTTTTATATTACATTTACTTAAAAATCTAGCTTTTATTAAAATATTAAAATATGCGCGCTTTTTTACACGAGGATTGCTTTCAAAATAATTAGATCAAGACTATTTTTCTTTTCAAACCTTTCTATTACATACATTTTTAATTAATTTCCGCGTAAATTATTTTGTACTGCTCGAACAAGCATTCGAAACTTCTAGATTATAGTTTTGTTTCTTGAAGCAAATCTTTCGAGTTTGCCCTCAAGGTATTTAATGGCGAACAAAGAGAAAATTATAAATTCGACTAAATCCATTCGCTTACGATGCAAAATTATGTGGATGTTATATAAAAAGAATTTAAGAAAAAAATTTGGAAGGGTAACGAGAAAACCGTGGATGTCTACAACTTTATTAATTACCTTTTAAGCACTTTTTCTTTTCGCGAGAAATTTAGTTTTATATAAGAGTAATTATGATGTTTACGCCATTCGTTACAGAGCAATTACTTCCAAAGTTAATTATTACATCAAAAATTGTATTCGTTTACTAATGAATTGTTTACCTATATCTAACCGATAATTAAATTAAAATTCTGTAATGTTGCATAGTTTTCCAATAATAATAGCAATCATTATACCTAAACAAGAGGTAGCAATCAAAACAATTTTAATGAACATTCCTCTTTGATGTACACAAACTAGCAACTATGTTGACAAAGTGTGACGTACGTTGAATGTTATATTATACCCGTTATCCCTATCTGCCATTTAATGATATTAATCTTCAAATTATTGAAACTTCAAGCTTTCATAAACTCGCACGTAATCTACTCACTTATCCATAACGTTGACGTTGAGGATTAAAACGACTCCATTAACGAATGGATGCGTCCAAAGTTTGAAAATTTTACCTCAATTTTTTTCATTTTTTATTTGTAATAAATTTGTTAGAGAACAAATTAGAAAAAACTTTAAATATCAAATGAAATAATTTAAGGAGGTATACTTGACGTGTTATGGGATAAGATGAAGGTGTGACAAGAGTGTCTTGGAATCGAAATATAGATTGATAAGGCTGCGAAAAAGGGTATAAGGAACAAAAACGCTTTATCAAATCGTTATACAAGGGCAATCATTTTGTGACGAGTTTAATATTGTTCCGAAAGGGTCGATATAGGACAATATGCGTTCTGAGAAGGTGCTAATAACAAAACAAGCAATTACAGGTACTAAATCTTTGTAAACTTAAAGGAAATTGTACAGATTAAAATAAGTAGGTCTTGAAGAATTAATAAAGTGAATCGTAATACAACTCTAAAGTCAGTGATTAAAAAAATAAGCTTAAGAAGGGGTTTTTAGATTAAAATAGACGCCTTACAAGATCTTGAGAAGGTCATAAGGAGTAAAAGTGACACTGTACAAGAATTACAAGTCCTTCGTAAAATAATCTTGGTATTAGCTTAGAGTACTGCCCTAATGTACTTCGTAGACTCAAGAACGTCGCCGGATCAGATCTCGCTTTGAACCAAACAGTAAAATATAGCCCCTCATGTATTCTAAGACAAAAATATAAAAATAATGAAAACATAATATATTTTTGAAACGCTATACCTTGTTTAATTTTAGACTTAGAGAGACCGAATTAAAACCAAACCATCGAGAATTTTATAAGCTTCAAAAAAGGTTATTACAAATTTTTGGCTAAAGTTAATATTTTTCAAGTTATTTTCAAAAAATTGAACGATAAATCAAGAGTTAAAATAGGGTTGGAAAAACGCTAATTTTCGAAATGCGGTAACTCGGTTAATATATGTCTTAGGGAGATCGAATGCAAACCAAATTAAAGAGAATTTTATAAACTTCAAAAAAGGTCATTACTATTTTTTGGCTAAAGTTTATAGTACAGGGTCTATCGGTTTCAACCTGGAAAAACGACATATGTGGCTGTAAATTTTCAATTAGCTAGGCTTAAGAGTCTACATAAAGACATAAAAAAGTTTACCACTCCTAGGGGTGTGCAACATAAAGTAAATGTGCCCTCAACATTCAAAGAATACTAGCTCGAAAAGAAATGAGAATTTCGAAATTCTGATGAAGCTATTTAATAGAGCATGGAATTCTGAACAATTTATGAATCTATAAAATTTTTTGTACCAATAGTACTTTTCCAGAAAAACGCGATGAAAGACAAATAGGGATAAACCGTTAGAAATCTGAAAATTGGAAATTTTACAGCGTAGTGACTCACAAAAATGTTTGCCATTTTGTAATTAATTGTCAGATTATTATTTCGAGTAAATTTTTGGAAAGAAGATGGTTTCAGCTTTAAATTGATGGGGTTACTTTTTAATTTATTTATTTTCATCATCCCTGAAATTGTACTAGAAGTTTTCTTTTTCATTTTTCTGACGACTCTTTACGTTTTAATGTACCATAAGCTACAGAGAGCTCAACTTTAAAAAATATTCTGGATATATGTTCTATAATATATTTGTAATGACATCATGCTACTAATCATGTTAAAACAATTTTCAGTTTTAAAAAAACACCCCTTAAATATTTCAACTTTTTTGAATTTTATTTTTTTCTTGTAATTAAATTTTTAAGAGAAATTTGTAAGATGAAAAAATGTAATTTCCAAAAAAATAAATATACGGTTTTGTAGGTAATTCATCGTGCTTTCAAATGATGTATTTTAAATTGACTCTACTTCATGTACTTTCTATGAAATTAAGATGAAGTGCGCGCGTCTTAAAAAGGGCACTTTTATCGTAATATTGACGGCATTTTTTACGTAAACGTTATATCTTAAAAACGTTTGCGGATAATGAAAGAGGATATTTCAACGTTTCAGTTCATCATACTGAATATTGATTTCTGCCTACCTGTTCCGAAAAAAGAACCCCGAAAACACTGTTTTTTTCGATGATCCTGAACAAAGGGCAAAAACAAGCTACATTTTGTAAAACAACATATGTGGCTGAAAATTTGAAGTAAGCTTGTATTGAAAGCCTATAAAAAGAGGCAAAAAAGTTTACCACTCTCAGAGGTGTGCAACATCGAGTGGATGTGCCCTCAACTGTTAAAAGAGTAACTGGAAGCATAATGGAAAAATCGAAATTATGTTATAGTCAATTTATAGAGAATTAAATTTTAAACAATATTTATATCTATAAAATTTTCTGTATTTGCGATAGTTTTACCGTAAGCTATAAAAGAGACATTTATATAGCCTTAACATCAATGTAGAGCACAGGCTGGAAAAACAACATATGTGGCTGAAAATTTGAAATAAGCTAGTATTGAAAGCCTAGAAAAAGAGGCAAAAAAGTTTACCACTCTCAGGGGTGTGCAACATCGAATAAATGTGTCCTCAACTGTTAAAAGAGTACCTGGAAGTGTAACAGAAAAATCTAAATTTTGTTTGGGCCAATTTATTGAGAATACAATTCTAAACAACTTATACATCTATGAAATGTTCTGTACTTGCAATAGTTTTTCTGTAAACGCGTCGAAAGAACCATTTATATAGCTTTAACATCACTCTAGGGCACAGACTGGAAAAACAACATATGTAGCTGAAAATTTGAAATAAGGTAGTATTAAAAGCCTAGAAAAAGAGGCAAAAAAGTTTACCACTCTCAGGGATGTGCAACATCGAATAAATGTGTCCTCAACTGTTAAAAGAGTAACTGGAAGTGTAATAGAAAAATCAAAATTTTGTTTCGGTCAATTTATAGAGAATTAAATTCTAAACGATTTATATATCTATGGAATTTTCTGTACTTGCAATAGTTGTAGGGGGAAGTGGGGCACATTGATGCGATTTTTAAAAGAGCTTTAAAATATACGTCTCTTTTAAATTTTCTGGTGTTTTGATAATTTATACCAATGCTTTAGTTATTCTAGTTTTTACTTTTAATACAAATTTATTTATATAAAACTTCATAAACAAACTATATTTATATTAATAAAAAGTGAGATTTGTATCTATCTGCCCCGTCAGTGGGGCAGATAGATACAGTATGGGTCACATACATATTTCTTTAAATAAAATTCATTTTGGGCACTTAATGATATTGATTTTAAAAAATAATATAAATTTATTATAAAAGAAAACAATAGATATGCTTAACTTGTACATAAATGCAAAAAAATGAGTGACTGCTCATCGCATCTTCAATTGCTGAGGCATAGCATCTTCAATTGCTGAGGTCATCGCATCTTCACTAATGTTGCTTCTTTTTATAATTTCTCACTATTACTCACAAAAAAAACAACATTCAAACAAATAAATTAAACCATATACGAAATATACGTGCATTTATATGTATCAAGCTGCCCCGTTCCCTAGTGTATCAATGATCCCCATTGACGTTATGCTAGTTTATACGAAGTTATGTCCAAATAATACGTAAACAAAATTTTAAAACTAATATAAATAGTTAGTAAATCGTCTCTACTTACCATAATAACAATAAAAAGATTCAAATAATAACACACACTAATATAAACATTTACTATCTTCAGTAGAAGAAAGTTACTTTGAATGAGCAAAAACCCTTATCTAGCGATTACATCCAACCCCTACACAAACCGCGCGAAATATTTCCCTAGTGAATCACATACTAGGAGAGACATATTGTGACATATAAACAAACCTCATGGATGTTTTTGTTATCCTGTAATATGTAAAGTATCAATGTGCCCCTTGTATCTATGTGCCCCACTTCCCCCTACCATAAGCACCACGTAAGGAACATTTAGATAGCCTCTACATCAATTATTATAAAAAAATTAAATTAATTAGTTTAAAATTTCAATTACATCTTTTTTTTATCTTTTTTATTCCTCCTCATTTACAGTAACCGCTAAATCGAACAAAAATGTTAAAAAAGCATAATGTTATTATTTTGGCAGCTGATTTAACAGTTTGCAGTTGTTAAACTACAATTTTGACATCATATTCGTAATCAGCGACCCCAAAACTATAAAGTACCATGTCCTTATTAAAAAATAATTGGATTTAAAAAAACGCCCCCTAAAAACAATATATGGGTGGGATCTACCCATGTTGCACACCCCTGACGATGGTAAACTTTTTAACGTCTTGTAGTACATATCAAATAATACCCAAATCCAAATTTTCAGCCACATAGGTTTTATTTCCAGGTCGATGCCGATATTCGGCTTTGGGATCTGTACTATTATATCTTTCGAGTTATTTTAAAAAAATTGAAGAATAAATCACGAGTTAAAATAGGATTTGAAAAACGCTAATTTTCTAAATACCGTAACTCTGTTAGTACTTGTCCTACGGATACCGAATGCAAACTAAACTGAAAGAGAAAAGCCTTAAAAAGGTTAAAATGAATTTTTGGCTAAAGATAATATTTTTCGAGTTCTTTTCAAAAACTTGAGCGATACTGCTCGGATTAGTAAAACCAAACCCTTTTGAATTTTTTAAGATCACCAGAAGGTTGGACAGTATCCACTAATCAGTAATCTTAAATCTTAGGGAGATAATGTGTCTAACAACATAAGTTTATGAACTAAATTAGGTACCTACAATACATAACAAACGTCAAATCGTGTATAGCTTTATAAAGCGGAAAATGTAGGAAAACTAAGAAACAATAAAAAAAGAAATCTTTACGCTCTCCGTTCGTTTTCGACGTAAGACATAATAGTACTTAAAACTTTGTCTTGTATAGCGAGACTCCAAGAGAGCCCACATTCAAAACGACGCCAACGAAGATGTAATTTAATGCATCTTAAAGTTGTCACAAGGATTAAAGAGAGTCGTTTCAAAGGATTACTCAAACTCAAAAAGGGAGTTGTTTAGTAACTAATTAATAGAAATTTCAACTTGCACTTTAAACAAACTCATCTCGACTTAAATATTTATGATGTAAACAAGGACAATTTACCCAACTTTTTTCAAACTTGTTTTCTTTTATACAATTTTCTACAAGAAAAGTTTTTGTGTGTAATACACACTTATTAACTGTTTACTTTTATAACTTTATGCTTGTTTTAACTCATTTGAGCTTGTTTTTAGTATAAAGTAATAAAATTTAGCGGTTTTAGTGTTTCTGAAATTTAATTTAACATCTTCAAAAAAATTTTCTTCTTTAACAAGACATTTCCATTAATGCCTGCGTATACTTAAACTAAGTTCTTCAAATCAATAATTATTATAGAGATAGAAGTTTGGTATGAAATATTCCAGATGCCTTACCTAATAATTAAAATAATTACTTCAAAGTTTAATTATTTTTCTTTATTTAAATTTATTAAATATTGAAAGAATTAGTAGCGATTATGTTGTTTTGAATGGAGGGCGTTATGGAGGCAAGTTGTGGGCATTTTATAACTGAGCTTAAGATTTTTGATTTTTCATTTCAGTGATTACATAATTTTTCTTTTTTAATTTTAAAACATATTTTAGTTTTTACCCTTCAGAGCACTTAGGGGTGTAGTGAGGGGATGAGCAGAGATTAGATTATTTTGGCTAGAGGGCTCTGTAGAAACAAGTGGTGAGTACACTTTCACAGCATTTCAGATTTTTTATTTTAGTAATAAAGTAGTAAAAAAATTATAATTTTCAGAAGTTTTTTACTTTTTACGCTTTATGTCACTTAAGGGGTTGTAATTCAGGGATGAGTAGAGATTAGAATATTTTGGATTAAGGGATTTGTAGAGATAAGTATTAGGTACATTTTCACCGCATTTCAGATTTTTCATTTGAGTAATAAAGTAGTAAAAAAATTTTAATTTTTTTTTTTAATTTTCACGCTTCATGTCACTTAAGGGGTTGTATTGAAGGGAATAGTAAAGATTAGATTATTTTGGATAGAGGGCTCTGTAGAAACAAGTGGTGAGTACACTTTCACCGCATTTCATATTTTTTAATTTAGTAATAAAATAGTAAAAAAATTTAAATTTTCAAAAATTTTTTACTTTTTACGCTTTATGTCACTTAAGGAGTTGTAGTACAGAGATGAGTAGAGATTAGATTATTTTGGATAAAGGGCTTTGTAGAGATAAGTAGTAGATACATTTTTACCGCATTTCAGATTTTTCATTTCAGTAATAAAATAGTAAAAAAAGTTTGGGGTTGTAGTACAGAGATGAGTAGAGATTAGATTATTTTGGATAAAGGGCTTTATAGAGATAAGTAGTAGATACATTTTCACGGCATTTCAGATTTTTCATTTCAGTAATAAAATAGTAAAAAAATTGTAATTTTTAATTTTTTTTTACTTTTTACGCTTCATGTCACTTAAGGGGTTGTATTGAAGGGATTATTATAGATTAGATTATTTTGGATAGAAGGCTCTGTAGAAACAAGTGGTGAGTACACTTTCACCCCATTTTTGATTTTTCATTTCAGTAATTAAATAGTAAAAAAATTTTAATTTTCAATATTTTTTACTTTTTACGGTTTATGTCACTTAAGGGGTTGTAGTGCAGGGATGAGAAGAGATGTAATTATTTAGAATAAAAGGCTTTGTAGAGATAAGTAGTAGGTACATTTTCAGCAAATTTCAGATTTTTTATTTCAGTAATAAAATAGTAAAAAAATTTAAATTTTCTTTTTTTTTTTACTTTTTATGCTTCATGTCACTTAAGGGGTTGTATTCAAGAGATTACTTGAGATTAGATTATTTTGGATAGAGGGCTCGGTAGAAACAAGTGGTGAGTACATTTTCACCGCATTTCAGGTGTTTTATCTTAATAATAAAATAGTAAAAAATTTTAATTTTCAATTTTTTTTACTTTTTACGCTTTATGTCACTTAAAGGGTTGTAGTAAAGGGATGAGTAGAGATTAGATTATTTTGGATAAATGGCTGTGTAGCAACAAGTAGTAAGTACATTTTCAGCAAATTTCAGATTTTTCATTTGAGTAATTAAATAGTAAAAAATATTTCAATTTTCAATTTTTTTTACGTTTTACGCTTCATGACACTTAAAAGGCTGCAGTGAAGGGATGAGTAGATATTAGATTATTTTGGATACAGGGTTTTGTAAAGACTAGCAGTAGGTACATTTTAAGCGCATTTCAAATTTTTCATTTCAGTGATTAAACAGTAAAAAATTTTTTAACTTTTAATTGTTTCAGGGGTAGTTGTAAAGGGATGAGTAGAGAGTAGACTATTTTGGATATAGGGTTGTGTAGAGACAAGCAGTAGCAGTAGGTACATTGTTAGATTTTAGATTTTCGTTAAAGTTGCTAATTAAGGTAATAATTACTCGAAAGTTTAATTATTTTCCAATTTTTAATAAATATTGCTATTAGGGTAGAAATTTTTAGTTTAGTTAAAGTTTCGACGTTTTGTTTTTTTTAGTTTTTTGTCTGTAAATTGTTTTTATTTCTCTTTTAAAATTTGGGTGGAAACATATTTATTCATGTGTGAAATTTAATAATTTTCATGTGGAAAATGATCTGAATATATGCTATTAATTTCACTACCCTCATAATTATTTTATAATAACACAAAAGCTTATGTGTGGTTCTGTTGTAACAATATCTAGAAAATTGATTTTAGAGAAGCTATTAAAAGGAGACACTAGGGTTGACAGTTAAATTTGTTGTTTGCTGATCTTAAAGCCCTATTTATCTTTTACCTCTATACGTACAAAGTGTGCTGAAAATACACGTAGGTTGCTCTTGGGATTTCGTCCAACTACTTTTGATTTTGTAATCTAATTTTTACTCTTTTTGTATAAACCGGGCTTTTGATGCCTTATGGAAACGTTTGAACTTTCGTGTAGTTTTTTTAAATTATTTTGATAGCAATCCATCAATGGATTTTGTAAACGAACATTTACATTTAACTCGCGTATACATCACGGTGTAGAATGGGTTCTGATGATACATAAAGAAAATACTAGGGGAAATAGCACGTCTCGTAGCACGTGGAAAGTTAATTTTAGGTTTATTTTGGCCCCTGTAATGATATTTTGATATTTGGAGCTTTTGAAAAAACATTGAGCCTTGAATAACTATCTATAATGCCTATGTAGGTATTAAACCGCAGAATTTTAGGTTTGAGGCGAAGCTTTAGGTGATGAGGTGGTATTCTGTGTCTGTTATTTATAGTAAAATATTTGAAATTAATTGATTTTATCCGAGATAAGAACTTGAAATTTTTAAATTATCTACAATAACTTACCAATTATTAGAATCGATAAAGCTGTGTCTTGTTCTTCGGGATCATCTAATTCGCTCATCTCTGTGTCGTTGGTGGCCATCTGAAATTAAAATAAAATATTTTAAACTCTTTTAATTCGAGTATAAATTGAGTTAATTTTGGAAAAGCTAAAATTTAGTACTTTCGTTATCTTCTTTGTATTTTATTACGTTTTTCGCTTATTTGCTGCGACATTTCAGAAATTACTTTCCTTTATATTTTTATAAGTGTAAAAGAAATAATTTTAAATTAAGCTAGTGCTCCCAGCTAGAGGATTTAAAATTTTCAAGTAAACCCAAAGTAAACACGTGTAATGTTCTTTTTTAAATTTTTTTCAAAAGTACAACATACGCTGATGGATCGGATATTCTTATTTAAAAATAAAATACAAAGAAAATTGTAAAGAAAGTTTTTGATTAAAGTATATACAAACTTCGTTCCAGTTTTAAATCTTTATATAAAAGAGCTTCCATCATCTCAATCAAAATTAATCCTCTTGTTTAAAATTGTAAGCTTACACTTCGACTTCACAAAACGTTAACTTTTTAACATAATTTTGCATATCCTTGTTGTGTTACGTACTTAAAGTTAAAACACCTTGAAATTACCAATTTTAAATAAAATTTTCCTTTTTTTTTAAAGAAAAACAATTCACAAGTCATCCTGTGGGGGATTGTTAAATTGAGCCCATTCAGAGAAAAAAAGTTTTTTCGTCTCCTTTTGGTCCTCGAGCTCATCAGCGCCTACTCATGTTTGTAAAAAGAACACAAATTGCTCTTTTTGTTGATTTTCAGTAAATATCATTTCAGCGCTCTCGAAATTATTTTATTAAAAAAATTTAATTAATTTTTCATTTTTAAATGAAAATTGACTCTCGTAAAAAAATAACTTTCTACATGCAGAAATAAACAATTTCTAATTAAACCTACATCAAAATCAAAATCAGGAACAGAAACATTTATTCATAAGGTAAATCCTTTTGGTTTTAAATATGTCAACGTGATTTGTAAACAATAAAACTAACTCCATTTTGGGATTTAAATTAAAATTCAGCAATTTAGTTAAATAATAACATTATAAAGAGGGTTGTATTCCATAAATATTTATTATTATGTGATGTCTTACGGGAATAATTTATTTTCTAAATTTTGTTAGAGGTCGACTCATTTACAAGTGTTTGGAAATTTTATTAAATTTTGCTCTACGTTTCCGAACGACTTGGTGGTTTTACAAAAAATTTTTAGCGAATTATTCTTTGACTTAAAACTAAAATTACAATTCTGTCCTAAAAGCTTTAGATTTTTTGCTACTTAAGTGGAGAACTTTAAAGGAAACTTGCTTCGACAAAAATGGATGTAAAACAACCTTTGCTTTTTTTACTATTTTATAGCTCAAGTTTCATAAAGGAATTGTTAAAAGTTTCACTATAATGTGGCTACAAGAGAGAATTTTGATCTATTTTTTTAACACATTATTGGTAAAGTTAGTCGAATTTATTAGCGATTATTTTAGCTTAAAACGAATTTGGCAATAGCGTGGTGACATTCTTTAAGAATAAATACCTTAACCTTAACCCCCAGTCAGACGCACACTTTTATTATTAAACCACATGTAACATCGCACGCAGACCCTACAAAAATGCTATCCTCTTCGTAATTTATATCGATTAATTTAATTACATCAGAGGACGTCCGAATGCGCCAACATCTTTATCGCAAATGTAGAAAATAGGTTCAAAATTATAGAAATGATTATTTATTTATTCATTACTAAATACCAAACCTGGGTGACCTGTCTATTGGGGGTTGTTTGAATTAGAGCAGAGCCGGGCTGGTTTCAATTGATCTTGTCGGCATAGATGTAATTCGACCTCTTGAGCTCTCCCGACCCCTTAGAAACAACAATAATTTTCAGGATTAAGAAAGGATGAAAAATTTAATATTTTGGTTTTTATACAAGCTTACGAGGTCTAGTTATTAAATAACGAGACTGCTTATGAACGAATGCTCCCCTTCAATGTACTCCCTTCCCCTCGCCATAGACCGTTCCATTCGTTTTTTCCACTGGTCAGAGCAATGCTCGAAATCTTCTTTTGTAAGAGCATTTAGGAGCTCCGCCGATTTTCGCTTCATCTCTTCCATTGACCCGGGTTCCTTTTAAGGCAGACTTGATCTTCGGAAACTAGAAAAAGTCACAGAGTGCTAAATCAGGCGAGTACGGTGCGTGTTCCAGCACTGGAGTGCCTCTAGCAGCTAAATAACGTTTCACAGACAACGCGTTATGGGCAGAGACAGGTCGACCTAGGCGTTGGTCATCTTTGGTGCTCTCTCGGCCTTCAGAAAACCGTTTACACCATTCGAAAACATGCGCACGAGATAGAGAATTCTAATACAGCCACAAACACGTGTTTTCGTACTGGAATAGTAGACACTTTCAGCTATCTAACGCTGCATTTGCCCCCCCCTCCTATTCCTCAAGGTCGCCTTCTGCGCGCGCAGTCTCGTTATTTAATAGCGAGACCTCGTATAACGCTACTTCTTTTGGCAACGTCTACCCTTAACTGCTCCGGGTAGACACAGTTGAGGTGGGCCCTGGTTCGACAAGAAACTCTACCTTTTTAATACTTTTCAACTGCAGCTTTTAATTTCTCGGGCGCCACCTTGAATGAGGAAATCATAAATAAAGATTCGAGTGCAACAACTTTTATTCATATTAATCTAAATTAGCAGAACGGAACACAAAACAGACTGATATCATACTATTAGCCAAAACGGGACTGAAATGGTCACGAGGTTTCTCCCGCCTGCAGTCGGTACCCTATGCGGATTTAGGTACCCACACGACGCAAATTTCCGTTTAGATGACTTACACGGCAGTAACTTCTTGGAATCCGAAGTACCTGATGCCAGCTACACTAAGTGAACAGCAGTACTCCGCGTTAAGTCGGTCTCGAGGACAATAGCGGTCGATAACCCTTGATCTTTAACAGATGCTAGTAGGTACTCGCTAGCGAAAAAGATTGTCCCAACAGATGCTCATACTCGCCGCCAGCGAAGGAACGCAGGGTTATTCTACAAATTGGCCCTCGACGACTACAGTACAGCGGCAGTCGGACGACAGCTACAGCGGTAATAACAAGGCGGTAAAACGGGCGGCATTGGCAGCGATAAATGGACGGCGGAGGAAAACAGACGGCGACATCTGCAATTAGATTCCCGATGCAGAAGATCGGACAAAGTCGTCACTTTGGAGTGGTGAGTAAGTAGTTGGACTACCGTACTCCTTTGCCTCAGGTCAGATCTTCAGGTAAAGAATACCTTACTTGCTCGACGCTCGGTGCCATATGGTTGAACCGAGCCTCTTTATATTTGGTTTGGTCTAATAATAAAGTTTTCTCTAAAACTGCTAAAATTTAGCACCCACATAATTTTGTGTCGTTACAAGCTTTGGTAAGGACAGGTTAGGTTGACCTAAACCTAACCTGGTTACCTCGATGATAAATAATGGGAGGATAGGGATATAGCGATGCGTACATCACATTTCTGACCTTTTTTAAGCACGTGAACTTCGTCAGTTCCAAAAATGGCACACTTATCTTTCGGTTTGGCCTGTGCAGGCCAAAACTGTGCAGGCCTAACCTGCGCAGGTAAGCCGGAACTATACTTTGCGTCCACACGTACAGGTTTTTAAGCATACGACACACACTCAGGCTTGCCTTCCGATGCGGGCGACTTGCACAGGCTAAACCGGAAGGTAAACCTAGGCGTGTGTAGCGCGCTTTAGTCTGACCAAGCCTGTGCAGGTTTATTTTAAAGCAACGCTCGAAATTGAACAGGCCAGAGCAAAGCCTGCTCAGGCCACCTAAATGTTGTTCAGACGCTCCGGTTTGGCCTGTGCCATACTGTGATGACTCTATGTGTGTAGCGCCGCCTTAAGATTAAGTCGGAGATTCCATTTAAACCCATTTAAAGTTTGCGAATAGGTCGAGGACGTTTCGTCATTTTCTAATTCCGTAAATCATTCGCTTTGTACCGGATGAAACTCACACTTCCAACCGCCAGCTATCCTAAGGGAGACTTCGAAAGGAACCAGTTACTAGATGGTTCGATTCGTTTCTTGCCCCTGCAATGGATTTGCACTCTACAGCACTCCATCAAGATTTCTCCCGACTTCGTCCGTCCAGGTATAGTTTACCATCTTTCGAGTCCTTTCGTGGACGCTCGAGGTGCGCCTGTTCTTGTAATGAGAAAAAGGCGCCCTGGAAGTGCAAGGCGCAAGAGCGAGGCTGACCCATTCTCCATAAGAGGGCTTTTATTTTAATTTATTTTTAATTAATTTTTATTTAAGTTTAAGTAATGCCCAACGACTCGCGCAGGTGCCAGACTCTTTAGCCCTGCTGAACTAGCGAGTCTAACCCTGGATTAGAGCAGTATTAGGTATAGTAAATTTAGAATTAATTGGAAGTTGACTTTGTGACGTCTAACTTAACACAGTTGGGAATGTAATAGATTTTTTAAATCAATATTCTATATGGAATTCAAAAATGATAAAATATATATGGTGTTCCATTTAAAAGAACTTTCATGATACCGTACCTCCGAAATAGATCACCGTGTATAAATTAATTTTGTATCAAAAAATGCGCAATTCAAAATCTAGATCGACGTGTCCGAGCTTTTCTTCCAAATATTTTTATATGTCGAGATAATTGATTGATATTCCATAGCTTTTGAACACCTTGTATGTATCATACAACCAACCCAAGTTTGTAAGTTGATTTTACGGATATTCCTACTCCAATACTAAGAAGTTTGTGGCTTTAACTATATCTCGAGGGATATTCTAATAGAATGATTGATTTTTGTTCTCGTATTCCTTAATTTCTCCAAAGTAGGCAACAATATCGAAACCAAATACAAACTCTTGTGCAAAGGAAACATTAAACAATGAGAGAAACTACAGTGAAATCATAGCATAGTTACCAGAGCAGAAGGCTAGTTTTGAAATAGACTGGGTACCTTTGGCTGTTTTGTCTTATACCTTTTGTGTTTACAATTTTTGTGTGGTTTACACACAGAAGTGATATGGATGCACATATTTATTTTACTCTTTTTTTTAAATGTCCACTTGTGAGAAGTTATTTAATTGGACATCATATTTCTTCAAATTCAATTCAAATTGTTGAAATCGGTTATATTGTTTTCACTTATTGCATACTGAAAACTAATTATAAAGTCCTCAACAACTTATGTAGGTATATTGTAAGAGAATATCTTTGAAACAGTTAAAATTTCCAACTAACACAACTTTATAACAAAAAGCTTTTATACAGTAAATAATGATTTTCAACAGCCAAGTGTAGAAATTTCAAATTGATATTGATTTCATTTATATTATGTCACGCACCTGTACGTTATTAACGACGTGTTAAAGTAAATTCTCAAATGTTTAAATTAATTAATAATTAAATTTATGTTTGTGTTAAGATGCTAATATCATCGACAACTCAAAACTCAAAATTATCGCATTATTTCAACTTTAATTAGATTAATTATTAACTTTCTTAATGAGCGATATTCAAAATTGCTCAAGAAAAATTTTAATTATTAATTCAATTTATTACCATAACTTTGAAAAATTTAGTTAAAGGGGTAAAAATATGCACAAACGTGCAAAAACGAGGCACAAACGAGTTACCTAATTTTCAATTCTAAATGCGACGCGCCGGGTAGGTCGGGGAAATAGACCCTGTTTTATTGACTTCTAAAGGTGAAAACCTAAAATTTTTATACCTTTTTTAGCAAATCTTTATCTTATTACTATTCAAGTTCCTTTCACTTTAAATTTAAAGCATTGTACTGCTTGTTTGAATCTGGGATTTCTATACGTATCCATCAGCTCCTTGTCACTTTTCAAATTTTCTTTTTTCCTTTTATGTACTTTAAGTACATAATTACTTAATTTTGTATCTTCAAGGATTTTATGAACTTATAAGTTTTTATTCTTCCATTAAAAACTTTTGATTTTTCAGTATCATATTTTGAAGTTGGCTGTAAATAGTCGTAAAAAGTCTAATATTACAGCTCTTTTCATTTTTTGTAAGTATAGAGCTCGTGTTTGTTTGATTTCAAGCACCTTTTGTAAAAAGTGACGACATAAAGTAACCTGACATTCTATAGTCGTGCAAAAGACGAGGTTGACGTACGTAGGGACGAAGAGTTTATAGTTTATAATTGCCATGAAAAGCTCTTAAAACTTTGATGAAAAGATGAAATAGTAGCCTACATTTACGTATCTTAATAGCTATAGAACTTTGCTACTTCAAATTTTATTCGTCTCAAGTACAAAAAGTTTGGAATTGCTGATGAGTGATAAATAGAAGTTCTTAGACTGCTAAGAGCTTCATAGCGTAAATGCATGTCCAGAACTCGCTTTGTTAAGTAATTAGCAGTTTCAGTCATGTTTCAGTGCGTACGATGATGGGCTAACGTAATAAAAATTTAAATGGTACCTCTTTAATTTTTTCTTGATTTTGGTAGATCTTTTAATCGTCCAAATAATAGCATTAAAACATCGATACGTTACATCCGAAAATTTTCGAGTAAAAGACAAAATGTAATACTGACGTTAGTCCATCAAAAGCTTTTCGAGATAACGCAAAAAACTGAAAATTAGCAATTTAGTTTTTCGACTAATTTGAAAATTGTTTACTTTAGTAGAAAAATTCTCAGGAAGTTTTTTTTAGAAGGTCAAAAGATCTATCAAACGATACTAAACTCGACATTTTATCACATCGACACTAGGTGTCGCGACGTTCAACTTTTTATTTTCTTATGGAGATCTATTGTTTTTTTGCAGAAAATTACTCAGATGGCTTGTCTAAATTCGTGTACCAAACGAGAACATTCTATCTTGTATACTTTCTTAATTTACACAACTTTTTTAGGATAGTTAATAGTTATGTTATGTTAATATGTTACTTTATGTTATTGTTTACGATGAAAAATAACAAAATTTAGTTTTTAGAGTTTTAGAAACGCAAGTTTATTAGAAGATAAAATTAAATCAAATTCAATTAATTCAAATTCAAAGTTAAATTAACATAACGTAACATAATATTTTTACGCGTACATTATTTTTTCTAAAATTTTCTATGAAAATGCGATGCTTTATTACGACTTTGAGCAATTAAGAAACTTTCTTGTGTACTTACTACACCTTTATAAATTATGTAATTCACGTGACTTTTGAGGTACGCACTACGCAGGCACCATCGCAACAGTTCACGTCGTCTAAAACATGAAATTTCCTAAATGTGTGACCTTTGTGAAAACAAAGGTGAAATAAAAATAATATTTTATTTATTTTCAAAAGTAATGGTATAAAATAATAGTAAATTACATTTTTTTTCTTTTTATAGCCGTTAAATGCGAAAAATTGCACCTTAAAAATTACATAAATCGAAATGTCAAAAGTATTGTTGTATTTTACAGGGATTTTTAATAATTTTCTTCTCAAATCAATCTCGGTAGTGCAAACAAAATAAATTTTGATTAGACGCCAGTTGTAAGAGTTTCACTCGTACAGATTTTTTGTAGTTCAAAGACGTATAAATAGTATTTACCGTCTAGCTAGGGAATTTTATTAGAGCTTTCCTAGTTACAACAGAATACTTACTCGACTCTGATTAGAAGGACAATTTCATTAAAGGCATTAAGCATCGTGCTGGTGTTGGGTTATAAATGGTTATAAGCCATATTTTAAATGGGCCATACTGTAGTTGGGTTAGGTTACACATTTTGGGATGTTTCAAGGCTGAAAAAATTGAGCATCGCGGTTTGGAAATTATGTTAGTAAACAGTTCAAGAGCACATATGTCTCAATGATAAATGACAAAATCATAGAAATAGTTCGGTATCTAGTGGTCAATCATTATCAAATTAAAGAGTAAAAAGTACAAACACTTATTGTGGAGCAAACTTAGCTGCCAGGATAGGTTAGTAAAAATCTCAAGGGTACAGGGGTCTCATACAGTCAACTTGAGTCTCAAGGGTAAATGTGAAAATTAAAGAAATAGTCCGGTATCTAGTGGTCAATCATTATCAAATTAAAGAGTAAAAAGTAGAAACACTTATTGTGGAGCAAACTTAGCTGCCAGGATAGGTTAGTAAAAATCTCAAGGGTAAAGGGGTCTCATACAGTCAAATGGGGTCTCTAGGGTAAATGTGAAAATTAAAGAAGTGGCCGGTGTCTAGTGGTCAGTCATTCTCAAAATAAAGAAGAGAAAGAGTAAAAAGTACAAACAGTTATGGTGGAGCGAGCCCAGCTGACAGGATAAGTTAGTAAAGATCTCAAGGGTAAAGGGGTCTCATACAGTCAACTCGAGTCTCAAGGGTAAATGTGAAAATTAAAGAAATAGTCCGGTATCTAGTGGTCAATCATTATCAAATTAAAGAGTAAAAAGTAGAAACACTTATTGTGGAGCAAATTTAGCTGCCAGGATAGGTTAGTAAAAATCTCAAGGGTAAAGGGGTCTCATACGGTCAAATGGGGTCTCTAGGGTAAATGTGAAAATTAAAGAAGTGGCCGGTGCCTAGTGGTCAGTCATTCTCAAAATAAAGAAGAGAAAGAGTAAAAAGTACAAACAGTTATGGTGGAGCGAGCCCAGCTGACAGGAAAAGTTAGTAAAGATCTCAAGGGTAAAGGGGTCTCATACAGTCAACTCGAGTCTCAAGGGTAAATGTGAAAATTAAAGAAATAGTCCGGTATCTAGTGGTCAATCATTATCAAATTAAAGAGTAAAAAGTAGAAACACTTATTGTGGAGCAAACTTAGCTGCCAGGATAGGTTAGTAAAAATCTCAAGGGTACAGGGGTCTCATACAGTCAACTTGAGTCTCAAGGGTAAATGTGAAAATTAAAGAAATAGTCCGGTATCTAGTGGTCAATCATTATCAAATTAAAGAGTAAAAAGTAGAAACACTTATTGTGGAGCAAACTTAGCTGCCAGGATAGGTTAGTAAAAATCTCAAGGGTAAAGGGGTCCTTTAGAGTCAAATTGGGTCTCTAGGTTAAATGTCAAAATCAAAGAAATAGTCTGGTATCTTTCAAGTAGTTAATCATTATCAAAATTAAGAGAAGAAAGAGTAAAAAGTACAAACAGTTATGGTGGAGCGAGCCCAGCTGACAGCATAAGTTAGTAAAGATCTCAAGGGTAAAGGGGTCTCATTATAGTCAAATGGGGTCTCTAGGGTAAATGTGAAGATTAAAGAAGTGGCCGGTGTCTAGTGGTCAGTCATTCTCAAAATAAAGGAGAGAAAGAGTAAAAAGTACAACAGTGTAGGTGGAGCGAGCCCAGCTGACAGGATACGTTAGTAAAAATCTCAAGGGTAAAGGGGTCTCGTATAGTCAAATTGGGTCTCAAGGGTAAATAGTCCGATATCTAGTAGTCAATCATTATCAAAATAATAAGGAGAAAGAGTAAAAAGTACAAACAGGTAGAGCTAGTAAAGATCAGTTAATTTTTGCTTGGTTAACCGGTTAATTTTTTTCTTGGTTAACCAAAAATGGTTACTGTATCATTTTTAAAATGAATCGATTTTAACCAATGGTTAAAATGAGTCAGTTAACCAAAAATGAATCACTTGGTTAATTGGTTCATTTTTTTAACGGCTAATCAGTTAATCAAGTCAAAATCTTGGTTAACTTGGTTGGTTAGTTTTTTAAATCGCCCGCACTAGTAAAGATATCAAGGGTAATGGGGTCCCATACAGTCAAATTGGGTGTCAAGTGTGAATGTCATAATCAAAGAATTAGTCGATCGTTATCAAAATAATGAGGAGAGAGAGAAAATAGTACAAATAGTTATTGCGGATCTAACAGCAGCCAGGATTGGCCAGTAAAAGTCTCAAAGGCATAGAGTTCTCTTAGAGCAACAGAAGCCTCAAGAGCAAATATCAATATCAAGGGATTAGTCCGGTATCTGGCTGTCGATCATTATGGTGCTTTGACTCTCGGTTAAAATCTTGTTTAACAGTTTAACTAACCAGGTTACAAATTAACCAACTCAGGGCCGGTACTTTCGGTCTCGGTTAAGCAAATTTGATACTTGGTTAAGTTAAACGTGTTTACAATAAGTAGGGTTGAAACCATGTCACAAAATAAAAACATTCTTTAACCGCGTTTAACTTTAATCAAGTATCAAACTAACCAGTGATTAATCAAGACTCACCTTGGGTTTCACAAAATTTTTAACCGCTTGTTACAATTGATGAGATCGTGACTTGAGCCACTACATTTTGACATCTGAAGCGTCACATTTAAAACTCTAGCTACTATTTAAAAGGCAGCTGACTCGTCAGCCATTTTGGGTCCCTTGTCAAAGTGAGATTTAATGTAATAAACATTAAATTGTGATCGAATGGTTTTTATAAACTGTTTTGACTTTACTGTTTGTTCCTCAAATAAAATTAAAATAAAAATTAAACAAATTATAGTGGACTGTTTTATTGGCCTTACGCAAATGTTACTTTGACGTGGGACCCAAGATGGTTGACGAGTCAGCTACTATTTATCTAGTAGTTGTATTCAAAACTATAACCGGTCCTAACTCTGAAAATAACAGAGCTGTTCATAATTAGGAAGCGTTTAAAAAAAAATAAAAATTTATGTACCAACATGGGATGTTGTTACTTTGCAATTTATCGTATAAGCGATAATCGTAAGCTCTAATAATAACCGAAATAACAAGGGCGTATCTTGAAAATTGAACATCCGGAAATTTTATAACGCTTCTTCCTAATTATTAATGATGTTATGTTTTTTCCCAAAATTTAATATAATGGAAATATAATTTATTAATTTTTTGGAAGCGCTTCTTAAAGAGAAAAACAAACCCAAAGTAGACCGAGGTGTTTTATTTTAAAGTGGGTAAAAATTTATGTATCAAAGCACATTTCTCTCGTTTATGATCAAAGAAACACACAATAAGTTTCCTTTCTCTTATAAATGATTAATTTTTATTTCATTTTCTAATCGCCTTTTTAAAATATTCCTAACTTATTTAGTCTTCGAATTAAACTAAGAGCTGATTAAGCTTTTTCAAGATGAAAAGTATCAATTCGTGTGTAGAGAGAATTAAGTTTCTTTTGAAATTAAGTACGTGAAAAACTTGACTGAAAATCTTATACCACACATTTTTTTCATGCTGAATAGGGCAAATTGAATGCAATTAGTACGCTCCTTTGATTTTCATTTGCTTAGTTAAACTAAAGTTTAATTTTTTCTGTATCTTTTATTTACTTTAAATGTAAATTTTCGAGGCATGAGCGAAAAATCAAAATTGAGTCAAAAAAATGAATCGTTTAGTTGATCTTTGAACAATTGTTATCGCTTAATGTAATTGTAGGGTTGGTTTGCATGTAAATTACTTATTAACCTAACTCTATATTGGGTTAGAGATATTTTGTGATAAAATCCAATCTATGTGGTGCATTATGCGATTGTGGTGCATGCATTTCTGTTTATAATGTATAACGATATAATATTTATTATTCTAACTACCTTCACCCAACATGTTACGATAATATAGGGGCTGTTTTAGGCTAAACGATTTTCAGTTTTACTAATATCGTTAGTGAAAGATAATTAAAGCGTTAATGGAAAACACTTTCCTAAGCTCTCTTTTAAACATGATAATTTGTCTTACGCGTTAAGATCATTTTCATAACTATTATTTTTAACATTTTTAAAATTATTTCAACATTTTGCTAATTAAAAATAAGTTTTTAATAAAATTAAAGTGGCTTTAAGTAAGTCGTTAATTTTAAGTCGTTTTACTTTTAATGTAAGCCAAATTTTAAATTGCAATTAGTATCTCAACTTAGATAGAACAGGTTATAATCTTTGTAAATATTTTAATTAAAATTTCCTTTAAGGGTTTTTAACTTACTAAGTGCAAGATAATTACAGTTTTATTATTTAAATTAAACGAACTCTATACTTTTTTTTTGATAATTAAATTTAAGTTTCGAGTTGGATATTTTTAATTATTCTGGGGGTGTCTTGATTACAATACAAGGGATGTGTCTACACCTAATAATGGGCGCATTCACCGGACGTAACAAGTGAGCAGCTATCGAGATAGTTCAACATAACGCAAGCGAAATAAAATATTCGGATAAAATGGCGACCGCTCCGCTCACGTTCCCAAAACAGGGGGAAGTCACCCAACGATTACTTCACAACTGTTACGTTCGGTGTATTCGAAACAAATACCTACTCTCATGGAAAAAAATTTTCATATTTTTTTTTTTAGTTTTATTTTTTTTCTGTAATATTTTCAGTCTGTTATTATTAATGTCCAAGTCGCCTTCTGTATTCTTCAGTCTCTTTGTATCATTTTAGTTCACGAGAAACTCTGAATTGATGAACATTTGTGAGATCTTTTTACTTACGTTTCTCATAGCTAAAGTGCCTGCCTTACTCCATCCAATTAATTTCGATGTTGCAACTTACTGACTCAAAATACGCAACGCACTAGAAATGTCACTCTCATAATGTAAAACAAACGGTAACTCATTGGAAATAACCCAATCAGACATCAACATTATCAAATTAATGTTGACTGAAATTGAAACATGGTGGTAATCCACCGATAGAAACAAGAGCTAACCAACTTTAGATGTCTAGATGCATGCTAGATAATGTTAGTCAATATGCCAATCTACGCAAGGCTCTTTAACGTAAAACATTTAGCAGAAAAAATTCTAGAATAAGAAAATATATGCAATATTTTTGTCCAGGAGTAGGTATATTTATTATTTTAGAAAAAAAAATCTTCAAATAAAAAATTTGGAACATCAAATTCTGAATCGAAATCAATTAACAAAATTAATTTTGGAAGCTTTATAAGGCCAGAAATTTAATTTGAAACTTTTGAAAATTAGCAGAAATAGCACAGCGATTTGCCATGAAATATAGTCCTGGAGCTATAGTGCATATTTACTAAACCATTTTTACAAAATTTTAACCTTTACAGGTCGAAAGTACATAAAAAATGAGTAATAGAACCGCCCGTCTGCCTGTCGAAAGTGGCCGCTTTAACTCAGGAGGGGCGCTAGAAAATCGTTTTTTTTGTTTTAATTACACCATAAGATATACACACAGATCAAAAAATTACATATCAAACGATTCCGTTTTTAACGAAGTTTTCGGATATGAATCGGCCCACGGTTTTAAATGTAGCCTTTATGGTGGTAGACGCTCTTGAAAATAAATGAAGAAAGAATCATCAACAAAACCAAAAGACACATGAACAGATTACACATCAAAAGATTCCGTTTTCTACGTAGAATTCAAAAATGCCGCGACAGACGGTTTTAACTGTAGCCTTCATGGTGGCAGACGCACTTCAAGAAAGAGTCATCAACTAAACCACAAGAACCATGAACAAATTTCATATCAAAAGATTCCATTTTCTACGTAGTATTCAAAAATGCCGCGACAGACGGTTTTAAGTGTAGCCCTCATGGTGGCAGACGCTCTTCAAGAAAGAGTCATCAACTAAACCACAAGAACCATGAACAAATTTCATATCAAAAGATTCCATTTTCTACGTAGTATTCAAAAATGCCGCGACATCCGGTTTTAAGTGTAGCCCTCATGGTGGCAGACGCTCTTCAAGAAAAATCACGAAAGACTCATCAACTAAACCACAAGAACCATGAACAAATTTCATATCAAAAGATTCCATTTTCTACGTAGTATTCAAAAATGCCGCGACAGACGGTTTTAAGTGTAGCCCTCATAGTGGCAGACGCTCTTCAAGAAAAATCAAGAAAGAGTCATCAACTAAACCACAAGAACCATGAACAAATTTCATATCAAAGGATTCCATTTTCTACGTAGTATTCAAAAATGCCGCGACATCCGGTTTTAAGTGTAGCCCTCATGGTGGCAGACGCTCTTCAAGAAAAATCACGAAAGACTCATCAAATAAACCACAAGAACCATGAACAAATTTCATATCAAAAGATTCCATTTTCTACGTAGTATTCAAAAATGCCGCGACAGACGGTTTTAGGCGTAGCCTTCCTGGTGGCAGACGCTCTTGAAAATAAGCCAAAAGAGTCATCTACAAAACCTTGAAGACTACACTTAAAACCGTCTGTCATGGCATATTTCAAAACGACGTAAAAAACGTAATCATTTGATATGAAGTTTGTTCATGTATCTTGTGGTTTAGTTGATGACTCGTTCTTTATTTTTCTTGAAGAGCGTCTGCCACCATGAGGGCTACAGTTAAAACCGTCTGTCGCGGCATTTTTGAAAAGTACGTCGACAATGAAATATTTTGATATGAAATTTGTTCATGGATCTTTTGGTTTAGTTGATGACTCTTTCTTGAAGAGCGTCTGCCACCATGAGAGCTACACTTAAAACCGTCTGTCGCGGCATTTTTGAATACTACGTAGAAAATGGAATCTTTTGATATGAAATTTGTTCATGGTTCTTGTGGTTTAGTTGATGACCCTTTCTTGAAGAGCGTCTGCCACCATGAGGGCTACAGTTAAAACCGTCTGTCGCGGCATTTTTGAAAAGTACGTCGACAATGAAATATTTTGATATGAAATTTGTTCATGGATCTTTTGGTTTAGTTGATGACTCTTTCTTGAAGAGCGTCTGCCACCATGAGGGCTACAGTTAAAACCGTCTGTCGCGGCATTTTTGAAAAGTACGTCGAAAATGGAATTTTTTGATATGAAATTTGTTCATGGATCTTTTGGTTTAGTTGATGACTCTTTCTTGAAGAGCGTCTGCCACCATGAGGGCTACACTTAAAACCGTCTGTCGCGGCATTTTTGAAAAGTATGTCGAAAATGGAATATTTTGATATGAAATTTGTTCATGGTTCTTGTGGTTTAGTTGATGACCCTTTCTTGAAGAGCGTCTGCCACCATGAGGGCTACAGTTAAAACAGTCTGTCGCGGCATTTTTGAAAAGTACGTCGAAAATGGAATTTTTTGATATGAAATTTGTTCTTGGATCTTTTGGTTTAGTTGATGACTCTTTCTTGATGGACGTCTGCCACCATGAGGGCTACACTTAAAACCGTCTGTCGCGGCATTTTTGAAAAGTACGTCGAAAATGGAATCTTTTGATCTGAAATTTGTTCACATGGTTCTTGTGGTTTAGTTGATGACTCTTTCTTGAAGAGCGTCTGCCACCATGAGGGCTACAGTTAAAACCGTCTGTCGCGGCATTTTTGAAAAGTACGTCGAAAATGGAATTTTTTGATATGAAATTTGTTCATGGATCTTTTGGTTTAGTTGATGACTCTTTCTTGAAGGACGCCTGCCACCATGAGGGCTACACTTAAAACCGTCTGTCGCGGCATTTTTGAAAAGTACGTCGAAAATGGAATCTTTTGATATGAAATTTGTTCATGGTTCTTGTGGTTTAGTTGATGACTCTTTCTTGAAGAGCGTCTGCCACCATGAGGGCTACAGTTAAAACCGTCTGTCGCGGAATTTTTGAAAAGAACGTCGAAAATGAAATATTTTGATATGAAATTTGTTCATGCATCTTGTGGTTTAGTTGATGACTCTTTCTTGAAGGACGTCTGCCACCATGAGGGCTACACTTAAAACCGTCTGTCGCGGCATTTTTGAAAAGTACGTCGAAAATGGAATCTTTTGATATGAAATTTGTTCATGGTTCTTGTGGTTTAGTTGATGACTCTTTCTTGAAGAGCGTCTGCCACCATGAGGGCTACAGTTAAAACCGTCTGTCGCGGAATTTTTGAAAAGAACGTCGAAAATGAAATATTTTGATATGAAATTTGTTCATGGATATTTTGGTTTAGTTGATGACCCTTTCTTGAAGAGCGTCTGCCACCATGAGGGCTACAGTTAAAACCGTCTGTCGCGGCATTTTTTAATACTAAGTATAAAACGGAATATTTTGATATGAAATTTGTTCATGGATCTTTTGGTTTAGTTGATGACTCTTTCTTGGTTTTTCTTTAAGAGCGTCTACCACCATGAAGGCTACACTTAAAACCGTCTGTCGCGGCATTTTAAAAACCTACGTGAAAAACGGAATCTTTAGATATAAAATTTGTTCATGTATCTTGTGGTTTAGTTGAAGACTCTTTAGGCTTAGTTTCAAGAGCGTCTGTTACCATGAAGGCTACATTTAAAACCGTCTGCCGCGGCATTTTTGACAACTACGTAAAAAATGAATTTTTTGATATGAAATTTGTTCATATATCTTGTGGTTTAGTTGAAGCGTAAATGTCTCTTGTTACTTGGGAAAAGCGTTAGAAAATTAGTCTTTTTGAGTGTTTAACAACACCTACATACATATGAACATATGAACAAATTACATATCAAAAGATTCCATTTTTTATGTAGTTTTTGAATATGGTACGGCAGACAATGTTTAATGTAGCCTTCGTGTCGGCGGACGCCTTCCTAGTTAACTTCTTTTTAAGTAAAAGAGGTTAGAGAATGACTTCATAGCTACTTTACGGTTGTTGATACGACAAAATTTTATGAATGTAATTTATTTTTGAAAACAGTATCTAAAATTTCTATTAACAATTATTGTTAATCCTATGTACGGTTATCACATAGTTTTGACTCAAACTGTGCACTTTTTTGGTAAACGTCGGTGAAGAATAGCTTTATAACTAGTTTAGGGTTGATGATATGAAAAATAGTTATTGGGGTAATTTCTTTATTATTACAGTATCTATAACTTCTAATAATAAAATTTTTCAATTGTATAGACGGTTTTCCCTGTATTTGTACTCAAATATCGCTTTTTTTGCTATAAACACGTTATTTTTCTTTTTCTTCGAAGGCGTCTACCGCTATAAGGGTACACTTAAAACGTCCTGCCATGGTATATTGTAAAACTAAATAGAAAAATGAAATTTTTTGATGGACAACTTGTTCATGTAGCTTGTGGTTTAGTTAAACCACAAAGAGACTCAACCTTCTAGCGCCCCTCCTGAGTTAAAGCGGCCACTTTCGACAGGCAGACGGGCGGTTCTATTACTCATTTTTTATGTACTTTCGACCTGTAAAGATTAAAATTTTGGTTCTTATGGTTTAGTAAATATACACGGTAGCTCCAGGACCAAATGTTTGACGTTTTATCCAGTTTTATCTTTCAAAACGATTTGTGGAGGTAATTAAGTTAAGTAAAACTAAAAAGAAAATGTAATTTTTGTAGTGATTTACGAAACGAGAATTTCTCGATTTCTCGTCTCGTCCCGTATTTTAAAACTTGAGTCTCGTTTCGACTATCGTCTCGAATTGAAAATGTCACTCTCGAAAGGTTGTTCTCGTCTCGTGAGCTATTTTAGTGCTCTAGTTTCGATTCTAACTCGTATCACAAATCGCAGTCTCGTCTCGAAATCGAGAAACTTGAGTGTAGTCTCGACTATCGTCTGGAATTAAAAATGTCACTCTCGAAAAGTTGTTCTCGTCTCGTAAGCTATTTTAGTGCTCTAGTTTCGATTCTTACTCTCACGAATTGCAGTCTCGTCTGGTCTTGAAATCGAAAGGAGACATTGAAAATCTCACTCTCGAAAGGTTGGTCTCGTCTCGTAAGCTATCTCTAGTTTCGATTCGAAATCGAGAAACTTGAGTCTCGTATCTACTATCGTCTGCAATTGATAATGTCACTCTCGAAAGGTTGTTCTCATCTCGTAAGCTTATTTAGTGCTCTAGTTTCGATTCTAACTCTCACGAATCGCAGTCTCGTCTCGTCTCGAAATCGAAAGGAGACATTGAAAATGTCACTCTCGAAAGGTTGTTCTCGTCTCGTAAGCTATTTTAGTGCTCTAATTTCGATTCTGACTCTCCCAAATTGCAGTCTCGTCTCGTCTCGAAATCGAAAAGAGACATTGAAAATGTCACTCTCGAAAGGTTGATCTCGTCTCGTAAGCTATTTTGGTGCTCTAATTTCGATTCTGACTCTCCCAAATTGCAGTCTCGTCTCGTCTCGAAATCGAAAGGAGACATTGAAAATGTCACTCTCGAAAGGTTGATTTCGTCTCGTAAGCTATTTTAGTGCTGTATAGTTTCGATTCGCAGTCTCGTCTCGAAATCGAGAAACTTGAGTCTCGTCTCGACTATCGTCTGGAATTGAAAATGTCACTCTCGAAAAGTTGATCTCGTCTCGTAAGCTATTTTAGTGCTCTAATTTCGATTCTGACTCTCCCAAATTGCAGTCTCGTCTCGTCTCGAAATCGAAAGGAGACATTGAAAATGTCACTCTCGAAAGGTTGATCTCGTCTCGTAAGCTATTTTGGTGCTCTAATTTCGATTCTGACTCTCCCAAATTGCAGTCTCGTCTCGTCTCGAAATCGAAAGGAGACATTGAAAATGTCACTCTCGAAAGGTTGATTTCGTCTCGTAAGCTATTTTAGTGCTGTAGTTTCGATTCGCAGTCTCGTCTCGAAACCGAGAAACTTGAGTCTCGTCTCGACTATCGCCTGGAATTGAAATTGTCACACTCGAAAGGTTGATCTCGTCTCGTAAGCTATTTTAGTGCTCTAATTTCGATTCTGACTCTCCCAAATTGCAGTCTCGTCTCGTCTCGAAATCGAAAGGAGACATTGAAAATGTCACTCTCGAAAGGTTGATTTCGTCTCGTAAGCTATTTTAGTGCTGTAGTTTCGATTCGCAGTCTCGTCTCGAAACCGAGAAACTTGAGTCTCGTCTCGACTATCGCCTGGAATTGAAATTGTCACACTCGAAAGGTTGATCTCGTCTCGTAAGCTATTTTAGTGCTCTAATTTCGATTCTGACTCTCCCAAATTGCAGTCTCGTCTCGTCTCGAAATCGAAAGGAGACATTGAAAATGTCACTCTCGAAAGGTTGATCTCGTCTCGTAAGCTATTTTGGTGCTCTAATTTCGATTCTGACTCTCCCAAATTGCAGTCTCGTCTCGTCTCGAAATCGAAAGGAGACATTGAAAATGTCACTCTCGAAAGGTTGATTTCGTCTCGTAAGCTATTTTAGTGCTGTAGTTTCGATTCGCAGTCTCGTCTCGAAACCGAGAAACTTGAGTCTCGTCTCGACTATCGCCTGGAATTGAAATTGTCACACTCGAAAGGTTGATCTCGTCTCGTAAGCTATTTTAGTGCTCTAATTTCGATTCTGACTCTCCCAAATTGCAGTCTCGTCTCGTCTCGAAATCGAAAGGAGACATTGAAAATGTCACTCTCGAAAGGTTGATTTCGTCTCGTAAGCTATTTTAGTGCTGTAGTTTCGATTCGCAGTCTCGTCTCGAAACCGAGAAACTTGAGTCTCGTCTCGACTATCGCCTGGAATTGAAATTGTCACACTCGAAAGGTTGATCTCGTCTCGTAAGCTATTTTAGTGCTCTAATTTCGATTCTGACTCTCCCAAATTGCAGTCTCGTCTCGTCTCGAAATCGAAAGGAGACATTGAAAATGTCACTCTCGAAAGGTTGATCTCGTCTCGTAAGCTATTTTGGTGCTCTAATTTCGATTCTGACTCTCCCAAATTGCAGTCTCGTCTCGTCTCGAAATCGAAAGGAGACATTGAAAATGTCACTCTCGAAAGGTTGATTTCGTCTCGTAAGCTATTTTAGTGCTGTAGTTTCGATTCGCAGTCTCGTCTCGAAACCGAGAAACTTGAGTCTCGTCTCGACTATCGCCTGGAATTGAAATTGTCACACTCGAAAGGTTGATCTCGTCTCGTAAGCTATTTTAGTGCTCTAATTTCGATTCTGACTCTCCCAAATTGCAGTCTCGTCTCGTCTCGAAATCGAAAGGAGACATTGAAAATGTCACTCTCGAAAGGTTGATTTCGTCTCGTAAGCTATTTTAGTGCTGTAGTTTCGATTCGCAGTCTCGTCTCGAAACCGAGAAACTTGAGTCTCGTCTCGACTATCGCCTGGAATTGAAATTGTCACACTCGAAAGGTTGATCTCGTCTCGTAAGCTATTTTAGTGCTCTAATTTCGATTCTGACTCTCCCAAATTGCAGTCTCGTCTCGTCTCGAAATCGAAAGGAGACATTGAAAATGTCACTCTCGAAAGGTTGATCTCGTCTCGTAAGCTATTTTGGTGCTCTAATTTCGATTCTGACTCTCCCAAATTGCAGTCTCGTCTCGTCTCGAAATCGAAAGGAGACATTGAAAATGTCACTCTCGAAAGGTTGATTTCGTCTCGTAAGCTATTTTAGTGCTGTAGTTTCGATTCGCAGTCTCGTCTCGAAACCGAGAAACTTGAGTCTCGTCTCGACTATCGCCTGGAATTGAAATTGTCACACTCGAAAGGTTGATCTCGTCTCGTAAGCTATTTTAGTGCTCTAATTTCGATTCTGACTCTCCCAAATTGCAGTCTCGTCTCGTCTCGAAATCGAAAGGAGACATTGAAAATGTCACTCTCGAAAGGTTGATTTCGTCTCGTAAGCTATTTTAGTGCTGTAGTTTCGATTCGCAGTCTCGTCTCGAAACCGAGAAACTTGAGTCTCGTCTCGACTATCGCCTGGAATTGAAATTGTCACACTCGAAAGGTTGATCTCGTCTCGTAAGCTATTTTAGTGCTCTAATTTCGATTCTGACTCTCCCAAATTGCAGTCTCGTCTCGTCTCGAAATCGAAAGGAGACATTGAAAATGTCACTCTCGAAAGGTTGATCTCGTCTCGTAAGCTATTTTGGTGCTCTAATTTCGATTCTGACTCTCCCAAATTGCAGTCTCGTCTCGTCTCGAAATCGAAAGGAGACATTGAAAATGTCACTCTCGAAAGGTTGATTTCGTCTCGTAAGCTATTTTAGTGCTGTATAGTTTCGATTCGCAGTCTCCTCTCGAAATCGAGAAACTTGAGTCTCGTCTCGACTATCGTCTGGAATTGAAAATGTCGCTCTCGAAAAGTTGATCTCGTCTCGTAAGCTATTTTAGTGCTCTAATTTCGATTCTGACTCTCCCAAATTGCAGTCTCGTCTCGTCTCGAAATCGAAAGGAGACATTGAAAATGTCACTCTCGAAAGGTTGATTTCGTCTCGTAAGCTATTTTAGTGCTGTAGTTTCGATTCGCAGTCTCGTCTCGAAATCGAGAAACTTGAGTCTCGTCTCGACTATCGTCTGGAATTGAAAATGTCACACTCGAAAGGTTGATCTCGTCTCGTAAGCTATTTTGGTGCTCTAATTTCGATTCTGACTCTCCCAAATTGCAGTCTCGTCTCGTCTCGAAATCGAAAGGAGACATTGAAAATGTCACTCTCGAAAGGTTGATTTCGTCTCGTAAGCTATTTTAGTGCTGTATAGTTTCGATTCGCAGTCTCGTCTCGAAATCGAGAAACTTGAGTCTCGTCTCGACTATCGTCTGGAATTGAAAATGTCACTCTCGAAAAGTTGATCTCGTCTCGTAAGCTATTTTAGTGCTCTAATTTCGATTCTGACTCTCCCAAATTGCAGTCTCGTCTCGTCTCGAAATCGAAAGGAGACATTGAAAATGTCACTCTCGAAAGGTTGATTTCGTCTCGTAAGCTATTTTAGTGCTGTATAGTTTCGATTCGCAGTCTCGTCTCGAAATCGAGAAACTTGAGTCTCGTCTCGACTATCGTCTGGAATTGAAAATGTCACACTCGAAAGGTTGATCTCGTCTCGTAAGCTATTTTAGTGCTCTAATTTCGATTCTGACTCTCCCAAATTGCAGTCTCGTCTCGTCTCGAAATCGAAAGGAGACATTGAAAATGTCACTCTCGAAAGGTTGATCTCGTCTCGTAAGCTATTTTGGTGCTGTAATTTTGATTCTGACTCTCACAAATCGCAGTCTCGTCTG
This sequence comes from Malthinus seriepunctatus, assembly GCA_963924605.1. Taxonomy (NCBI): domain Eukaryota; kingdom Metazoa; phylum Arthropoda; class Insecta; order Coleoptera; family Cantharidae; genus Malthinus; species Malthinus seriepunctatus. The sequence goes on from OZ004602.1 coordinate 2,981,736, forward strand.
GTCTCGAAATCGAAAGGAGACATTGAAAATGTCACTCTCGAAAGGTTGATCTCGTCTCGTAAGCTATTTTAGTGCTCTAGTTTCTATTCGCAGTCTCGTGTCGAAATCGAGAAACTCGTTTCGACTATCGTCTGGAATTGAAAATGTCACTCTCGAAAAGTCGATCTCGTCTCGTAAGCTATTTTAGTGCTCTAGTTTCGATTCTAACTCTCACAAATCGCAGTCTCGTCTGGTTTCGAAGTCGAAAGGAAAGGAGAAAAAATAGATTTCTCGTCCATCACCGAATTTTTTTTTCTAAATGTTTTTTATTTATTTTTGTAGTGATGTATGTACGAGACGAGCATTTATCTTGTAGTGATGTATGTACGAGACGAGCATTTATCTTGTAGTGATGTATGTACGAGACGAACATTTATCGATTTCTCGTCTCGTCTTGACTATCGTCTGGGACTGAAAATGTCACTCTCGAAAGGTTGATCTCGTCTCGTAGGTCATTTTAGTGCTCTAGTTTCGATTCAAACTCGTATCACAAATCGAAGTCTCGTCTTGAAATGGAGACGAAACGAAAAAAAAATCGTTTGTTCATCACTGATTTTTTTTTCAAAATATTTCTTATTTATTTTTGTAGTGATATTACGGGACGATAATTTCTCGATTTGTCGTCTAGTCTCGTATTTCTAAACTTGAGTTTCGTCTCGAAATCGAGAGGAAACGAGAAAAAAATTGCTTTTTGGATCATCACTGATTTTTTTTTTCTAAATATTTTTTATTTATTTTTGTAGTGATATTACGAGACGATAATTTCTCGATTTCTCGTCTCGTCTCGTATTTCAAAACTTAAGTCTCGTCTCGAATTAAAAATGTCACTCTCGAAAGGTTAATCTCGTCTCGTAAGCTATTTTAGTGCTCTAGTTTCGATTCTAACTCGTATCACAATCAAGTCGAGACGAGAAAAAAAAACAATTTCTCGTCCAGCACTAATTTATTTTTTTTACTAAATATTTTTTATTATTAAATAATAATTTTAATAATTAAATATAAAATACGAAATTATTTTGATAGATAAAGCGTAAAAAATTTGACAATTCGTGTTTCAACACAGTCGCTGTTTCTGCTAGTTTTCCAAATTTTTAATTTAAATTTCTGGGGTTATAAACCATCTAAAATTACTTTTGTTAATTTATTTATATTCAGAATTTTACGCTCTAAAACTTTTATTTGAATATTTTTTTTCTAAAATAAATAGAGAAACAGAAAATTACCAAAGTACGATTTTATACATTAAATCCCTATGACCGAGAGCTCTACCACCCTTAATACGATTATTTTTACTTAATGAAAGATAAATTGTTTGTTGATAGGAAAATTAGTTCGCAATGTTCAATATGCATAAGCACATACATATGTAATTAGGGAATCTTGATGTGTCTCGAGAATGTAAGCAAATAACCCTACTCAGAATTCTCAACATGTAGGTGTCCTAATATTTTATTCAGTTCGATTTTTAAAAAACTTAGGATCACATTATTAGCTTACTTACTGCCTACTCCAAAATTTACAAGAAAACTTTTCTAATTGTGATTGTCTTGTCTGTAATCAAAAAAGTTTCAAACCTCTCTCAATATTCCATTTAAAGCCTCACCTTAACTTTTCTCTCTCGTCATTATGAAGTATATTTCATTGTTTAAAAAATTGAAAGGTCTTTAATTAAATAAGTTTAAAAATAACAAATTGATGATAATTTTATAACAGGTACACAACAAGAAGTTAAGTAATTTGAAAAATTTCCATTCGTACGTGTGAAAAATAAAACTAATTCTGTTCACATACACACACACGATTAAAATTTTTAGTTTGTAAACTAATTTAAATTTTCGAGTACACAATTCTTTAATGTTAAAACGTCAAAGCTTATTGCAAGAACACTACACAAAGTTCAAGTTCTGTACTGTCAAAGTGTACAAACACACAACGTTAAGAGCCGAGGATCGAGTCTACCCTTATTATCGTTAGGAAAAGCTTCCATCTTTTATAGTTAAATATGACGATAAAGTTGTCTTTAGAAATTTTCATATTTTGAAAAAAATTATTTATTTTCTTTCATGAATAATTAATTTTAATAAGTAGTAAGAAAAACAAACTTTTCTTTTATATTTTACTTAGTAAAAATTACGACTCGTTGGAAAACTTTACGAATGAACTCATCATTTGCAATTATATTAATTCGGTTGTTTTTTCAACAACTTTTAATTTTTGAACCAAGAAAACCTTCCTTTTATTTATTTCGGTTGGTTAAGTTTGTGGAAAAATTGTAATTTAACGCACAATTTGCACTATTTTTGAAACATATCGTGCGCAATTTCTCGCTTCTAAGATCAAACTGGATGCATAAGGGTTGATAAAAGAGTATACTCATGGTAAATAGTCAATATCGTAAACTAAGCGTTTATGCGAGTTTAATGCTTCGATAGTTTAAGAGCAAGCATTTTTTAATGATTCGTTTCAACAATCAATTTTTATTCCTATCATCCATTTTTACACAAAATGTACCTAATTATTGTAACAAGGGAATTCTTAAAATTTAAAAAGCTTTTTTGCTAATTACCATCTTGTTTCTTAATCACTACATGTAGTAAAAATGCGCTATTAGCGCTTGCTAACCTATAGTTGAGTTTTAATTAGGAATATTTTAATTACAAAAAGTAAAGCTAACTCCTTGTCACTCGTTTTACTTTAGTATTGCAATGACATAGCTAAAACTTTTGAAGCCTTGGGTAAAGAACTCTGCCGTGGCCATAAAAGGACTTTTTGGTGCGTATTAAAGCTATTTTTAAATATCCATCCATATATTTAATACGCGAAGCCTTTTCTTCGCCGGTAATTTAAGAGTGCTTCTACTGGACCGATTTTGATAATTTGTTTTAAATTGAAGCTCTCGATCCACAGATGTGTCAGCACTAATTTTTTCTTCAAATTACCAATTTCATACATTTTTTTAAATAATAAATTGTTACGAGTAGGTATTACTCCCCACTTTAACAAAGTTCGATAACGTTAAATGACGCATATTTCGTACATTTAACAACAAACAAATTATCGGTGTAGTGAAAGTGCATTATAATAAATTTTTTAAAATTTCATTTCTCTAACACATTCATCTCTACAACTACAGGGTGATTCATTGATATGGCGGTTTTCGATAGCTCCCTAGCCGTTGGAAATAAGGCACAAATTTAAATACAAAAGTTATTCAACTCTTTAAGGAGCATAACCTAAATGTAATTTTCATCTCTACAGGGTGTTGTATTACTGCTCGGCAAGAATATTTCAAATTTTTTTAAATAGAACACCCTGTATATTTTTATATATTTCGACTTGGCATTGAGTCGCCTACAAACCCATATTAATTTTTTTAAATTTTTTGGGGGTGTTGCCAAGTTATTATTTTTTTTCTGAAAAAAATGCCCGCAACAAGCGTTGTTTTATAAAATCGTACTAAAGCCATTTTTCAAGGAATAATAACAAAATTTTTTTCCTAAGTGGTTATGACTATCCCCTATACTATAAAATTTAAAAGTTTGAAGAAATTGTACAGGGTGTTCATTAATACGATCCAAAGTTACTCATTTTCAAATGATCATAACTCGTTATTTTCAAATAGGACACCCTGTATATTTTTGCATATTTAGTATCTAAATTTTACCAAGAATCCAAATAGGCAAAAATATACAGGGTGTTCCATTTGAAAATAACGAGTTATGGTCGTTTGAAAATGAGTAACTTTGGGTCGCTTTAATGAACACTCTGTACAGTTTAATCAAAATTATTAAATTTTATAGGATAGAGGATAATCATAGCTACCTAGGAAAAGATTTTTGTTATTATTCCTTGAAAAACGGCTTTAGTATGATTTTATAAAGCAACGCGTGTTGCGGGCATTTTTTAGAGAAGAAAATTAATAACTTGGCAACACCGCAAAAAATTAAAAAAAATTAATATGGGTATGTAGGCGACTTAATGCCAAATCGATATATAGAAAAATATACAGGGTGTTCCATTTAAAAAAATTTGAAATATTCTTGCCGAGCAGTAATACAACACCCTGTAGAGATGAAAATAATTTTAGGTTATGCTCCTTAAAGAGTTGAATTACTTTTGTATTTAAATGTATGCCTTGTTTCCAACCGCTAGAGAGCTATCAAAAACCGCCATATCAATGAATCACCCTGTATACTTCGTCGAATTTCGACGGGGGTGCCCTCTCGTAAGCATTTAAAATAAGAAAATGAGTACCTACTCATTACCTACTCAGGAATATTGCTCTGTATAAAACATTTTATTTTTTCCTCAAACGTAAAACTTCGCTGAAACTAAAAATAGAGAATTTTGAAAAAGTGTCCTCTCTTGTCAATTACTTGTAGGTCAATTGTAAAATATTTCAATCAAACGTGTGCAACGAACGATAAATTCGTTCGCTTATTATTGAACGCAATTTTGTAAAATTTTAAAATTTGTTCAAACAGATCGCGTTTTAAATTAGGAAATTAATTCGATTATTATACGTGAAGTAATTAAAAAACAAATTGTTTTGGAATTAAACCTCTGAGCTGAGGTAGACATTATAGCTTTTTGAAATTTAAAAATTTGAGACTAATTGCATGTTTTGTTACAGAAATCAACTTCAAAGGTGAAATAAGGCCTTGCACATAACTACAGGATGTTGCAGAAAGTAAGAGAAGCAAAGGTTAGTCCCAACAATTTTTTTTCCATTGCAAGAGTAACTTGGTTAATCATTCTTGTGTGGATGAGTAAATTTTTTATAATTTTGCTTTTAGAGCCCTCAAAAGATTATTGTTTTAAAATCAAAATGGATTTTTTCAAGTTTTTTAAAAAATGATCTAAAAAGTGCTTCCTTTGTGGCCCCCATACTCCACATCTACAACTTTAAGGTGTTTTAGGTCTTGTCGACTTTTTCACTAATTACTAAACTAAATTTGCTTCCTTTTAGACCACAAATCATTTCAATTTACCTTTTCATAGGTTAGGATTTATTGTTTCTATTATAAAATTTTGTTTTAAATGACTATCAGCGGTGTCATGATTTTATAAAATTTTCAAACCCAAGGGAAATCATCTACCCATCTTTAGCCAAGCTTATAAATGGCATAAAAATTGAAAACGCCCTGTAGGTATACAGTGAGCGCGTAAAGTATGGAATAATCGAATTATTGTCTTTCCTGATAGAAAAGATGGATTTTATCAATGCTCAAGTGAAATAATTTTTGTTCTAAAAAGGATGAAATGCTTTTTGTAAGTTTTAGCATGAATGTTAAAGCATGAAAAATGTTAACTTTTGGAATATTCAATTTAAAAGCATCAGCACTCTCTATATACAGTTAAAGAATAATATCTTCGAAACTGTGAGTCTGAAGGACAAACATGTGCATATTGCTGAAATTAGAATTTCATAATCTACCCAAATACCTAAAAGAATTAAGGGTTGCAATTTAAAAAAATCTTCGATGACGTCGCTGCTCGACGGGAGCAAAGGGTAGAAAATTGAAAATTATCGGGAAATGTTTGTTTTAAAATAAATCAATTTGACGTATCTAACCGTTTTTCGATATTCCTATTAGGAACGAAAATAATTGGATTATTCCACACTTTATGCGCTCACTGTATACAGGGTGTCTGTAAAAACACCTTACAACGCTTTAGGGTGAACTTATAGGATAATATTAGACCGATATAACCCAATTTACCTATATGCAAAAGTGCACCATTACCAAGTTACGGCTCTTCAAAGTTGGCGTTTTAAAAACGTATTTTCTTTATAGCGGAAGAACTGTTTTGCATAGGAGTTCAAATTATGAACTATGTTTTTCACTTATGGGAAGCTATAATTCTACAAAGTTTAATGGAAAAAGACACACCGGAAATAGACCAATCACTAAATCGTTAACACTAACAGTTGAATATCTTTTGAATCTGTCAATGAATTGTAAAATTGACTGCACGAGATGCAACGAAATTTAAAAATTAGTAATATTTGCCTCTTGAGATTTTATCGTAAGGCTTTTGGTTTTCTAGATAATAGGAAAAATGTTTCTAATAAAAGCTATTAATTGCAGTAAAAATCGACAAATTATCTAGTCGCCATAAAATAAAAGCAAATTAGAAAATGTGTTGAGTTTTATTGCATTCAATAGCTTTTATTAGAAACATTTTTCCTATTATCTAGAAAACCAAAAGCCTTACGATAAAATCTCAAGAGGCAAAAATTACTAATTTTTAAATTTCGTTTCATCTTGTGTAGTCAATTTTACAATTCATTTACAAATTAAAAAGATATTTAACTGTTAGTATTAACGATTCAGTGATTGGTCTATTTCCCGTGTATCTTTTTCCCCTAAACTTTGTAGAATTATAGCTTCCTGTAAGTGAAAAACGTTGTCCACAATTTGAACTTTTATCCGAAACGGTTCTTCCGATATAAAGAAAATACGTTTTTAAAACGCCAACTTTGAAGAGCCGTAACTTGGTAATGGTGCACTTTTGCATATAGGTAAATTGGGTTATATCGGTCTAATATTAACCTATAAGTTCGCTCTAAAGCGTTGTAAGGTGTTTTTACAGACACCCTGTATAACATATGTGATTAAAATGTCAGTTAAATTAAATAACAAAGTACAAATTTACCACAGTATTAAATTAAAAGCAATAAACGTACATAAAGTAAAACTAATTTCGGATTGTATTAGGTAATTAAATATTACATTTCTTAAACGTAATAATAGTTTGAATATACATTTCAGTTACAATATAACAATGCATTTAAATTTAATCGCAATTCCGAGTACACGATACAAAAGGCAATTTACTTAAGTAATGAGTTTTCATTCTAAAGTGAATATCGATCTCTGCTTCTCACAGAATGCATATGTTAGGTACAAGTTTGAAGTTATCTCTTAACAAAGTTTGTAACTTAAACCACCAAACTGTAATAGAAATCGGCACTTGGAGTTAAACTCGAGTTTAATTTCTTAACAAAACACTTCAAATTGATCAGTGGATTAATTTTATGTCAGTCGCACGAGTATTTTTCGAAATATTATTTTTTTGTATCAATTCCATCTCCCGATGCGAAATACGTTGTATTTTAAGTCCTAATAAGTTGGGGTTATTTTCAGAATAGTTCAATTTTTTTCTTAAAGTCATTTCTCACGTTCTATCTATACCGAAGATGTAAAAGTCTACGGATTTATAGATTTATTCAATTTCCAATTTTTGTGATTGTGGCTTTTTGGAAAAGCCGCCGGTTTACAGTTTTTTAACGTTTGAATAAATTTATAGTTGTAAGGGGGTTGCTTTAAAACGTGCGTGTAATGGACACAAAATTGATAATTGAGGGACTATACAAACGTTGGATAGTATAATCAATTAATCAAATTTACCGTGAGGTAGATAACAAGTAAGTTGAAGTAATTTGTAATTAAGAACATGCCTCCCCATTATCTTGATAAATAATCGAATTAAAACTAAAGGGTGTGATAACACAAAATTAATAGAAATGTTTCTAATTAAATCGTTGAACTGAAAAGTTTGTTATCAAAATTAGAACTTGTTGCCTATTTGTATCTAGTAAAGAGAGTTTTATTTGAAGTAATTAAGATTAATGGTGGATTTTCCACGTAATCCCGGATTAAATGGGCTCGAAACTTCTCGGATCGGGTTATAGATAAATATAAGTAATTTAAGTAGAATTTGTTTTAGATTTTACGTCAAATCGATTTCTAATCTTTCTAATTATTATTTTAAAATTAATAATTAATTTTCCCTTAAGTGAGATGACATTATAATTTAATTTTCAACTGCTGACACCCGTCACCGGAGTAGTCACTCGGCTTTTCAATTAACGTTTCAACCGGAAATAACACTATTTCGATGTTAGAACTATGGAGAACGTAAATTATCAACTAATCAAACTGCTAATTATTGTTCGTATACCAAAAGGAGTAAATTACGTCGAAAATATTAATATTTTAACTGCCGCGCGCCATCGTTTAAATTTATTCGACTTTAATTAATTTAATATTAAATATAAACGAAGCAAGTACACCATGGCTAAATAAATTTTCCCCAACACACTCGAGTCATTTTCAAAAGTTCCCAGTAGATAGCTGACACAAATTATTTAATTAATTTTATCTATTGGTATGGATGGACGAACAAAAGTTCATTTATATTACGTTCACAAAATCCTGTTATCTTGACATTTTTTTATCGTTATTTAAATTAAAAATAATAAAGAAAATAAACCGAATTAATTGGAAATTTCAGTTAATTAATTGTCTCCAAAATTACCAATTAAATTAATTTTCACGCAGAAATAATAATTAACATTCGATCGACATGTTGTACTTTTATTAAATTATTAAACTTCAATTTTGTTAAAATAAATAATTCGACGTCGCTTAATTTGTTAAGTAAATACTTTATTGGATGTTTGTTTATAAACGAAGAGACAAATTAGGGGATGTTGACATCGTTAAATTATTATTATAAAAAATACTACTGTAATTCAGATTTTTGATTGCCACTAACATTTTCATAGTTGATCACGGCGCTGAATTTTCACAACACTACAGTGATATAAAATGGCCATGCCGAATAGTCTTTTAATTAAAGGTGCTCTAGAGCAGGTTTTAACAAATGCTCCGCAAAAAAATTTATTAACAAAGGTTTTTGGGGAAAAAAATTTGGGAAACCCTGCTCTAGAGCAACACTGGATTTAATTTTGTAATGCAACGCTTTATTTATATTCGAAAAGTGGCGATATTTTTATTACAGGATAAAGAGCAAGTGGAATCCAATTAATAGTAGTTTATGATATACGTGTTAAAAGAGACGTCTTATTTTGTGAGTGGAGAAGATTACGAAACGAGCGTAGCGAGTGGAGTAACTCTACGAACAAAATAAAATCACTTTTATCATAAATATCATACAATATTTTTTATATTTTGGTCTTTTAATTTAAAAACTGTAACAAATTTCTAAATTGAGGTTGTTTTTCCTAATTTTTTTTATACAGTGTGGCCACAGTATAACATGCACAGCATGGGGATCTCGGACACCGTAAGAGATATGAAGTCGCTTAAATGGAGAAAATTGTGCATGATTTTATGGCCATTTCGATGCTGCTTTTGTTTTTTGAAAAAATTTATTAGCAATCTATACTAAATTCAAGGAGACGAGATAGTGTTGCATGCGATGTTCACGTGCCCGTGCAAGTTCTCACGACCGCAGTTTTACGTAAACTTAAATTAAATACGGTGTAAATTTTTCAAAAATTATTAATAACAGCCGGTTTCATAATAATTCCCTATAAGCTCCTTTAGTTCAAGTTGTCTCAATCATTTATTTATTTATAATCGATTACATTTTTCCTGTAATCGTCCCAGCTCTAATTGCCACTATAATATGAGTTATCCGCATCAACGCAGTTAGGTAACCATGCAACAAGCTTAAAATAAGTTTATACGTTAGAGCCAATCACAGCGCTAAATAGAAGTGTTCACGTGCACAACACGCGGGTTGTTTGTTTACATTCACTATCTCGTCTCCTTGAATGAAGTATAGATATTGAGGAAAAACTGAAAAATTGCATTTTATTTAAATGCTTATAACTTTTTTATTAATGAAGATAATTTCAATTTTCAAAAAAGAGATAATAGGCACTACTAAAATGCAAATAATAACCAATAATTCGAATAAAGGATTGCACAATTACAGGCAATATTGTAATAAATCGGGAATGTGTTATTCAGCAAGATCGCGAGTGCCGGCAGTCACGTAGACCAAAGGTTATAAAAGACCCCGGATGGGGCGACTTAAGTAGTCAGCCTGAGTATACGATTTAGCGATGTAATAAGTGATCGGTTATGATTTCGGAAATAATAAGTTAAGTTTATAAGTTCACCAATTGACAAGGATTATGTTAAAGGGATTAATTGTACACTTTTGGGTAAGTTTAATTATTAATAAATTAATGTTCCAATGTGTCTCTAATTTTATTTATAAATCTGGTACACCTGAAATTATCCCTTTAAGGGCGCGCTGACAAACCGGCAAAAGTTGGAGTTAAAATAACGTTAAAAATAAGCCTTTAGTTTGTCTTGCGGAATTTAAAAACTAAACGTTATATGAACTTAATTTTTTTGAAATTTTAATAAAGAAAGATCAATGAAGGAGATGGACAATTTTCATTGCTTTATATTATGAATAAATAGGTTAAATTAATTTTTGAAAACAAGAAACTTTCAAATTTTGAAGCAACCAATATTGATGAAATTCCGTTATCTCCTGGTGGAGATCGTTATAAGAACAATATCTAATTTTTAAGTGATTCCATCGCTAATTAAACGAAACGAGGAAGATAATACTGAATCAAAATATGTCCTTAGCGGTCTTTTCAACCAAATCTTTCGACAATAGTTCAGGCATTGCCTTTTAGATGGCCCAAGCAAAATTTTAAAGTTCCAGGTATAAATTTTTAACTTTACTATTCTTTTGTAACAATATACTCATTACAGCATCGAAAACCGTCCAAAACGATGTTGTAATGTTCTACTTTTAAGTACTGTTTCTTGTTTTTTTTAGTTTGAGATTGGTTGACATTGGTAATTAAAATAATTATTTTGACAGTATGTTGGCACCATCTATATTTTTTTTTCTTCAACTTAAAGTGGTAAAAATACACGCTATGGCAAAAATGTCTCCCCTCCACTTTAGCAGCGCGCCCTTAACATAATCCTTGTCAATTGGTGAACTTATAAACTTAACTTATTATTAAGTGCAATCCTTTATTCGAATTATTGGTTAACGACTTTTAATAAAATTGCGTAATATTTAATAGGCAAATAAATATTTAAATATTTTTATTTATTTAATTCAGTTGTTTCTTTTTTATAAAATTGTTTCATAGCAAAATTGATTTTTAAAATTTATTTGAACTAAATAACAAAATATTTTATGAATCAATTATTTGCGTTTTAGTAGTGCCTATTATATATTTTTTTAAGATTGAAATTATCTCAATTAATAAAAAAGTTATAAGCATTCAAAGAAAATGCAATTTTTCAGTTTTTCCTAAATATCTAGAGTGCTAATACATGTTTTTAAAAAACAAAAGCAGCATCGAAGTGGCCATAAAATCGTGCACAATTTTCTCCATTTAACCGACTTCGTATCTCTTACGGTGTCCGAGATCCCCATGCTGTGCACGTTATACCGGACACACTGTATACCGGTAAACATTATCGTATATCCAACAACTTTGCACCATTACAATTTTCAAAATATGTCGGGAAAAGCCTGGAAAAATTAGAGGAATAATTTAAAATCAACATTTTTATTAATAAAATTTGATAATACTTTGGTTTTTGATTGAAATTTCGATGTAGGCTCACACGTATGTGTGAGAAGACAACTATTAGTCGACAAATGACACCCACCACTTTGCTGGCACATTATCCTTCTTTGACGAATTTTCTATGACATTTCCGCACAATTGCATCCTAATTTCGCCAACAATACGTCGAATTTCCGCATTAACCGCAGGAATTATTTGTGGTTTGTTTGCTTAAGCACGAAATATAACAAACCCCTAAAGAAAGACTTCGTACTGTGACAAACTGAACGATGTCGATGGCCACGTCTTCTCGCTATTGCACGAGATGAAACGGTCAGGGATTTTTTTGGCTAAAAGGACACTTTTTAAACAAATGGTTTTGATGGTTTTGATTGAATTCGATGAACCTTTGGTGTACTGTAGATCTTAGCGTACTGAACAGAAGCCTGCGTGGGCGCGGATGTTTATCCTTCTGAGATAGAGATCGTTAAAGTCTGGAGGATAGCTATCCTGAGAAATTATTTTCTTACTGCGAGTCTCTCAAAAGATAGTTATCTACTGACGAATAGATATCTATTCCCTAAGTGTTCAAAAACCGGTTTCAAGCAATAGAAATGGTTAAGTTTTGGAATGTTATGGATCCATAACTAAGTAAAAATGTACCAAAGACTGGCCATTAGAGTAGTAATACTATGCGGGACTTAGATCAGGTGTGACGTCACAGCTGATAAAAAGGGCGCGAAATTCATAATTGGCGGTAATAGGGCGTGTCAATTTAAAAATTTAAGACGTGGGGCTTAAAAATAAATGAGGAAATTTAAATTGTAAGCGTACCAATTTAAAAATTTAAAATGGCGCTCAAAGCTATTGATTCAAATTTGAATAGGGATATGTCAAAATCACAAAGGGAGATGTCAAAATTACAGTTAATGAGGCGTGATAATCTGGATTAGAACCCCTATTTTTAAAGATCGTAGGGAATAAAAATGTGCATCAAGGAGATTATTTTAAAATTACATAATATTCAATTATTTAAGAAAATACGTGTTTCAACAAATTTAATTTTGTATCTAGACCTTTAAAGTTGCTTCTAGGCAGCCACAACCCTTGTAATACCCTTGGGCATAGAAAAAAGCTAAACGATAACATAAATGTAGCTAATTTGTGTTCTGTGAGCATTCAAACGGTTTAGAAATTCATTTAAACAATAAATAAATAACACAAGAATACTTGGGTTTGCTTCCATTATTGTTAGCGTTAATTCATAAGTTTCATTATTTTTGTACTAGATTATACCGTGTGTTAATTTAGAAACATAGAGTGGGCTGTATCTACGAAGCTAACAAAAATATCAAACATTGCTCAAAACTGTTTGGATGGTACGCAGGGGGGACTAGAATTGCGTAACACGTGTTGTATTCCACCTATACGCTCCCAGTAACTTAAAACTTAAAAATCGCAAATTACAACTCCCCTCCTTGCGATATTGATATATTCATTGAATAAATAGTCGCTACTCTACCAGGAAAGAGCTCTTCAGCTAATAATATGGATCGCAATGAAACTTTAAATATAGCGATTTCCGGTCAATTTCTTCAATGGAAATGGGTGCTTATACTCCCACTTATAAGAAAAGATCATGACAGCCAGTGATAATGTAAACTCGACGGAACGGATGAGTCATCCATAGATTTATATAATGTTGAATTTCTGTCGCATTTTCTGCTATAGGCAACGGTTGGCCAGGCTCGTTCCTGATAATTATGGCCTAAGCATCGACTAAAAAAATATCCCCTGCTCTACCAGGAAGAACCATTTAGCTAATGGTATGGATCGCATTTGGCGAGTGAATATAGCGATTTCTGGTCAATTTCTCCAACAGAAATGGTTACTTAAACTCCCACTTATAAGGGAAGCTCATGACAGCTAATGAAAATGTAAACTCGACGGAATGAATGAGTCATCCATAGATTTCTAAAATGTAATTTCTTACAAATAGTCTTTGGAAGAATTTGCTAATTTATGTCTGTGAAGATTCTTATTGAAGTTATCAACACCCTGTCCTCTTTCCATTTAAAAAAGTTTGGAGGATAGCTATCCTGAGAAATTATTTTCTTAGAGTAGTAATACTATGCGGGACCTAGATCAGATGTGACGTCACAGCTGATAAAAATGGCGCGAAATTCATAATTGGCGGTAATGGGGCGTGTCAATTTAAAAATTTAAGACGTGGGGCTTAAAAATAAATGAGGAAATTTAAATTGTAAGCGTACCAATTTAAAAATTTAAAATGGCGCTCAAAGCTATTGATTCAAATTTGAATAGGGTTATGTCAAAATCACAAAGGGAGATGCCAAAATTACTGTTAATGCAATAGGCGTGATAATCTGGATTAGAACCTCTATAATTTTAAAGATCGTAGGGAATAAAAATGTGTAAAAATGCCGCCCTTAATGACCTATTGAAAAATTTTTAATTCTATGCATCGTTAGAAAAAAAAGGAAATCACCTATCTAGTGTCAAAAATACAAAACAAATTTGACGTATATCTACTCATTTATTTGCATAAAAATCAGAATTGTGAAAATAGGAGATTGTATTTGACAATTTACACTTTTTGTCCATATTTAAATAATGGAGCGTTGGCTCAAGAAATTGAAAAATTTTTGAATATTTTCTTTTATTTTAGAGAAACTGGAAAAAAGAGATCCCCTCAGGTTGTTTCTTCCAATTCCAAATCTAGGTAATATTGTTCAGTACAACTTTCAAGTGCATGGTCAATGGTCGCCCATATTTGATATGATATAGCGTACAAAGCACACTACAATTTACAATCGGATCCCGCCATCAGTTTTAATTTTTTTTTAATTGTGGCATAATAATTCATACAAACAATTATAATTTTAATAAATCTAAATTACAATATCTTGCTATTGTTACAAACTGTTTGGTTCTTTCCATTCCTTTGTTAGAAACTACGCCAAAACAAAAAAATTTAATTGCCTTACTATACTTATAATAGCGTAAAAACGCAATGCTTATACAATTTTTTTTAAAAACAAACAACACACGAGCAAAAATTAATCAATATTTATGTAATTACGTGTACATGAATGAGTAGAGGAAGCCTTTGATGGCATAGAATGGCTTACCGAGCATGAGCCAACTAGTTGCACGAGAAGAGTATGTTGAACGTAAGCTTTATGCGAAAATACCTGTTAGAGAGCAAATATTTAATTAAATTTTAAGTAAGGAACAAAGAAAATAAAAGCGAAATAGATTTTATATTACCCAAAAGTCTCCTCTTAGGTGGATGAGGTGAGGTAAAAGAAAAAGTAATAGGTTTCTGACATAAAAAAATTCATTGAAAAATGTCAAGGTATATAATGCTTAAGGGTGTTTGTTGAATAAACTAAGAAAATCGCAAACATCAATGTCAAATTTTTATGTCATTTCATCTTATTTACATTTATGTTAAAATTGAAAAAAACTTCTGCGATTCATAAAAATTTGCTTTGATTGCATTTAAAGAAATACCCGCTAAAAAGAAGCATTACCTTTTCGGTAAAGCACGATGCTTTAAAAATTCAATTACTAAAACAAACTTAAATTTTCTTTGATCCATTTTCTCATAAATGAAAAAAATTATCCAAGGTTTAAAAATATTTCCCAATTAATGTTAAAGAAAATAAGGTTTGGATTAAGTCGAAACTTAAAATAAACGTCGATTGAGGAAATTATGTCTGTAAAAACGTGTTTTTCCTGCGATCTAAAATAAGAGACTATAAAGCAATTGGAAAGGGAAAACGCGAGGGTGCGTTTATAAATAAAAAACAACAAAAGTTGCGTACTCACATGCTCATATTTATGAATAAGCAAACGGGAGAAAATTTATAGATGTTTGGGACTACTGTTATAACTCGACCAATGAACCAAGGGTTGAGATTACTTTAAAATTCAAATTAATGTCGTAATTTTCTTTTAAAGGTTGTGGTGAATATTTTAATAAAGTGGTTGTAATTTAACAAATTGAATTTTATATTTGAGGTCTTAGTTAAGGTAAAGTAAAATCTAGGTAGTAGGTCATTATTCGTCTTTATTCTTCGCAGTATTATTCATTAGTATGGCACGAAGTGAGTCGAGGAAAAATAAATGCTCTGTAAAGAACTTAAGGGTTTGTTTTAAAATCCTCTCCCTTATAAATTGTTATTTATGTTAATTAAATTTTCTTTAAAATTCAAAAAATTGTTTATGTTAAAACTGCAACTCATGGACTTCTAAGATACACGTATTTATGAGTAGATACAATTTTTACGACTACATTTTTTAGTTCGTATAATCGGGGTATCCGAGGCTCGATAAGCTTTCAACGTTTTAACTTTATGGTTTTTGATTTTTAATACTTCGATTTTGAATTTATTCTTCTACAATGATCGACGCAAAGATTCTACAATACGTCGTATGTTTATGGGAAGATCTTGTTTTCTTGGGAATAAGCAATAAACATTGTTTTCTATAGGACCCATGTTCCACAATCTCCCCATCTCTATAACCCAACCCCCAACCTTCCACTGTCTCTTCACATTTTTAACTAACTTTAGCTTTGCCCGGTAAGTATCAAAACCGCATTTTTAGATAATCTGGACTATATGTATGTAATATGAGTAAAAATCTTTTTTTTTACCACTTTGAGTTGAGAGAGTAAAGATGGTGTATACTTTCACTTTTTTAATAAATTAAAAAAATTATTGGTATTGTCATGGTAGCAACTAGTGCTTATTTTTCATCACTTTTTATCCCTGTATATTTACCCATAAACATTGTTCATGATCAGAAGTGCTCAAAAAGCATATTTATGAGTCTAAACGAATTTTAACAACCCTCACCATTGCAATTTTCTTATTAGGAACAAAAGAAATTAATTTTTTACTTTGGAGTAAATTATTTTTCAAAAACAAGGGTTGATTTAGAGTGTGTCTAATAACAAAAAAATCGGAATAGGAGTCATAGTTAGTTAAGCAAGATAGAATAAGCCCTAATAAGAATTAAATTAGTCTTTAAATTAACTTAAGCCTCAAACAAACAGAATAACGTCTAAAAGAGTCGTTGATTTATAGGGTGAGTGTAGATTGTAGATTAATCTTGTGACAACGAGGATTTTGAACTCACAATCTTGGCTAAGAATGTTTGTCGTTAATGGTATTAAAACTGCAAATTGAGTAAAAGCTCGTATAGAAGTCGCGGTAACAACCAACATTGGGGGTTATTTTTAAATTTTTATTTATTAAAATACGGAATTTCATTTTGGTTTCTCTAAAATACCGAGACATTTTGATTTTTTAATTTTCTTTTTAGGGTAGTTTTTATTTAAATTACATAATATTTATATAAATTCTTCTATCAAACCTTAGAGAACATTGAAGTGGTTATTGGGTCATATGACGAGAGATTAGAAGTTTTTTTAACGTCTGTCCATCCGTCTGTTTGTCTATTTCCTGTTCGGCTGCTCACCTATAGTTTTGTTTTTGTCTATTTGTCTTCATCTCTGCTTGTCATGTTCCTCTTTTTCCGCCTATAGAAATGCCTTCTTTTACGTAAAATATATTTGAACCTATAATAAATCAGGGTTTAAACCAGGTTCAAATCAAAGGATTAGTAAAGCCACTTACAATTACAAGGCGATAATTCCAGCGGCGAAGTATAATTATTCATGAAAATTCACTTCGAAAGAAAATTGGTGGAGAGGTTTCCAGTGGTTCAAAATTAGCATTATTCTGTAGGTCGTTTTTATCCGCGCTACACTAATTACTTAACGGTAATCACTCACATCATAAACAGAAATAAAAAATTGCAACGTCACGTTCGGAATGGAAGAAACAGAATAATACGACTACAGAGAGAGAGCCAATTAGTATTTTAAATTAAATCTAAATTTAATTGTACGAATGTATCGTAAGGAGGATTTTCTGTCTACAGTTTACTGAGCTATTGTTTACTTGTGTGATGTGCATAGAAACCGAAGTTTATTAGACGAGAAACATGCATAATTTATTCTTGAATTTGGCGCCGTCTTTTGCAAGCTCCTCGAACCGCAGTGATTACACATGCATCGTCTTCGCACGCTAAAGAGTGGCAGACAGCGAAACCCTCAGTTGCTGTGATTGAAACTTGAAACACGAGACAGTTGAAAACTTTTACATTGAAAATGTAATGTGATGGGAAATTTTTTTTATCTTCAGGGTATCTAAAAGGTATGGAATGTATCAATTATCTCGGCATATAAAAATATTTGGAGAAGAAGCTCGGACACGTCGATTTTGATTTTTAATTGCGCATTTTTCGGCACTAAAATAGTTTATACAGAGTGATACATTTTGGAGGTATGACGTCATCAACAAAAATCGAATAAGCGGTATAGTTTAACACTTTTGGAATCTCCATGGAGAGCTAGAGCTAGTTAATCACTTTTTGAGCTACAGATATTTAAAAATTGTATTTTTGAACTGGAAGGTTTCATTATAGCCTCGAGGTAATAGCTGATGACCTCGGTGCTTCGCACGTCAGTCAGCTACTGTAATGAAGCTCTTTCCACCTCGGTATGTAATATACTATTGCATCAGGAGATTATTTTAAAATTATATAATATTCAATTATTTAAGAAAATACTTGTTTCAACAAATTTAATTTTGTATCTAGACCTTTAGTTGCTTCTAGGCAGCCACAACCCTTGTAATACCCTTGGGCATAGAAAAAAGCTAAACGATAACATAAATGTAACTAATTTGTGTTCTGTGAGCATTCAAACGGTTTAGAAATTCATTTAAACAATAAATAAATAACACAAGAATACTTGGGTTTGCTTCCATTATTGTTAGCGTTAATTCATAAGTTTCGTTATTTTTGTACTAGAATATACCGTGTGTTAATTTAGAAACATAGCGTGGGCTGTATCTACGAAGCTAACAAAAATATCAAAAATTGCTCAAAACTGTTTGGATGGTACGCAGGGGGGACTAGAATTGCGTAACACGTGTTGCATCCCACCTATACGCTCCCAGTAACTTAGAACTTAAAAATCGAAAATTTCAACTCCCCTCCTTGCGATTTGATATATTCATTGAATAAATAGCCGCTACTCTACCAGGAAAGACCTCTTCAGCTAATAATATGTATCGCAATGAAACTTTATTTAGCGATTTCCGGTCAATTTCTTCAATGGAAATGGGTGCTTATACTCCCACTTATAAGGAAAGATCATGACAGCCAGTGATAATGTAAACTCGACGGAATGGATGAGTCATCCATAGATTTATATAATGTCATTTCTGTCGCATTTTCTGTTATAGGCAACGGTTGGCCAGGCTCGTTCCTGATATTTTATGGCCTAAGCATCGACTAAAAAAATATCCCCTGCTCTACCAGGAAGAGCCATTTAGCTAATGGTATGGATCGCATTTGGCGAGTGAATATAGCGATTTCTGGTCAATTTCTCCAACAGAAATGGTTACTTAAACTCCCACTTATAAGAGAAGATCCTGACAGCCAATGAAAATGTAAACTCGACATAATGAATGAGTCATCCATAGATTTCTAAAATGCCATTTCTTACAAATAGTCTTTGAAAGAATATGCTAATTTATGTCTGTGAAGATTCTTATTGAAGTTATCAACACCCTGTTCTCTTGCCATTTAAAAAATGGCAAGAGTTGTACAGTTGTACAGTCAGCCTCACAATTATTGGCCACCAGGGTGGTTATTAGCCAACAACGACAAAAGGACATAAGGGGAGGTTGTTGATTTACTACTTGTTGGCAAAATAAAGTTACCCCTTAATTTATGTAGAGGGTGTTATGATGGTTGCATCTACAATAAATGCTAAACGTATACCCAGAGTGGCCATTAAATGTGAGGCTAACTGTACATACATTCTCACCTAATGAACGACCAAAAATTAAATTTTTGAAATGTTATTTTATTTTTGTTTTAATATTCTGTTACTTTTTTTAGTTTTATCCATTGTTCATTTTAATAGTTATAAAAAGTTATAGTCTGCGAATTTAAAGATTTTCAAACCGATATTTTTAATATTCAATATTGCATGACGATGGAATCTGAATCCGATATAACGATAAGCTTGTGAATTGGATTAAATAAACTCAACATGTTTAAATGTAATCACGTCACATTTATCAACAAAATAAACAAATTATCGATTTTGATTGTATACTTTGCTGGGGTGGCAAATGATTTAATAACGCTCCATCGGTAAGGGAGGTATAAGGTGTTGTATTATAGGCGCACTAAATTACTATTTGATGTTCATTATATCATTACAATATCAAAGAAATCATATTAACTAAATTATTAGAAGCAGTTTATGCTTTACAAACGCCATAGTTAGTATCTTCATCTAATACGAGGTATTTTATTCAAACGGTAGTAATAATAATCATTCTATAGTGGATTATAATTCAAATTGGTGCTCTTTTCAACCCTTTTTAGCGACAAAAATAGTAATGTATCGAGATGGCTTTGAAATTCCCATTCTTGCTCTTTCGATATAGTTAATTTTTAAAAGGGAAAATTTTAATGAAATTTATTCGAGACAACCTCTCAAATTGCATAGTTTTCTCTTTTGCCTTTCGTGTAATGACTAGGGTTAGATTACATAAAAATGTTCCCTCGTAATTGGAAAAGAATCGTAATTAAATACCGAAAAAGTTTTTTGTTGGAATCAAATTAAATTTCAATGTATATCGATACTAGCAATTGGGCTTGAAGCTTTAGTTGTCCCACATTTAATAAATAAATTAAAAGCACGTGATGTATTATCCTTTATCCCTCTTGTAGAAAGGTTAATTGTTTATTACTTTTCTTCACTAACTAAAATTATTAAGTACAACAAGAGGTTTTTGGGGCATTTCGTAACATATTTACGCCGATAAATCGATCTAATTTATAAAATTTTTAAAGGGTTGTAATTTTTCGAAATACATCTGCAGAGCAAAAAAAATTGACCGAAATTTAATATCCATTTGATGCTCCTTTATAATTGTTCAAAGTCCGTTTTTTTATAATTAACGTTAAAGTACTAATTAGATTTTAATTTCAGAGTTGCAATTAATTAAAAAAAAATTAATTGTATAAATACCTTCAACACAAGAGAATAGCAGATAAAAAAAATACATAAGTTGGATTTTAATTAATTTTGTTAATGATTCGACATTATTTTTGTAATTAACGTTATTTTTACATTATCGCTGAGCTTTTTTCGACTAGCTTTCTTAATTGAGCAAAATTGTATTTTAAAGCATAAAAACGTATTCACATTTTTTATCTTTTATAATTTAAGGTTATTTATTTTTTAATTATAAGAGTTAAAAAGGTAAAAAAATACACAAACAATGTATTAAGCATGTTACGAGGGCACTTAACGCGTTTAATTGTAACGCTACCCTTAATTACATGAGAGAACAGATTGTTACATTCATTAAGGGGTTGTGGAATTTCCTAAACGCAACAATCACTTATTTTATATTTTGACTAATTATGAATATTTATTAAATATAAACAAACAAAATGGGTATACAAAAGGTATGGAATATATCAATTATTTTGGCGAATAAAAATATTTGGAAGAAAAACTGTTGATGACGTCATATCTCCGAAATAGATCACCCTGTATAAACTATTTTAGTATCAAAAAATGAGCAATTCAAAATTTAAATTGACGTGTCCGAGCTTATGTTTGATTAAAATATTTCATGCTTTTTAGACACCCGGTATACCAGTGTGTTTTAAATTAAGGAAAGAGAATTTCCATCTTTTTATATTCATTTTCTTAAAAGAAAGAGGGTCAAAATTATTTACAAAATAAAAATCTACGAGGTAGTTGTTGTATTTATAAGAGTAAATTTAATTTTAAATAATATAAGAAGACTTTTAAAGAAAAAATTAATATTTAAATTGAATTAAGAATTGATTTTCTTCGATTTTTAAGAAGGGAAAAAAGGGATTTCAATGTCAATACGGTCGTATACAGTGTGGCAAAGCTCTTCTGCTATAAGAAGAATTCCATAATTTTCGTTTTAATAATTTAATTATCTGGAATAAAAATTACGAAATCCTTAATGGCGGATTTAAGATGGCGGACATTTAATAATTAGTAGGTATTTGATCCGTCTCTTTTTTTCAGCTCAGCATAGGATTAGTTTGCTTCTTAATTTAAGAATTTTATCACGTTGTTTATTTTTATTAATAAAAGGTAGCTTCTAAAGTCCTTTTTAATGCCCTGTAGCTTTACTTCACTGTAGCATGTTAATTTATCTAATAAGGTACCGTTTTCTAAATAACTGTCGTAAATATCTTGTGCTTGTGCATCCAAGTTGTAAAATTTCTAAGAGTGCTGCTAGTTGCCATAGAAACTGGATAACAAACTTTATGCTACAGTAGTCATTCTCCAACAATAGTAAACAACTTGTTTATGATGTAGCTTTCAAAATTACATATTTCATACGTTTTGAGACGCAATTAAAACTTACAATATCGTGTAATCACATCGCTCGTTAAAAACAAACCCGATTTAATTAAGAAAGTTGCACAATTCAATTTCTGTTTATAAAAATAAACTAAGTTGGCTATGATTTCCCAATTACCTATTCTACAGGGTGGACCATTAGAACGAAATCGGTTGATGTCTCAACCGATTCAGTCGATTGAGAGATTGTTCACTAATTTTATTTTAATCTTCAAGCTTTGTTCCTTAAGGGTAGGTTAATGGAAATCGTCCAAGTAATATACTAAATGAGCTATCAGCCGATTCCGTACTAATGACCCACCCTGTATATCTATTATAATAAGAGAGATCTCCATGTTGGAAATTTAATTTTAGTCACCTTATATTTAAGCAAAACTAACTGCTCAATATCCGTCATATTGGATCCACCATTTTGAATCTCAAATTTTTACTTTAGTTACATAAGCAGATTTTCTCTATAATAATAATTATTATTATTTGTTATTTGTTACAATGGGATTTCTTTTCTCTTTGAACCAATAAAAAGTTATTGGCAACAAATTATATGACCATTATTATAAATTTATTGTGCATTTGGTTCAAGCAGTATAAAGAGTGTTTGTGCTCTTAAAATATTTAACTGCGAATTATAAATTACCAACGATTCAAATTTGAAATAAGTTGCATTGCTAATACATAACATATACATCAGTATTAACGTTTATTTAGATTTGTGTTATGTGCAGTTAAAAAACATATGCAACGTATGTGATATAATATAATAATATAATAAGAAAAATCATATCAGATAATGTGAATGATTAATCTTTAGTTCTTTGTGCTTATTTTTTTTATCGGAGTCATTTCAAAAGTATCGAGTTGAGCCCGCGATTGTAAACTGCAGCGGGCGACCTAGGGGTATATAAATTGGCAGGAGGCACTTATGAATTGTGGCTTAGGTTAAAAGTAAGAAATCAACTTTTTTTTCCGCTACAATTTACATCTGCCCAGGTATGCAAATTAAATTTTTTTTTAAATTTAACCTCACATCAAACTTATATTTTTGAAAAAAAAAAACTGCAGTTCAACTATATCATAATCGACTTGAAAAGACAGCTCATCAAATATCGCTGAAGTATTAATTTCTTATTTTCATAATTAATTTATGAAATGGACAATTTCTTAATTATACAGGGTGTTCGCGAGAAGTGGGCCACTATTGCTATATCCGTTAATATTAATGATACGAGGTAGGTTAAATTGGTAAAGTAGTATAACTTTTTCCGCTGATTGCAATGGTCAACACAAAAAAAGAATTGAACATCTGCTTTTCAAGATATTCACAAAAATAGCTTTTTTTAAATGGAACACCCTATATATTTTTATATATTTGAAAAAGACACTGCATTTAGAGTCTAAAATGTCATATGAGTTTTGTCCTAAAATGAAAAATAAAGTACCGATTTCGTATCTTCAGTATTGAACGGATAAAGCAAGTGGCTCACTTGGCATGAGCGCCCGGTATTTTTGCTAATTTAATGTCTACGTTTTACCAGGGATCTAAATTTGTATAAAAATACAGGGTGTTCGTGCCAAGGGGCCACTATTGCTGTATCTGTTTAATGCTGAAGATACGAAATCGGTAATTTATTTTTCATTTTAGTACAAAACTCATATGACATTTTATACTCAAAATTCAGTGTTCTTTTCGAATACATAAAAATATATAGGGTGTTCTATTTAAAAAGAAGTTATTTTTGTTAATATCTTGAAAACTAGATGTTCAATTATTTTTTTGTGTTGACCATCGCAATTAGCGGAAAAAGTTATACTACTTTACAAATTTAACCGACCTCGTATCTTCAATATTAACGGATATAGCAATAGTAGCCCACTTCTCGCGAACGAATTATACAGGGTGTATAATGCAAATTGTAATATTTTTTTAATGCACATTCTAATGCGCAAATTCCTATTTTTTTAAAGCAATTAAATTTTTACATTGTGCTGTTAAATAAGACCCAAAAGTTATTTAAGAGAATCTAAAGGCAGTTTTCCTTCTAACCAGATGCCTTATTAAATTATTTGGGTGTAATCAATCTAATAGAAATATGATGCTAGAGAAGACAATTTTACATTAATTGCATTAATTTAATTGGCACCTTTGATCAACCCTAAACTCGTACCTACTGTTACCCACATGATTACCTTATTAACATCGCATGTCTCTATTTGTTTGTGAACTAATTCGACTCGATGGACATAGTTAGATTGCCTATCAGTGGTTTGTGAACGTTTGTTTACTTGAATATTACAGCACACTTAACTATAGTTGAAATTTGAAAATTTCAAAATAATTCAAGGATTTAAGTGCACTAAAGGACAGTCTTTTTGTATATCAAAAAGCCCAATAATTGTACTCGTAATTCAATTTATAATAAAAGCTTCAACAAAAGGGCGTACATTATTTTTTTTATCACACTGTATAAAATTTTAAAAACGTAATATAAATGCGATTAATTTGTGTTTTTTTGACACAAACACACAGAACACATACAATATTTATGAAGTCGATTTTTGGCTTAGAGTTCACGTCAAAAGCAACTGCTGAATTAATTTTCCCTTATATTTACATAACTAAGCTACAGTTTATTAAACTGTTAAAATTTGAAATACGTTACAAAGTTAATTTCAAAATAATTACTTGCTTTCATTAATAAACCTTACGACCTACGTACCTGGATTAAGTCAACTATTTTATAGATTTTCAAACTTTTGTTTTAAAATATTATACAGTGTGTGAACATTTTTAATTTGCGGACATCTTGAAGGGAGATATTTAGAGATAGATCGAAATAGTTAGAGATAGAGAGAGATAGTTAGATGAGCTGAAATATTCCTTTGGTAAAGTGATACGTAATGGAATTTCAAAATTTCAAATTTGTAATAAAAATTAAACCTTGAAAATTGACAAATGTATCAATTCCATGATTAGCTATTACTGTCACTATTTTCGTTTAACAAACCGCTTCCGGTTAAACCGGAAAATTAAAAAAAAACAATTACAAAATTTGGCGGGCACGTAAAACTTCCAGATATGGCCACATCCGTTGTTTTTTTGTCTAAGTTTGTAGTTCAGCAGGGCAAGCCACGATTATCGTTTTACATGTTGAATTTCTATTATCGTTAAGCGATTTAGCACTCGGTATACAGGGTGTTGTAAGTCAAACAATGAGACAATTTCCAGAAAAACCGGAAATTAGGGAAACTAAAAATTGTGTTTGTGACACTCACATAATTCTTCTATAGATGTGCTTTTACTTTTTATATCACCCTTTATACATATGAAAAATTCAAAACCTTATTTTAGTAAAAGTGTTTTGTTGTAAGTTTTTGAATAAGAAATCTAAGTTTGCTTATTTTATTGAAGAAAATATATGGTAATTTCAATTCAATATAAGTTGAAACCCAAAGTCCATTTCTATTTGTTCTCTTTACGTAATTTGCTATTTCGTTTCTTGTTTTTTTTTATTTTCTTCTTTGGCAATCGATACTAAAAATATGTAAAAATGGACCTTAGTAAAAAAATTAATTGCGTGCAAATTAAATATCATGCGTTAAATTGTTGATAAAGTTTTCAATCACGAAACTCGCCCTCTATTAAAGCACCCTTGATTACTTTTTATAAATCTATTATTTGAATAACAAAATGAAACATCACACTCCATGTTAAATTTCTTTTGATTTACTCTAAATGGAAATTTTTAGGGTCGCAATGAAATTAAATTTTTTTATAACAAAATTTAGGGTTTAATATTAAAGCGCGGTTTAATGTGCTCTTCACCCTTACAAGTACTACTACAAATTCACTACATTTTAAATTAGCCCTTTAGCTCCCTAAAAACGTAGAAATTTACAAATGTGTACAAAAAAATTAGTTCGGGTTCGTATGTGACCAAATGTATTAAGAATCTGCTTAAATTCAATGGTTTTTGATGCGCACATTAGGAAATGGAATTAGATTTTAAGGGCTATTGGGTTGCAAACTCCATTTTGTAATTTTTTTATTTCTTTCTTTATATTTTCTTGAAGCAATTTTGTCTTTGTTCTTGAAATGTTTTAGTTTTAGGCACTTGTTCCAGTAAAAAAGTATAATGTTAAGTTGTGTTTGTTTCATTTTCGAAGAAAAACTCTTGTATAGTTTGAAAATACATATAAGATCTCCACTTCTATAAGTCAACAGTTGCTCATCAGCTTATTCTAATACACAATAATTAACCCTATGGTAAATTATACACTATCACCCATTGTACTGTGATGATTGTTAAGTTAGCTACCCTTTTAGATATTTACCGAAGCAAGTAAATCGTAGGGAATAAAAATGTGTCTTATTGGCATAAATGTCGCCTTTAAAAGAGATTTAATGTCTTCAAACGTTTGGACACTTACAGGTGGTATACTTGGTGTATGATTTACTATAGGGTTGGTTATTGTGAATTGGCATAAGCTGATGAGCAATTGTTGACTTATTATAGAAGTCGAGTTCTTATATGTATTTTCAAACTATAATACGAAGTTATCATATTATTATGTTGAAGACAGACGAAGTGAATCACTCCGTTTGGAGAAGCTCGCCTCAAGTTTTCATTGATGAAGTTAGTATATCCCTCTAGTAATATGGATTTGTAAAAAGCTTCCCATTAGCCAAATTTTCAAGAAACTGTTTAATTAAAAATTAATTAATGCGTTGACAAAAGCTTTAAAAGTAAAAATTTTCATTTTAAATTTAAAAAAATTGGAAACTTCATAAATACCATTTAGAATTTTCGGAAATTCTAAAAGCAGCTTATCTTAATGCATTTTTGCATAATTTATACTTTAACAGCGTCAAAACACTCGGAGTATTAACTGGAGGTTTGTTTTTAATTTAATTTATTATCGGTTTTAAGGTGCACTTAACTTTTCAATTAAAGGTATTAAAGCAAAGGAGAGGCTTAGCAATTAAATAACACCCCAACTAATTCCAAAATAATATAAAAAAAGGAAGGGAATAGTTAATATTTTTAAAAGCGTATTTTTTAAGGAAAATCCTTTCAGTCCACTAAAGTATATCCTGGAGGAAAAGGAAGCTTTTATCTATCTTACACCTCTCCAAAAAGTCAAGATGAGCACGCTTATTTGAAAAACTATCGAGGATGTGGTAGTAAAAAGGATGGAAATAAAGAAGTTGTGTTTGTAAATAAAGAAAAAACAGTGATGTGTTATGAACCGAACACTGATTTCAATTGCTCTCAATGTAAGCTGCAATTTAGGAGAGGAATTCAACATTTATTTACCAGAAAATTTCTTTACTGTACAATTATAAAGCTTCGCCTTTTTTTCTCTCTCGAATTAAACTTTTGTTACAGCAAACTACCCTTAAGGGAAATATTCTTATATTCTTGTTTGCTTGTGTGTTTGTATTGTATTAACAACTTACAACGAAAATGAAATTGCATAGGAAGCTTTGAAATATGTATGTTCGTCTTTACTACCACTTGTGATACTTAAACAAAATAAAATCTCTTTTTACCTTTTGCTAAAAGCAAAAGAAGTAATTTTTAAAATAATATATAACTTTTTTTTTATATTTGCCCCAAGTGCTTTTTTTTATTTGACGGAATAAACTTTTAATTTAAGGGCGTTTTGGTGTCGTGTCCAGAAACTGTTCTTGTTGCGACAGCATACAATATGAGGGTGTATTTAATCCCTAATATTGTTAGGGTTCAATTACATAATTTGGCACATTTCAATCCATAATTCTTTCTGATGGCTTTTACAAGAGAGGTAATAACGATGAATTGTTATTTGATAGCTTTGCGTTGTTTGTTTCGCTAAATTCATGATTCCTACATGTTACAATAGTTGCTAGGACAATAAGACATAACTGTACGCATTTGAGAATAACTTTCCGGCCTAGACCAGTAATAGTTTCCGCTAAAGGTCTTGTTTGCATGACAGTTGTAATTTTATTAACTGTCAGATTAAGTCCGTCGTTTATAAATTAACAATGATTGTGTATAACGCGAAGGGAAGCGAATTCCCGGACACCTGTAGTAATTGCTGGAAGCTTTTCCACATAGTTACACACAAATTACACTATTGTATTAAAATAAAGGGAATTAACCTCTGAATTAACTTACAAAGAAAGGGCGTTTGTTTACAAATAACGTATTATGGTAAAATATAAAACCAAAACAATCGCTATTAAATTTGTTCAATTGCAAATGTTATCATTTAGCTACAGATTGGTGGGTGGGAAATGTAATTACACGTGAAAAGTAGGTAATTTTGTTTCAATAATTAAACTAACGTGCAGTAATAACGTGCAGTTCTACTAAGTGCTCGATTACATTGATTTAATGTTCACACATAGACCATCAAAGTAACATTATATCGAGAGACTTGAGAAATGTTTAAAATGCAACGATTGCTTATTTTTATTTTTAATCGATGTACAGTCAGCCTCATAATTAATAAATAATCAATAACCACCCCTTCTGTCCTTTTGTCGTTGTTGGCTAATAACCACCCTGGCGTATAGCGTATAGCCAGGGTGGCCAATAATTGTGAGGCGAACTGTACTTCATGAGTGTTTAACTTTTGTTATTTTCCAAAATTTTTATTAGAGCTTAAGCCGTATTAGAATTATTTGCATAAAATAACAATCTTGTTTTCTCTCTGACTTTTATTTAACGTTGCTTTACAAAATAAACTTTTTTAATGCAACGTTTTATGCTCTGCTCTGCATTATAGCACACTTAGAGTTTTTTCTACAGTGAAATTTACTTTGTAAATGACACTACTTCGTACACCCGCCATATTGAATTTTGACATTTCTCTACTATAAGATATTTTATACGTGTTTACACGTATTATTTTAAAACATTTTCTTGAAACAACCCTCTCTAGAACTAGAAGACAATTGTAAAATAACACATGTAAACTGTATTCTTTTGTGTGTCGATTTTACCAACCAATCACTTGAGAGTTTGCTTCTATTTAACAATTTAAAAGTACTAAATGTCGTAAAAACCATTTACACATTTTTGCGCTATACACTATATAAGTTTATAGGGATTAAAAATATCTGAGGTATACAAACTATGTAGATTTTTATCTTTAGTAAAACAAGATGACTACGATAGCCATAAACGATTGTACCGAGTGCCCACGATCAAACTGAAACATAGTCAAATTCAAATAATTGTATTAATTTGACATTATCATGGCTGCTCATAGTTTTTCAAATTATGGAAATATTTAAATTGTATCTTCAATGTCTTAAAAGTCATTAATTAAGAAGTATTTAGTATCAACAGACTCAGAAAATGATTCTCTCTCAATCAATATCATTACCGTTCTTGTAGAAGAAGCTGTTGAACAGCCAACTGCAAACGTAATTCCCTGTGTTATTTGGCTATGTTCCAAATGTAATATGCGATTTCAACACCCTGACTAGCCTAGTCGGAGACAGGAAGGGGTCGTAGCTATGAAATAAAACACACTTTGACAATTAAACAAGACAAAAATGTTTTAAAAAAAAATTAAAAACAACGCTTTGTAACTAGGGGTACCAATACAAAGAAAAACAAAATCTTGATTAAGAGTGAAAAAAGATGACAATGTCAACCACCAAAATACAATATCTCTGATGTTAAGATGACTCGGTTCCTGGGATGGCTTTCCTTCTAGACCACCAAACCTCGCTCTAAGACCCTAAACGGACCTCCAAACGAGACCAACAGACCTGAAAGGGACATTGACTTGGCTTCCTTCTAGACCACGCCACGAGGCCTCCTTCTAAGACCCTAAACGGACCTCCAAATGGGACCAACAGACCTGAAAGGGACATTGACTTGGCTTTCTTCTAGACCACGAGGCCTCGTTCTAAGACCCTAAACGGACCTCTGGACGAGACCAACAGACCTGAAAGGAACACGGACTTGGCTTCCTTCCTGACTATCAGACCTCGCTCTAAGACCCCGAACAAACCTCTGAACGATATCAACAGATTTGAAAGGAACACGGACTTGGCTTCCTTTCACACGACCAGATTTCGCTCTAAGGCTCTAAACGGACCTCCGAACGAGACTAACAGACCTGAAAGGGACATTGACTTGGCTTCCATCCTGACCATCCGACCTCGCTCTAAGACCCTAAACGAACCTCTGAACGATACCAACAGATTTGAAAGGAACACGGACTTGGCTTCCTTTCACACCACCAGATTTCGCTCTAAGGCTCTAAACGGACCTCCGAACGAGACTAACAGACTTGAAAGGGACATTGACTTGGCTTCCATCCTGACCATCCGACCTCGCTCTAAGACCCTAAACGAACCTCTGAACGATACCAACAGATTTGAAAGGAACACGGACTTGGCTTCCTTTCACACCACCAGATTTCGCTCTAAGGCTCTAAACGGACCTCCGAACGAGACTAACAGACCTGAAAGGGACATTGACTTGGCTTCCATCCTGACCATCCGACCTCGCTCTAAGACCCTAAACGAACCTCTGAACGATACCAACAGATTTGAAAGGAACACGGACTTGGCTTTCTTTCACACCACCAGATTTCGCTCTAAGGCTCTAAACGGACCTCCGAACGAGACTAACAGACCTGAAAGGTACACGGACTTGGCTTCCATCCTGACCATCCGACCTCGCTCTAAGACTCTAAACGAACCTCTGAACGATACCAATAGATTTGAAAGGAACACGGACTTGGCTTCCTTTCACACCACCAGATTTCGCTCTAAGGCTCTAAACGGTCCTCCGAACGAGACCAACAGACCTGAAAGGGACATTGACTTGGCTTCCTTCTAGACCACGAGGCCTCGTTCTAAGACCCTAAAAGGACCTATGAACGAGACCACAGACCTGAAAGGAAACGGACTTGGCTTCCTTCCTGACTAACAGACCTCGCTCTAACACCCCAAACGAACCTCTGAACGATACCAACATATTTGAAAGGAACACGACTTGGCTTCCTTTCAAACGACCAGATTTCGCTCTAAGGCTCTAAACGGACCTCCAAACGAGACCAACAGACCTGAAAGGGACATTGACTTGGCTTCCTTCTAGACCACGCCACGAGGCCTCCTTCTAAGACCCTAAACGGACCTCCAAATGGGACCAACAGACCTGAAAGGGACATTGACTTGGCTTTCTTCTAGACCACGAGGCCTCGTTCTAAGACCCTAAACGGACCTCTGGACGAGACCAACAGACCTGAAAGGAACACGGACTTGGCTTCCTTCCTGACTATCAGACCTCGCTCTAAGACCCCGAACAAACCTCTGAACGATATCAACAGATTTGAAAGGAACACGGACTTGGCTTCCTTTCACACGACCAGATTTCGCTCTAAGGCTCTAAACGGACCTCCGAACGAGACTAACAGACCTGAAAGGGACATTGACTTGGCTTCCATCCTGACCATCCGACCTCGCTCTAAGACCCTAAACGAACCTCTGAACGATACCAACAGATTTGAAAGGAACACGGACTTGGCTTCCTTTCACACCACCAGATTTCGCTCTAAGGCTCTAAACGGACCTCCGAACGAGACTAACAGACTTGAAAGGGACATTGACTTGGCTTCCATCCTGACCATCCGACCTCGCTCTAAGACCCTAAACGAACCTCTGAACGATACCAACAGATTTGAAAGGAACACGGACTTGGCTTCCTTTCACACCACCAGATTTCGCTCTAAGGCTCTAAACGGACCTCCGAACGAGACTAACAGACCTGAAAGGGACATTGACTTGGCTTCCATCCTGACCATCCGACCTCGCTCTAAGACCCTAAACGAACCTCTGAACGATACCAACAGATTTGAAAGGAACACGGACTTGGCTTTCTTTCACACCACCAGATTTCGCTCTAAGGCTCTAAACGGACCTCCGAACGAGACTAACAGACCTGAAAGGTACACGGACTTGGCTTCCATCCTGACCATCCGACCTCGCTCTAAGACTCTAAACGAACCTCTGAACGATACCAATAGATTTGAAAGGAACACGGACTTGGCTTCCTTTCACACCACCAGATTTCGCTCTAAGGCTCTAAACGGTCCTCCGAACGAGACCAACAGACCTGAAAGGGACATTGACTTGGCTTCCTTCTAGACCACGAGGCCTCGTTCTAAGACCCTAAAAGGACCTATGAACGAGACCACAGACCTGAAAGGAAACGGACTTGGCTTCCTTCCTGACTAACAGACCTCGCTCTAACACCCCAAACGAACCTCTGAACGATACCAACATATTTGAAAGGAACACGGACTTGGCTTCCTTTCACACCACCAGATTTCGCTCTAAGGCTCTAAACGGACCTCCGAACGAGACCAACAGACCTGAAAGGGACATTGACTTGGCTTCCTTCTAGACCACGAGGCCTCGTTCTAAGACCCTAAAAGGACCTATGAACGAGACCACAGACCTGAAAGGAAACGGACTTGGCTTCCTTCCTGACTAACAGACCTCGCTCTAACACCCCAAACGAACCTCTGAACGATACCAACATATTTGAAAGGAACACGACTTGGCTTCCTTTCACACGACCAGATTTCGCTCTAAGGCTCTAAACGGACCTCCAAACGAGACCAACAGACCTGAAAGGGACATTGACTTGGCTTCCTTCTAGACCACGCCACGAGGCCTCCTTCTAAGACCCTAAACGGACCTCCAAATGGGACCAACAGACCTGAAAGGGACATTGACTTGGCTTTCTTCTAGACCACGAGGCCTCGTTCTAAGACCCTAAACGGACCTCTGGACGAGACCAACAGACCTGAAAGGAACACGGACTTGGCTTCCTTCCTGACTATCAGACCTCGCTCTAAGACCCCGAACAAACCTCTGAACGATATCAACAGATTTGAAAGGAACACGGACTTGGCTTCCTTTCACACGACCAGATTTCGCTCTAAGGCTCTAAACGGACCTCCGAACGAGACTAACAGACCTGAAAGGGACATTGACTTGGCTTCCATCCTGACCATCCGACCTCGCTCTAAGACCCTAAACGAACCTCTGAACGATACCAACAGATTTGAAAGGAACACGGACTTGGCTTCCTTTCACACCACCAGATTTCGCTCTAAGGCTCTAAACGGACCTCCGAACGAGACTAACAGACTTGAAAGGGACATTGACTTGGCTTCCATCCTGACCATCCGACCTCGCTCTAAGACCCTAAACGAACCTCTGAACGATACCAACAGATTTGAAAGGAACACGGACTTGGCTTCCTTTCACACCACCAGATTTCGCTCTAAGGCTCTAAACGGACCTCCGAACGAGACTAACAGACCTGAAAGGGACATTGACTTGGCTTCCATCCTGACCATCCGACCTCGCTCTAAGACCCTAAACGAACCTCTGAACGATACCAACAGATTTGAAAGGAACACGGACTTGGCTTTCTTTCACACCACCAGATTTCGCTCTAAGGCTCTAAACGGACCTCCGAACGAGACTAACAGACCTGAAAGGTACACGGACTTGGCTTCCATCCTGACCATCCGACCTCGCTCTAAGACTCTAAACGAACCTCTGAACGATACCAATAGATTTGAAAGGAACACGGACTTGGCTTCCTTTCACACCACCAGATTTCGCTCTAAGGCTCTAAACGGTCCTCCGAACGAGACCAACAGACCTGAAAGGGACATTGACTTGGCTTCCTTCTAGACCACGAGGCCTCGTTCTAAGACCCTAAAAGGACCTATGAACGAGACCACAGACCTGAAAGGAAACGGACTTGGCTTCCTTCCTGACTAACAGACCTCGCTCTAACACCCCAAACGAACCTCTGAACGATACCAACATATTTGAAAGGAACACGACTTGGCTTCCTTTCACACGACCAGATTTCGCTCTAAGGCTCTAAACGGACCTCCAAACGAGACCAACAGACCTGAAAGGGACATTGACTTGGCTTCCTTCTAGACCACGCCACGAGGCCTCCTTCTAAGACCCTAAACGGACCTCCAAATGGGACCAACAGACCTGAAAGGGACATTGACTTGGCTTTCTTCTAGACCACGAGGCCTCGTTCTAAGACCCTAAACGGACCTCTGGACGAGACCAACAGACCTGAAAGGAACACGGACTTGGCTTCCTTCCTGACTATCAGACCTCGCTCTAAGACCCCGAACAAACCTCTGAACGATATCAACAGATTTGAAAGGAACACGGACTTGGCTTCCTTTCACACGACCAGATTTCGCTCTAAGGCTCTAAACGGACCTCCGAACGAGACTAACAGACCTGAAAGGGACATTGACTTGGCTTCCATCCTGACCATCCGACCTCGCTCTAAGACCCTAAACGAACCTCTGAACGATACCAACAGATTTGAAAGGAACACGGACTTGGCTTCCTTTCACACCACCAGATTTCGCTCTAAGGCTCTAAACGGACCTCCGAACGAGACTAACAGACTTGAAAGGGACATTGACTTGGCTTCCATCCTGACCATCCGACCTCGCTCTAAGACCCTAAACGAACCTCTGAACGATACCAACAGATTTGAAAGGAACACGGACTTGGCTTCCTTTCACACCACCAGATTTCGCTCTAAGGCTCTAAACGGACCTCCGAACGAGACTAACAGACCTGAAAGGGACATTGACTTGGCTTCCATCCTGACCATCCGACCTCGCTCTAAGACCCTAAACGAACCTCTGAACGATACCAACAGATTTGAAAGGAACACGGACTTGGCTTTCTTTCACACCACCAGATTTCGCTCTAAGGCTCTAAACGGACCTCCGAACGAGACTAACAGACCTGAAAGGGACATTGACTTGGCTTCCATCCTGACCATCCGACCTCGCTCTAAGACCCTAAACGAACCTCTGAACGATACCAACATATTTGAAAGGAACACGACTTGGCTTCCTTTCACACGACCAGATTTCGCTCTAAGGCTCTAAACGGACCTCCAAACGAGACCAACAGACCTGAAAGGGACATTGACTTGGCTTCCTTCTAGACCACGCCACGAGGCCTCCTTCTAAGACCCTAAACGGACCTCCAAATGGGACCAACAGACCTGAAAGGGACATTGACTTGGCTTTCTTCTAGACCACGAGGCCTCGTTCTAAGACCCTAAACGGACCTCTGGACGAGACCAACAGACCTGAAAGGAACACGGACTTGGCTTCCTTCCTGACTATCAGACCTCGCTCTAAGACCCCGAACAAACCTCTGAACGATATCAACAGATTTGAAAGGAACACGGACTTGGCTTCCTTTCACACGACCAGATTTCGCTCTAAGGCTCTAAACGGACCTCCGAACGAGACTAACAGACCTGAAAGGGACATTGACTTGGCTTCCATCCTGACCATCCGACCTCGCTCTAAGACCCTAAACGAACCTCTGAACGATACCAACAGATTTGAAAGGAACACGGACTTGGCTTCCTTTCACACCACCAGATTTCGCTCTAAGGCTCTAAACGGACCTCCGAACGAGACTAACAGACTTGAAAGGGACATTGACTTGGCTTCCATCCTGACCATCCGACCTCGCTCTAAGACCCTAAACGAACCTCTGAACGATACCAACAGATTTGAAAGGAACACGGACTTGGCTTCCTTTCACACCACCAGATTTCGCTCTAAGGCTCTAAACGGACCTCCGAACGAGACTAACAGACCTGAAAGGGACATTGACTTGGCTTCCATCCTGACCATCCGACCTCGCTCTAAGACCCTAAACGAACCTCTGAACGATACCAACAGATTTGAAAGGAACACGGACTTGGCTTTCTTTCACACCACCAGATTTCGCTCTAAGGCTCTAAACGGACCTCCGAACGAGACTAACAGACCTGAAAGGTACACGGACTTGGCTTCCATCCTGACCATCCGACCTCGCTCTAAGACTCTAAACGAACCTCTGAACGATACCAATAGATTTGAAAGGAACACGGACTTGGCTTCCTTTCACACCACCAGATTTCGCTCTAAGGCTCTAAACGGTCCTCCGAACGAGACCAACAGACCTGAAAGGGACATTGACTTGGCTTCCTTCTAGACCACGAGGCCTCGTTCTAAGACCCTAAAAGGACCTATGAACGAGACCACAGACCTGAAAGGAAACGGACTTGGCTTCCTTCCTGACTAACAGACCTCGCTCTAACACCCCAAACGAACCTCTGAACGATACCAACATATTTGAAAGGAACACGGACTTGGCTTCCTTTCACACCACCAGATTTCGCTCTAAGGCTCTAAACGGACCTCCGAACGAGACTAACAGACCTGAAAGGGACATTGACTTGGCTTCCATCCTGACCATCCGACCTCGCTCTAAGACCCTAAACGAACCTCTGAACGATACCAACAGATTTGAAAGGAACACGGACTTGGCTTTCTTTCACACCACCAGATTTCGCTCTAAGGCTCTAAACGGACCTCCGAACGAGACTAACAGACCTGAAAGGTACACGGACTTGGCTTCCATCCTGACCATCCGACCTCGCTCTAAGACTCTAAACGAACCTCTGAACGATACCAACAGATTTGAAAGGAACACGGACTTGGCTTCCTTTCACACCACCAGATTTCGCTCTAAGGCTCTAAACGGACCTCCGAACGAGACTAACAGACCTGAAAGGGACATTGACTTGGCTTCCATCCTGACCATCCGACCTCGCTCTAAGACCCTAAACGAACCTCTGAACGATACCAACAGATTTGAAAGGAACACGGACTTGGCTTCCTTTCACACCACCAGATTTCGCTCTAAGGCTCTAAACGGACCTCCGAACGAGACTAACAGACCTGAAAGGGACATTGACTTGGCTTCCATCCTGACCATCCGACCTCGCTCTAAGACCCTAAACGAACCTCTGAACGATACCAACAGATTTGAAAGGAACACGGACTTGGCTTTCTTTCACACCACCAGATTTCGCTCTAAGGCTCTAAACGGACCTCCGAACGAGACTAACAGACCTGAAAGGTACACGGACTTGGCTTCCATCCTGACCATCCGACCTCGCTCTAAGACTCTAAACGAACCTCTGAACGATACCAATAGATTTGAAAGGAACACGGACTTGGCTTCCTTTCACACCACCAGATTTCGCTCTAAGGCTCTAAACGGTCCTCCGAACGAGACCAACAGACCTGAAAGGGACATTGACTTGGCTTCCTTCTAGACCACGAGGCCTCGTTCTAAGACCCTAAAAGGACCTATGAACGAGACCACAGACCTGAAAGGAAACGGACTTGGCTTCCTTCCTGACTAACAGACCTCGCTCTAACACCCCAAACGAACCTCTGAACGATACCAACATATTTGAAAGGAACACGGACTTGGCTTCCTTTCACACCACCAGATTTCGATCTAAGGCTCTAAACGGACCTCCGAACGAGACTAACAGACCTGAAAGGGACATTGACTTGGCTTCCATCCTGACCATCCGACCTCGCTCTAAGACCCTAAACGAACCTCTGAACGATACCAACAGATTTGAAAGGAACACGGACTTGGCTTCCTTTCACACCCCCAGATTTTGCTGTATGGCTCTAAACGGACCTCCGAACGAGACTAACAGACCTGAAAGGTACACGGACTTGGCTTCCATCCTGACCATCCGACCTCGCTCTAAGATTCTAAACGAACCTCTGAACGATACCAATAGATTTGAAAGGAACACGGACTTGGCTTCCTTTCACACCACCAGATTTCGCTCTAAGGCTCTAAACGGACCTCCGAACGAGACTAACAGACCTGAAAGGAACACGGACTTGGCTTCCATCCTGACCATCCGACCTCGCTCTAAGACCCTAAACGAACCTCTGAACGATACCAACAGATTTGAAAGGAACACGGACTTAGCTTCCTATTAGACCATTAGAGTTCACTCGAGAGTTCACTCTAAGACTATAATCGTGAGCAGTCGATCAGGCACGTAACTACGGTAGGGTCAGGGTGCATCCAAGCCCACCTAAAATTTTGCTGGACCATTAATACGCGAAAATCCAAGTGTTAATCTTAAATTCCCCACAAAATATTTCAATTTAGTCCATTCACAAAAATTTGTGAATGGGCCCAGGGGCTTATTTGATTTTACTAAGCTAGTTACGTGCCTGCACTCGATATTATGTTTAAGTAAATTTTATGTGAGTTTTCCAGGTACTGGGTGTTCCACTGGTAGAGTGCACTGATTGAACTAATTAAAATTGATTAGGTAATTACTAGAATAGTCGCGTGGGATCTATGTATCAAACCATTACTTTATTTGATCTAAATATCCAATAATATACATTTAAAAAATGTATATTATTGGAATATAAATAAATAAAAAATTTAAATAATTTAAATAAAT
This sequence comes from Malthinus seriepunctatus, assembly GCA_963924605.1. Taxonomy (NCBI): domain Eukaryota; kingdom Metazoa; phylum Arthropoda; class Insecta; order Coleoptera; family Cantharidae; genus Malthinus; species Malthinus seriepunctatus. Next base: position 3,020,062 of record OZ004602.1, read on the forward strand.
TTAAATAAAAAATGTATATTAAAAGTGTTTCATTTAAAAAATGCAAGTTTGATCTGTAGCCTTAAAAAGCTCTCACAACTCCTCGTCTCACCTTAACTTTCAATTTTTTCAACTTCTATATGTAGACACCGCCTACACACCATTTGGGACACCCTGTGTACCTGAGGGGCTGAAATTGAAATTTTTTTAAAATTGTTAAAACTCTTCATTTTTAAATTAGAAATTAATTCGTTAAAAAGTTTTAATTATGTTAATTAATTGTTATTTAGGTTTAAATTCCATTTCGTATACTCTTTGAAAACTTCAAACTTTATTAAATTTTATCTATTAAGTTTTTAAATTAAATTTTTGAAAAGATTTTTCTTTTTTAAACACAAAAACTAAATTAAAACGTATAATACATTTATATTAAAAATTTTACAAACCCTTTTTTTATAAAGATTTATTTATAGCATTTTAAAGAAACATAAGGATAAATTATATCCAGGTTTTGATATCTGGAGAAATTGGATGTAAAGATTATCATCGAATTGCCATGCTCTTACAACTGTTGAAGAACAATGGTATAATCTAAAATGCTATTAGAATAATAAGATTACACTTTCTAACTTTAAATGACAAATTTATTGACATGAAACTTTTAGAGATAAGCAACCAATCTTTGAGCAAAATAAAGTTGCAATATTAAAACTCCCAAAGACCAAAAGGAAATTATAATAAGAGTAATTTAGTATTTCTTGCGTACTTATGGAAAACTACTTCTCTTATCCATTTATTAAAAAAATTTAAATTGCGCAATTTTGAAAACTAAAGAATTTAATTATGTTTTGAATAAAAACTTTAGCTTGGTAGTTTTTCTCAATTATGTCATGAATTTTAATTAGTAATTTTCTATTTTTATAAAATTTTAATTATAAAAATCATTTACAAGTAAATTTCCTCTGTAATTTCAGGAATTTGGCTATTAGTTTTTCTGATAACAAAAAAAATTAAATTCATTGTTAGCTAGTTTTTCTCATTCTATTGGTATTTAGCTCCCGTTTTCTACAAAATCTTTAATTGTTCAGCGTTTTCCCATTCTTTGTATGGGCGTCGTAAGGTTTTAGTTCTTGAGGATGTCTTTAACGGTTGCCCGGGAGAGATTTCTACATTGGTAGAATTTTCACGAATTACCCTACCGTTAGGGGTTGCGAATACTGCGGTGAGAGGAAACACTCGGTGGTAGAAGTCCACTAAAGACCAAACTTTGATTGTTCAAATGAAAATGTCTTTTTTCTTTTTTGGAAAATTTTTGTGCTGTAGGTATTTTCTTAATGCTTTTTAATTTGATTTGGATTAGATTGCTTTTAGCCAACTTACACTTAATCCGCTTAATCAGGCCCATTGTGCAATCTTCCGAGAGGTGCCTCCTTCTGAGTCACTCATCGAGTCATCCCAACTTTAAGATAAAATCGAGCAGCTTAGTTAATTTCTTTCAACCTAAGTTAGGTTAATCGTTTCTAACCTAAGTTAAGTGAGCCTCTTCTAACCTAAGTTAGATTAGCCTCTTCCAATCTAAGGAGAGTAGCTTCTTCTAACTTAAGTTAGGTTAGCCTCTTTTAACCTAAATTAGATTAGCGTCTTCTAAGTTATGATAGTTTCTTCTAACCTAAGTTATGATAATCTCATCAAACCTGAGTTAGGTCAATCACTTCTAACCAAACTTGGGGTAGCCTTTTCTAACCTAGGGTAAATTAGCTTCTTCTAACCTAAGTTAGATTGATTGCTTCTGCCGTTTCTATCGTAAGTTATGTCTCTTCTACTCTAAGTTAGGTTAATCGCTTCTAACCTAAGTTATGTCTCTTCTAACCTAAGTTTAGTTAATTTCTTTCAACCTAAGTTAGGTTAATCGTTTCTAACCTAAGTCAAGTGAGCCTCTTCAAACCTAAGTTAGAGTAGCCTCTTCCAATCTAAGATGGGTAACTTCTTCTAACTGAAGTTAGGTTAGCCTCTTTTAACCTAAATTAGATTAGCGTCTTCTAAGTTATGATAGTTTCTTCTAACCTAAGTTATGATAATCTCATCAAACGTGAGTTAGGTCGGTCACTTCTAACCAAACTTGGGGTAGCCTCTTCTAACCTACGGTAAATTAGCTTCTTCTAACCTAAGTTAGATTGATTGCTTCTGTCGCTTCTATCGTAAGTTATGTCTCTTCTACTATAAGGCGGGTTAATCGCTGCTAACCTAAGTTATGTCTCTTCTAACCTAAGTTAATTTAATTTCTTTCAACCTAAGTTAGGTTAATCGTTTCTAACCTAAGTCAAGTGAGCCTCTTCTAACCTAAGTTAGAGTAGCCTCTTCCAATCTAAGGTGGGCAACTTCTTCTAACTTAAGTTAGGTTAGCCTCTTTTAACCTAAATTAGATTAGCGTCTTCTAAGTTATGATAGTTTCTTCTAACCTAAGTTATGATAATCTCACCAAACCTGAGTTAGGTCGATCACTTCTAACCAAACTTGGGGTAGCCTTTTCTAACCTAGGGCAAATTAGCTTCTTCTAACCTAAGTTAGGTTGATTGCTTCTGTCGCTTCTATCGTAAGTTATGTCTGTTCTACTCTAAGTTAGGTTAATCGCTTATAACCTAAGTTATGTCTCTTCTAACCATAGTTAAGTTAACCTCTTTCAACCTAAGTTAGGTTAACTGTAACGATGCCCGTGAGTATTCGCAGATGTAATCGAGACAGGTTGAGCTAGTATTTTGCGTGTCGTGTTGAAGAAACAGAAATTGCTGCTTTGCCTTGTCTAACAGCCCGTTCCTTTCGAGCACATATATCTATGTGGGCTTAGTGTTTTTGTTTTATGAGGACGTTGAGACTGCTGACTGTCAGAGTCTGGGTCGGTTCCGGCTTAGTCGGGTAGGAGCCCGAGCTCTGCCTTACCGTCCTTACCAGCTCATCTGCTCTTTCATTGTCTTCGTGCCCTTTGATCCAGTAGATTTAAATGCTGTCTTAGACCAGCTTCGAAGTTATTCTCTGGCGGTTCAGCCGCCCATTCACACATTCAGCACCCATTCGGGTAGGAGCCCTAACCCTGCCTTAACAGCTTATCTGCACTATCATTGCTTTCGTTACCTTGGTGCCCTTTTGATCCAGTAGATTTAAATGATGTCTTAGACCAGCTTCGAAGTTATTCTCTGACGGTTCAGCCCGCGATTCAGACCGCGATAGCAGCCCTACTGTCCAATAGTATATGTATGGGTCGTCTCTCTTTTACCATTTTGGCACTTTCCAGAATGCCATTAAATTGAGCTTGGAAAACCGAAGAGAATATTCCTAATGGTATCCTGATATTTATTTCTAGTTCAGGTGAGAAGGTTCCTGTCTCTGAGTCAGATTCGGTTTTTGACCTATCGGTAAAGATATGGATATCAGCAGTACCGGGATCTCGTGCTGTTAACAAATTAATAATGCTTTTGTTGTATATGTATTTGGGTGTAATACGGTCAGATCTGAGTTCTTGTAGAAGCAATTTTTTAGAATTAACCTCTGTAATGTTCTTGTGACCGGTACTCCCACTTCTCTGGTTGTCCACAGCTCTAAATCGCGCAGTTTTAGAGCCGATCTCAGTGCCATTTCCTCCACGTGTAAGTCAAGTGGAGACAGATATAAAAGCGTCTCTAGCTGCGGTGGGTGTGATTCTCATAGCTCCAGTGATTGATAGTGATTGCAAGATGCCAATCTTTGCACTTATAGGAATTTATGCTTTTTAAATTTTCGATTTGTGGGTAAATTCAAATTGTAAGAACAGTGATTTTCATTTAGTACATTTTTGCATTTTAAATTTAGTTTTCAAAATTTACACACCTGTATTGTTCATTCTTGGTGGGGATGTCGTACAGTTTTAGTTTTTGCAAACCCCTGGAGAGCCTAAAAATGTTAGAAGTCACGAAATCTTGAAGATATTGTCGTATTGGATAATGATCAATTTTACAGCACTTGCCACAACTATTTCATTAAGGGCGAGTTTCATAAAGGGTGCTAAGCACTTGCTCAACTTAAGTTTGAGATCGCGGACTAAAGGGCGGATTTCATAAAGGGTGCTAAGCACTTGCTCAACTTAAGATCGAGATCGCAGACTTAAGTCCGTTTCATAAAGCTTTCTCAAACTCGAACAGTTACGTGTCGCCGCTTTCGGCAGTTATCGGTTGAAAACAAACGTAAAGAACGAGTTGGCCAAATTTCGAAAAGGTTGGCAGTTTGCTTGTTTTCAACCGATAACCGCCGAAAGCGGCGACGTAACTGTTCGAGTTTGTGGTCGATCTCGAACTTAAGTCTCGCAAGTGCTCAGCACCCTTTATGAGACTCAACCTAAAATTCCGTTTCATAAAGCTTTCTCAAACTCGAACAGTTAAGTCGCCGCTTTCGGCAGTTATCGGTTGAAAACAAATGTAAAGAACGAGTTGCCCAAGTTTCGAAAAGGTTGGCAGTTTATTTCTTTTCTACCGATAACCGCCGAAAGAGGCGACGTAACTGTTCGAGTTTGAGAAAGCTTCATCCCGATCTCGAACTTAAGTCGGGGAAGTGCTCAGCACCCTTTATGAAACTCGACCTAAAAGACCCACTATAAATGCACTGTTGGGATCCTGTAACTATTAGGGATACGCTACTGACCCTTTGCCCCTATCCTACCAATTGCTAAATATTTTTAGAAGAGAGCTTACGAGTAAGTTGCGGGTGGTGGATCCAGGGAGCTGCGATTGGGGCGATGGTTCCATTATTGAATTCGCCGTCCTATGTTGGCAAAGCCACTGATAATAAAAAAAAAACGACGCGCTTCCCTAAAGAGATTTTTAAATCAACCTCTGTTGATCTTTTAAAAAGTTGAGTTCTCAATTTCTAGGTTGTACGATTGAAGCGAGTAAACTGTGTGGCGCCCTGTTATTATCATCTTATACTCGCCTTTGTCCACTGTTCTGCTAGCGATGTCAAAAAATTTATTTAATACAAAATATAGAATTTCTGTAGATTCTTCTCAAAACTCAGATGCCAGTATGTTCAGTGATTAACCATCATGGTTTAGTTTTTAAATATTTTTGCTCAACGAAGCCAAAGTGTGAACGTTCTATCGTGCATAACTCATGCTTTAAATCAAAATTGTTGTTGAAATGGCAATTTTGCTATGACACTAGAATTATCTTGAATTCACCCGAGACGAGACGCTTAATCAACTATTCAACAAATGTGTGTACACCAAGGATTGTGCAAAACTGCATAGTTACATCGAGTTAATCGAATTTAGTTCTGATCGTCCGTCATTGTTAATTCCATAATTTTGTAGAACTACTACAATTCAAATCTGAAATTTGAAAAATAAAGCCAAAGAAACCAGACGAAATATTATTCTGGGTCTTTAAAACCAGCAGCACATAGTAAAAATTTTCATAAATATATTTATAAAACTTGTTTTGACAATGTGCTCGGCTATATTTACGAAGTTTTTATAAAAACTGTATTTATGAAATTATGCGACTTCATGTAAATATTTTGACGTGACGTCACATAAATACAAACGATTCTATTTGGACGAGTTCTATTGGTTTTTAATGCGAGCGTGCGCCTTGGTTTGTTTTCTGGTAGCACATGTGAAATATTTAAAAAATTTTTGTGGACCTTGCAAATTATGACAGTGTAGTATACCCAAAAAATGACATATTTTTATAAAAAAATTTATAAATATATTTATGAAAATATTCCTAGTCTGCTAGGGACTTAACACTAGGATAGCACTTGGAGGACTGCTACAATGATAACGTGTGCATTGGTAATTTTGAGATTAACTGGAAGTAATTTTTCATAAAAATGCGTGAAGGGTGGTTATTTACGTCGTTATATTAAAAATCACAAACAATTTGTTTTCATAAACTTTTTCATCGATCATCCGCTAGTTACACCTTTTTTTTATTATAATGGATCGTCATTGTTATTTTACTGCTAATAAAGAGTTAAACACACATCAAACCTGGGTTTAATATCTCGAAAGAAAATAAACAATTAAATTGAACATAAGTGGTAGTACGTTGTAGATACGTATACGTACCTACGTATTATTTTACGTGTTATTATACCTCCCTCGCGTTATAAACTTAATAGTCGTGTAACGTACAAAATTTACAATAACAATACGAATGTGTAGAAAATAAATGAAACAAGGGTAGTCAAATTTTGTTATCTAATGACTTCACCACAGGGTAATTAACTGTAGTCTGGAGGATGCATAATTAAATGCGTTTCATATTCTTTTTCTCTTCTTAATAGGAAGAAAAGAAGAGTTTTTATTATTTTATTTTTGAAACAGACTTATACTTTTTTACTTTTTAAAGTACAATGAAAAAGCTAAAAAGAAAATGTAATAAAAATAAAAGTTTACTTTCATAGTTTCAATCCGTTCCTATGTTCATTTTCCGTCAAGTATCTCATTTGTACCTTTATCACGATGGCCTTATCGAAAGCCACCCCAAAATAGTTCATATCCTGGCGGATCAATACGTGTAATGATGTGGAACAAAACTATTAATTATAATAACTGAAATTTAGTGCGAATTATTGAGCAAATTTCTCTTTTTATAGAGAGTGGTGTAAGTTAAAGAGGAGGAAATTCCCCAAAGCGGGGTTTTCCTTTTAAAATTCATATAGTGTGCATCTCCATATTTGAAAGTGGTCGTTGGGTATGGAAAAAGGAAAGTTTGGAAGTTTTCAAAAATGTGTCTGAGTGATTTGCAATTATTTTACAACTTGGAAAGAGTAGTAAAAAGTTTAATGTACGTTTATTGGTTTAAACTTGAACCTACGCACGTTTCGAGGTCAACAAATTTTATTTTTCATTAATATTTAATAAAGCAGGTATACCACGTAAAATTATCATTTGTATCATCATATTAAAATAAGTGCAAAACTTGAGCAAATATTTTTTCTCTTAACGTAATATTTTACATTTTGAGATAAAATATTTAAATCTTACAATTGAGAAGTTTTAAAATAGGAAAATTCGTGGTTTACTTCAAATATTAAGCTTTTAAATTGAGTTAAGTTCTGTAAATTTGTGAAAATTTTGAAATCATTTATTGCGCACGGAAACATTTATTAATAAAATATCCCCCTTTTTTATGTGACCTTAAGGGATTTAAAAATACACGGCAATGTCTTCTTAAGACTGTAAGAACTTAAGACAATTTTTTTCCCTTCTCAGAACGTGTGGCTAAAAATTTTTCTACTTTATACGCGAAAAAATCGTAAAAAATAATACATTTTTTTTCTCTTTACCTAATGTTTCATTTTACTTTCTGTAACATGACAAAATCTCTTCAACTTTTTAAACAAAAACAATGCTTTTTGCATCTTCTGCTTTGTAATTGATCTTAGAAGCTTTCGAGTTGATGGAACAAAATTTCCATAATGAAGTAGTTAGGATTGTTAAGAATTTAAATTAGGAACGCGTTTTTGAATACATTTTGTCCAAAAATTTACTTTTTTTTTAAAATTTCAACTATAAAGTACAGTTGGATGATTCACTGTTTCTACAAAGTCCAATAGCTTTCTCTAGAGAACATTAAATCACTTTTAATGCTTCAAGCACATAAAATAATTTTTAAATAAATTCAAATATTCAGAAATGATAAAAATTCAATACATATCGTACATGAATAATAGATAATTTTAATATTATAATGGTCGGGTTTATACTTGAAGGGGTGAAAATGAAAACAATTTATTACTAGTGTAATGGGTGGTATCATTAATAAAAATAAATAAATAATTTGCTCAAAAACGCTGCGCAAAGCAAGAAAATATAGATAGCTGTTAAGATTTTCACAATTTCAAAGTTAATTTTTTTCAAATACTTGAAATACAAATGGCACCCTTGTATATTAATTACATTCCAAAAGTACAGATAGCTAACAGAGAGCTCCCAGATAGCTGACAGAGAGCCAAAAGGGTGCGGATAGATATCCGACAGAGTGCCGATAGATAGCTAACAGAGAGCCAAAAGAGTGCAGATAGATATCCGACAGAGTGCTGATAGATAGCTAACAAAGAGCCGCCAAATAACTGACAGAGACCCGACAGATAGTCAACAGAGTGCCGATAGATATCTGACACAGTGCCGATAGATAGCTAACAGAGAGCCAAAAGAGTGCAGATAGATATCCGCCAGAGTGCTGATAGATAGCTAACAGAGAGCTCCCAGATAGCTGACAGAGAGCCAAAAGAGTGCAGATAGATATCCGACAGAGTGCCGATAGATAGCTAACAGAGAGCCGCCAGATAACTGACAGAGACCCGACAGATAGTCAACAGAGTGCCAATAGATATCCGACAGAGTGCCGATAGATAGCTAACAGAGAGCCAAAAGAGTGCAGATAGATATCCGACAGAGTGCAGATAGATAGCTAACAGAGAGCCGCCAAATAACTGACAGAGACCCGACAGATAGTCAACAGAGTGCCGATAGATATCCGACACAGTGCCGATAGATAGCTAACAGAGAGCCGAAAGAGTGCCGATAGATATCCGACAGAGTGCTGATAGATAGCTAACAGAGAGCTGCCAGATATCTGACAGAGTTGCGACAGATAGTAAACAGAGTGCCGATAGATATCCGACAGAGTGCCGATAGATAGCTAACAGATAGTCAAAAGAGTGCAGATAGATATCCGACAGAGTGCCGATAGTAGCTAACAGAGAGCCAAAAGAGTGCAGATAGATATCCGACATAGTGCTGATAGATAGCTAACGGAGAGCTGCCAGATATCTGACACGGTTGCGACAAATAGTAAACAGAGTGCCGATAGATATCTGACAGAGTGCCGATAGATAGCTAACAGAGAGCTAAAAGAGTGCCGATAGATATCCGACAGAGTGCCGATAGATAGCAAACAGAGAGCCAAAAGAGTGCAGATAGATATCCGACAGAGTGCCGATAGATAGCTAACAGAGAGCCAAAAGAGTGCAGATAGATATCCGACAGAGTGCCGATATATAGCTAACAGAGTGCTGCCAGATAGCTGACAGAGACCCGACAGATAGTCAACTGAGTACCGATAGATATCCGACAGAGTGCCTATAGATAACTAACAGAGAGCCAAAAGAGTGCCGATAGATATCCGACAGAGTGCCGATAGATAGCTAACAGAGAGCCGCCAAATAACTGACAGAGACCCGACAGATAGTCAACAGAGTGCCAATAGATATCCGACAGAGTGCCGATAGATAGCTAACAGAGAGCCAAAAGAGTGCAGATAGATATCCGACAGAGTGCTGATAGATAGCTAACAAAGAGCCGCCAAATAACTGACAGAGACCCGACAGATAGTCAACAGAGTGCCGATAGATATCTGACAGAGTGCCGATAGATAGCTAACAGAGAGCTAAAAGAGTGCAGATAGATATCCGACAGAGTGCCGATAGATAGCTAACAGAGAGCCAAAAGAGTGCAGATAGATATCCGCCAGAGTGCTGATAGATAGCTAACAGAGAGCTCCCAGATAGCTGACAGAGAGCCAAAAGAGTGCAGATAGATATCCGACAGAGTGCCGATAGATAGCTAACAGAGAGCCGCCAGATAACTGACAGAGACCCGACAGATAGTCAACAGAGTGCCAATAGATATCCGACAGAGTGCCGATAGATAGCTAACAGAGAGCCAAAAGAGTGCAGATAGATATCCGACAGAGTGCAGATAGATAGCTAACAGAGAGCCGCCAAATAACTGACAGAGACCCGACAGATAGTCAACAGAGTGCCGATAGATATCCGACACAGTGCCGATAGATAGCTAACAGAGAGCCGAAAGAGTGCCGATAGATATCCGACAGAGTGCTGATAGATAGCTAACAGAGAGCTGCCAGATATCTGACAGAGTTGCGACAGATAGTAAACAGAGTGCCGATAGATATCCGACAGAGTGCCGATAGATAGCTAACAGATAGTCAAAAGAGTGCAGATAGATATCCGACAGAGTGCCGATAGTAGCTAACAGAGAGCCAAAAGAGTGCAGATAGATATCCGACATAGTGCTGATAGATAGCTAACGGAGAGCTGCCAGATATCTGACACGGTTGCGACAAATAGTAAACAGAGTGCCGATAGATATCTGACAGAGTGCCGATAGATAGCTAACAGAGAGCTAAAAGAGTGCCGATAGATATCCGACAGAGTGCCGATAGATAGCAAACAGAGAGCCAAAAGAGTGCAGATAGATATCCGACAGAGTGCCGATAGATAGCTAACAGAGAGCCAAAAGAGTGCAGATAGATATCCGACAGAGTGCCGATATATAGCTAACAGAGTGCTGCCAGATAGCTGACAGAGACCCGACAGATAGTCAACTGAGTACCGATAGATATCCGACAGAGTGCCTATAGATAACTAACAGAGAGCCAAAAGAGTGCCGATAGATATCCGACAGAGTGCCGATAGATAGCTAACAGAGAGCCGCCAAATAACTGACAGAGACCCGACAGATAGTCAACAGAGTGCCAATAGATATCCGACAGAGTGCCGATAGATAGCTAACAGAGAGCCAAAAGAGTGCAGATAGATATCCGACAGAGTGCTGATAGATAGCTAACAAAGAGCCGCCAAATAACTGACAGAGACCCGACAGATAGTCAACAGAGTGCCGATAGATATCTGACAGAGTGCCGATAGATAGCTAACAGAGAGCTAAAAGAGTGCAGATAGATATCCGACAGAGTGCCGATAGATAGCTAACAGAGAGCCAAAAGAGTGCAGATAGATATCCGACAGAGTGCCGATAGATAGCTAACAGAGTGCTGCCAGATAGCTGACAGAGACCCGACAGATAGTCAACTGAGTACCGACAGATATCCGACAGAGTGCCTATAGATAACTAACAGAGAGCCAAAAGAGTGCCGATAGATATCCGACAGAGTGCCGATAGATAGCTAACAGAGAGCCAAAAGAGTGCAGATAGATATCCGACAGAGTGCCGATAGATAGCCAAAAGATAGTCGACAGAAGAAAACGTGATCATGTGATCAATGCCATTAATACAGTTCCCAAAGGCAAATATCGGCATCGACCTATAGGTAGCTGAAAATTTGGAATTGGGCCTTATTTGATATGTCTTAATAGATGCTAAAAAATTTACCATTCTCAGCCCAATTAACATTTTTTGCTGATAATAAGCTGTGACAGTGCTGTAGCAGCTAAGTTGTTAGCTTTATAGCTGCGGCAGCTTCAGAGGCAGCCAGCATTCAGCTGTTGATAGGCCAAAATCGAGGGTGAATTTTGGCTGCAATATCGCTGCTTTGAGAAGGCTTGTGATTTTGACTGCTTCAGAGCTGATAACTTGCTGTCACAGCTACGTATGTCAGCTTATATTATATATCTTATACAGGGTCTCTATAAAAAGAATCGGGAAAAGTTTCGGAAAAGCAGGTTTATTTCAGATATTGCTACAAAACCTTAAAATTCTTCAAAATGCATTCCTTGAGCGTCGACACACTTTTGCCAGCGGCTTTTCCACGGCTCGAAGGTTCCCTGGTGGGCGGATTCCGGAAGGTTCTTAAAGGTACGCGTGTAAGCTTCTTAGACGACACTTAGGGTCCCATGATGGAGTCTTTTGAGAGGGGATTTCACTTTTGAGAATTGAAAAAGTCTGCAGGGGCCAAGTCGGGACTGTAAGGGGGTTGGGGAATCGTCGTGATGCCGTTTTGCGTCAGGTAGTCTCCAGGAAGGCCCTACTTGCTCCAAGGTGGGTGTGAACTGTTATCTTATTAATACCACTTCGATTTGCGATCATGCGCATACTTAACCGACGCGACGGTCTGAATTCAGCACAGTGTCGTCTGTGTGGGGGTTGGTCCTCTATACTCTCTCGGCTATCTTTGATGAGCTTGTGCCACTTGAAAACTGCAGTTTATGACATGTTTTCATCTTTGAACACTTATCATGTGGCGAATCATGTCCAACGTCTCCGTACCCAATTTCCCCAGTCTAACACAAAAAATTTGATGACGTACCGCTGTTCAATCGTTTGCTGCATTTTGAGCTTGCTCTGAGTCACTCGACAGGGGTCCACTAAAAACTCGATCTAGCCTGAACAAACACTCGCAGGCGACTGACGCTGGGCGCGTTTTGAAGACCAGATACTACACTCTGTATATTTTTACTTTATTATTATTATATGATTCTGAGGTTGGTCCCTATTGGTTCCTTGCATCGTGACCTCTTGGATCTATTATGCGTCTCGGATATGGTCTTCCCTTATGGGAGTTCTGTGCTTCTGATAAAGTCCAGAATTTTCCCTATTGATAAGTTGGGCAGTTCTCTTTGGAGTATCTTCTCTTTCCCGAGAATGCTGTAACGACTTCTTGTGAAAGCCTCACAGTGTAGCAGAAGATGAATTGGAGTTTCCTCCTCCTCTGCACATCCTCTGCATAGTGGGTCTTCTTCTAGTCCCATCGTATGCAGGTGCTTTTTGAGCTGACAATAGGTGCTTTCCATTTGTCGAATAGTACAGCTCTGAACAGTACCATACTGTATAAATGTGTATAAAAATACAGTAGGGTACTGTTCCGAGCTGTACTTTTCGACAAATGGAAAGCACCTTATGACCCGTTAACATTGCCGTTGCCAGTCGTAGCTCATCTCTGCTCATTCTGATTAGAGAGCGAGTTCTTTTGTCAGAGGGTTTCTCCAGGAGGGCTTTAGAGTGTCCCTGTCCAGGAGATTTCCTCCAGTGTTTAATATGCCACTTCCCTAGAAGTGACTTTATTTCTCTCTTTGCCGTTTCATAAGAAATGCCAAGGGCGGGTTCTGGTCCAATGGGTCTTATTTTGCTGCCCTCTTTGGCCAGATCGTCCGCTTTCTCGTTCCCTGGTATGTTGGCATTTTTACTTAATTAATTTGATTGTTATGTTTAGATTAAAAAGGCCAGTAGTTGTTTGATGAGCTACAACTAACCATTCTTGAGATATCGTCACTTAAAGAGTGAACAGTATACACGTGATGAAATTCATCAACTCTTTTATAATTTGATTTTTCGCACTATTTTTAAATATAACACCCTGTATATTTTGGTACAAGTAGTCTACTATGTGAAAACAAACATATTTAGAATTATGTATAATAGCATTACATAGCTTAAAATAGCAAAGAAGTTGTATAACACCGCATAGCAAGCAGTGTGAGTGTGCCCTTAGTGTTTTGTTAGCTCTTATAAAGGAATAAAAATATTAAAGTATAAAATTGTCATTAACATAATTCATTTTTTTTGCATCGTTAACTAGGGAACAGTGCAGTGAGTGAATTTAAAATTTCAATTCTGTAACTGATGTGACCTTAAAATTTAAATTTTCAAACATTTGTTCAGCAATACACGCCATTTTCATGAACTGCAACACAATCTTACCTTTAGATTGCTTAAAATTTACATATTCAACGCTATGGTGGCGTTGTCTCGAGAATAGTGTCTTGAAAACACAACTCATTTATGTTAAAAAAACGTTAAATATTTTTGATTTTGTTTTATTAAAATTTGCATTATATTTTAAAGATATGTGTAACAGTTATTCAAGCGACTATTATAATATTTATGATACCGTAAATTATAAAATGGTGGTAGCACTTAAACATTTGAGAAAAGAGAGATATTTTATAACTAAAACGAGTACAAAAAAAAGTTGGTTTGTTTCAGCTTTTAGAGTTTATGAGAGATTGAAGTACATAATGGTCACGGTAAAGTATAAAGTAGAAAGCCATGTTGTCAATTAAATATTTATTTTAAAAATTGAGTGTATTTTATAACTAAATCCAACTTATTTACCATTAATTGTTTAATAATATTTTCAGTTCCTGCACTTAAAATCAAAATTTTATAAAATTAGTTATATGAAGTGTAGTAGAGAAAGGTACCTGTTTTATCGATTGAAATACAAGAAAGTTAAAAAGCTGTAACACCTGAAATCGGGCGTTGCACAGCTTCACTCAAAGCCGGAGACGCGATGGGTTCGAAGTAAGAACGACAACAGACAATAATAATATATAAAAATATATTTATTCAAAATAAAATAAATGATAGTATAGGTACCAAAATGGTATACAAAAAAAACCCTTGTTTAAGAGAAAAAATAAATTATTAATAAATGTCCACTAGCAAAATACAAAGACTGGAGTGGAGATATGACTCGGCCACTAGATTTCCACCAGAGCTCGAGACCCCTCTCTTAGGAGATAGACCACAGAGCCCCGGTGGACGCAGGGAACTCGTTCGCCAGGCCACTGAGTCCTGGAATCTAAGAGGGTAGTCTTTGCCACACTTCGAGACCCTTCTCTGACGAGATAGACCACTGAGTCCTGAAAACTTAAAGAGCTTCGTTTACCAGATCCCGAAACCTCTCTATGAAGAGAGAGGCCACTGAGTCCTAATCTACGAGGGAAAGTTACGGGCTTGCTCAAGGCAACAGGGTAAATGATGAAATTTAATTCAACGAATTAATTAATTGATTGCAAAGAAAAATGACAAGAGAAATAACACAAAGCGCGCTCGTTCACCTCAAAGGTGAAACGAGGAGTCCTTTATCAAAATGGAGAAGGGGCTTATATTAAACATCTGACGACCAATTCGGATCCACTGGACATCCAGTAGGAACGCTGTAACTTGATGAGTTGTACTCAAGAGAAATTATCACTTAATACGTTATAAATTTTACTAAATAAATTGATAACTTTTTAATTAAAGGGCGAGCGATGGTAAAACAAAAATTACAAGCACGTCGGTACAAAATTTATAATTTCAAATAAATTTTAACCTAAAGTAATCAATAAAACTTCGTTAAGGGCTGTAAAATACTTACGGGTGCTAATGAATCACAAAGGTAAAAAGGAAAAACATTAATCACCTTCAACAACAATTTTACCACTCCACGTGGTTCTAAATGAATTTAAAACTTTCAAATGCTATAATTAAAAACTTTTAGATCATGAAATGGTCAAGTGATAAGGGTTAAATAATTTTTATAGGGTTAAACATAATCTAAGAGTTAAATTAAAAATTATCTAAGAGTTAAATTATAAATTAAACGGAAGCTCTAGCTCTTCTGGTTGCCGAGTTACAGGGAAATCTGTTGCTGTTGCAGGGAAAGCTGTTATCACTGATAACGCTGTAACGCAGTAACATAGGCAAATAAACTGGAGATATTACTTTACTAGATTTCCACCAGAGCTCGAGACCCCTCTCTTAGGAGATAGACCACAGAGTCTTGTGTGCACAAAGTGCGCCCGTTCACCTCAAAGGTAACGCGAGGAGTCCTTTATTGAAATGGAGAAGGGACTTATGTTGAAGATCCGACGACCAACTCGGATCCACTCGACAACCAATAGGAACGCTGTAACTTGAATTGTACTCAAGACAAATTATCATTTAATACGTTGTATGTTTTAGACCACAGGTGGACGCAGGGAACTCGTTCGCCAGGCCACTGAGTCCTGGAATCTAAGAGGGTAGTCTTTGCCACACTTCGAGGCCCTTCTCTGACGAGATAGACCACTGAGTCCTGAAAACTTAAAGAGCTTCGTTTACCAGATCCCGAAACCTCTCTATGAAGAGAGAGGCCACTGAGTCCTAATCTACGAGGGAAAGTTACGGGCTTGCTCAAGGCAACAGGGTAAATGATGAAATTTAATTCAACGAATTAATTAATTGATTGCAAAGAAAAATGACAAGAGAAATAACACAAAGCGCGCTCGTTCACCTCAAAGGTGAAACGAGGAGTCCTTTATCAAAATGGAGAAGGGGCTTATATTAAACATCTGACGACCAATTCGGATCCACTGGACATCCAGTAGGAACGCTGTAACTTGATGAGTTGTACTCAAGAGAAATTATCACTTAATACGTTATAAATTTTACTAAATAAATTGATAACTTTTTAATTAAAGGGCGAGCGATGGTAAAACAAAAATTACAAGCACGTCAGTACAAAATTTATAATTTCAAATAAATTTTAACCTAAAGTAATCAATAAAACTTCGTTAAGGGCTGTAAAATACTTACGGGTGCTAATGAATCACAAAGGTAAAAAGGAAAAACATTAATCACCTTCAACAACAATTTTACCACTCCACGTGGTTCTAAATGAATTTAAAACTTTCAAATGCTATAATTAAAAACTATTAGATCATGAAATGTTTAAGTGATAAGGGTTAATTAATTTTTGTATGGTTAAGAATGATCTAAGAGTTAAATTAAAAATTAAACGGAAGCTCTAGCTCTTCTGGTTGCCGAGGTAGAGGGAAATCAGCTATTATCACTGATAACGCTGATAGTGAAATAGGGAAAACTAAAATTAAGTAATTGGACTCAAATGACGGAGCTTGAAAACTGAACACGGGCATCTAAAATTTGATCTCAGGTGCGGCGCTAGCAAAAAGTTTAAAAAAGAAGACAAGTAGCTGGTTTATACGATACAAAATTTCAAGGATGCTATAAAACTGTATCAGTATTTGGATTCAGCATCCGGATAAAATTCTGCATCGTTACAAAGCGATTAAAATAACTATGCTTCAAGAGGGCCTACGAACGTTCTGAGTATGACTGTTTTTGTCACTTTTGTGTCCATAAGCCTTCTTGATGTATTTTTATTTTGATAGTTACGCATCAGATTTAATTCTGAACGGCTAATGTTAAAGTAGGCGTTAAGAAATTCATTTTACAGTAAATTTAAAATTTTTTTCCCTAGAGTATAACTTGAGACAATTGCCACTCTTCACTCATACAATATTTAACGCAATTTAGAAATTTGAAAATCGTGTTATTGCATCTGTTATACAGAAGCGATAAAACATGTAGGTACTTTTAATACCTTTTTTAAGAGCATTTAAAGAAAAGTTTGGGTCCAAAAATTTTATTTGGGGTGTTTGAAATGACACATTTATTTTAATGTCTTATTACATTTTTAAAAAGTAAAATCTATTTTTTACTACAACTGTGCTGGGCTGTTAAAATATTCTTTTATAACTTGAAAATTCAAGTTTTAAATTTTAATCATGTAAAACTATAAACAACTTCGAGCCCGATTCGAAAATAATTTAATTTTCTTAAACCTTCTTGCTTAAAATTAATTCGATTAGTATAATGTCTTTGCAGTTTGTCATTCTTCAATTAATCTTTAGATTTCATTTCTCAATTTCCCTTGAAATATTTCTTGGAAGGAGACCAAAATTTACCAGAATTAAATTTCGTTTAATAGGTCAATGTCAAAATTAAAGGACCGTAGAAATGCTGCAATATCATAAGTGGTCCATAAATCCCAAAGAGGTTTAAACACGTTCGATGAATACCATATAATTGCCTACATTACCTCGGAGTATTTTTTAAACAAATTTAACTACTAAAACGTGTATGAGAGACTTTTGGCACTTTTCACACGCTCGAGACCGTCTGTTCAGGCGAATCTGAACGTATGTAGCCTCGTTTAGCTGTAGGTACGTATTATGGCGTAGTACGTCAGCCGCACCTAAAGGCCCGTCCACACACCCAGGCTTGCCTTCCGGTCCAAACGCTCCGATTTGGTCAAACCGGGATCTATCTCGGGCCCGGAATCTATCTACCAGTGGCAGGAGGTTCAGGAAGAGGGCATTTACTTCATGGCGGCCTTTCGCGACCTAATTTAGGACAGCGGTCGGTGTTCTGGTTGCTGCGACGATCACCCGCGACGATGCTGGCCGGATGTGAAAGATTGAAAAGTGAAAAATTACCCGCTTCGCACAAAATCACATTTTTATGAGACAAGGGTTATGAGAAGAAAGAGCTGTGTGAGATGGCATCACGCCTTATAGTTATCACTATTAGTGGATTGCTACGCTACGCTAAACCCTTTACCCTTGTCCTATCAATTTATAAAAGTTTGTAGGAAAGGGGTAGGGAGTAAGTAGTTTAGCGTAGCTCAGCAATACGCTAATAATTACAGGATTCCAGCCTGGAATCTGCGTCACAGATAAAGTTAGTAATAGAAAAATATTTAATTAAACTAAAACTTATACGGATCTTTAAGTTCCTAATTATTTTCTTTATGATTATTTGAATAAGAGGACCTACGTCAACAAGCGTTAACAGCAATCCAGGAACTTAGGAACAATATTCCCCAGCATTTGGGTATAAGGGTTTTGTAGTTTTAGGGCAAAACGGTAGTCAACAGCAAAATATTTTCTATACCTACTTCTATGTACCTTATGTGTGTATTACAATTTTTTTAAATTTTCCGTATACACTTAATGCGAGTAGGTATTTGAAAAAAGCTGTAAAAAAGAAAAACTCCTGAAAATAGTTAGTGACTTTTATTTTAATAAAGAAAAAAATCAATTTTTCTTCATTTAATACAAGAAACGTTACAACAATTTTCGTTGAAAAATATTAAGTTATAGAATTTATCTTAAGCTGCGCTGACATATAAATAGAACGACAAAATGGTTTTCAGAACAACTCTTACAATATTGTTTTTTAAATATTTTATGATTGCATGTAACGTATAAGATGCGATTTATATAACGTAAGATATTTTCCTATCGTAAAAATTTGAGTTATTGTGGTCACAAATAAAAAAATGTCATTTTCCTACAAGAGACATAAGAATTACGTTATACAGTATGTTCGTATCCAGACTCATTCTCAGCTTGAGTGATGAAATTTTAATTAAATTAAATTAAAATTTGCAATAAATCAAATAACTAAAGGCTCGTCCACACACACAGGCTTGCCTGTGCAGGTGGCCTGCACAGGTCACGCTGTCCACACGGTCCGGTTTGGCATCTGTGTGTGAACGGGTCATTAGACTTGCAGCTTATCATAGTACGCTCTTGATTAACTAATCGCGACATTAAATTTAACATATAACTTTTGACTTGTCCTTCTAATTCTGATTGGCAAAAAAGTGCCGTGGGCAGGTCAAATTAATTTTAATTGGACATTAACATTTTGTACTTCCTACAAATTTTGTAATTTCTTTTGCAACGTTTTTCAAAGCCTCCTATATTTTATCACAAAGCCGCAGGGCAGCTGTGTGTGGTCAGCTGTAGATGAGTAACGACACCACGGTCTCCCGACGTCTTCTTGCTGCATATGTCTTCTCGTTTGCCTTAATCACCACACCTCTCAACAATCCTTAGTCAATACCACCCTCATTTGCCATCTAATTTCAAAATCGAGAGCTAATCTGTTGAATATCATAGCTCCACAATTTTTATTAACACTTTTTCATTTAACATCGTAATCCTCGATAGTAAAGGAATTAATCCTTTTGCAAAATATATATTAATTGCCAAAAAGAAAAAAAATAAAATTGGGATTTGTATGAAAAATACATCCGCGCATTGATAAAATAGGCTTAAAGTTTAAAGCTTTGTTTTGCGTTTAGTATTTATTTAATGAATGAAAACTAAATCTTGACGTTACACACGGTTAATCAATAAGCGGTGTGAAGTATTGACTAATCTATTTTGGTCGCCCTACCTCTTAATTCTACGCCACTGAGCAAATAATCGTTGCCCTTTAGGGATTAATAACGTTCTGTAGAGCTTTTGGTTACTTCATTACAGATTCCACAACTTATTTCCCAAATCAAATGCACTCGCTTCAAACAAATCATAATTTAAAATGTGTCAAACTATGATTAATGATTAAAACATATAGAACAACTAAAAATACAACTTTATCTAAATTATATAATGTTCACAACTAAAGTTTCGTAACGAAAAGTTATAAATAAATTTGATTTGAGTGTTTTAATGTACAAAATATCTCGCATTTGATCTTTACCAATGAGATCTAGTAATCTGTGAGAAACAGGCGTAACTGCTAACCGGAGGAAAGTTGACTCGCACTATACGTACTATACAAACTCTTAATTAATTTAGTTCGGCATTAAATTTAACATTGAAATTTTTGATTTTAATTAATGATTGGTCATTTGGCAATTTTTATTTTTATTTGTGTTTCGAGGCAATCGCTTTTTCTACTAATTTTCAAATGCAATTTCTGGCGTTATAAAGCATACAAAATTAATTTTATTTATTGATTTAGATGTAGAGGTTTATGGTCTAAAACTTATATACGAAGATTTTTTTTCTAAAATAAATTGTAAAGCAGAAAACTATACCAAAGTATAATTTTACATAATAATCCCTATGACCGAAAGATCCAGTCACCACCCTGTATAGTCGGCTGTAAGTAAATTAAACAGTATATGCGAGCCTTTGTTAAGGACGCTTGTCGATCGTATTTCTAAACTATTCCTAATAAACGACTAACGAGCGCTGGTCGTAACAATCCCCTGTATCGGCTAAGGATTTGCAATAAATTTCCATGACATCAAAATCCTGAGATCAATATCATCAAAGGAACAAAAACTAAGCAAATAAAGCAGTAGAAAGGTCTAGAAAAGCGATAGCGTTGTGTGTTGATTAAGACGCACTATTCGAATTAAATGAGCCTCTTGAGAACGTTTACCAATGCTTGTATATAGCAATCTCGATCAGAGATGAAGATCACTTGAAATAGACATGTGAAATCGGGCAATTTTTGATTAAAATTTCCCGGATTATCGTTCGAATGTAAGCAAGAGTTGCTAACAACACCAGAAAAAATTTCAAAATTGCATTAATTTTGATAAAATGAAGGCTATTGCCAACAGTTGCTTTAAAAATTAATTTTTGAAAATTTACAAAAGGTCGTATTTAACCGCACAATGTAAAAATTTAATTGGTTTAAAAAATAGTGACTTGCGCATTAAAAAAATATTACACTTTGCATTATATAATTAATAAATTGTCTATCCCATAAATTAAATATGAAAATAAGAAATTAATACTTCAGCGATATTTGATGAGCTTTGTTTTTAAGTTAAATATGATATCGTTGTACTGCAGTTTTTTTTCTTTTCAAAAATATAAGTTTGTTGGGAGGTTAAATTAAAAAAAAATTTTTCTCTAATTTAATTTAGCTTTTAATTTGCACACCTGGACAGATGTTAATTGCATCGGAAAAAAAGAAGTTGGTTTCTTACTTTTAACCTAATTCATAAGTGCTTCCTGCCAATTTATATACCTCTAGGTTGCCCGCTGCAGTTTACAATCGCGGGCTCAACTCGATACTTTTGAAATGACTCCGATAAAAAAAATAAGCACACCTAACTAAATATTCATCATTCACATTAGCACATTACGCAATAAAATAATAAAAGTTTAGAAAAAGCTGCAAATTTTAATTTGATTCAGCAAAAATTGAATAAGTAGGTACGATAGAGGGCCGTGCTAAGATAAAGAGGGTACTGTTTTTTTTAATTTACTTAATTATTTTTTGGAAAAAATCGAATAAAAATTAATTTTTTGCCTGTCATTTGCAAACGGATCTCGGAGTATTTAGTATCAAACTGTTGGGAAAAAATCGCTCTATTAGAATATCCTAGTGAGCCGCATTGGTGCCATTTGAAAAAACGGACTTATTGCCAAAAAATAGCCCAAAAATATTTGAATGCTTACAAAATACAAATTAATTAAATTAATAATAAGTTTTCATTTTTCCTGTAACGCTAGGCACCAAAGGTAACAATTTGTAGTGGTCACGGCTACCTAGATGTGAAACTAAATTTTCATTGTTTTATAATATTTTTTTCTCAAAATGACAGAATAGATTAAAAGTGACTTCCTTAATTCAAAAGTAAAAATATATATTGTGTTTCATTTAAAAAATCAAAGTTGGTGTCGTTTCCGGTGAAACCGGCAGTGCCGAAAACTTTTTATTACGGCGCATCAACTAAAAATTAGAAGTTATTTAACGTCCTAAAATTTCAGATCGATATCAAAAAGATAAAAATATTAAAGAGGTGAGCCTGATTTCGTTTACACCCGGTATATTTAAAAATATGTTAATACCTACACATTTAAGGGAAAAAAGCGAGTTTCATCTAAATTTACGTCATTCCCAATAGGAGTTAAAACTGAATTCCCCAAGAAACCTTTTCAAAGCTCTTAATTTCACTTTCTACGTTGGTCAATGATAAATTACAACCACTAAATTCCCACCGAGAAAATTCTCAACAACTTATCATGTACTTTTCTACTTAGACATCGGTAAAAAAAACATCAATTTAACTAAAACTTTTTTTTTCTTTAGCAAAAAGAGGTCTTCTTAACTCGTAAATGGTTAAGCTATGAAGTAATTTCATGCCAAGAGGTTAAATTTGCCACCAAAAGCCAATCAATTTTACCAAACTTGAATTTAGATATCTCTCAAGCAACCGCATTTACATTTAAATTGATTGTTTCTACTAACACAAAACTAGAGAGAAAGACAGAGAGAGTGTTATTATATTATTCATATAAACTAAAAGTTTTATTTAAATGAATATGTTTCTCAATTATTATTAGACTGAAAATATTGCAATAAACCGCTTTGGTTCTTTTTCTAAATTAAAGTAAATACGGTACAACGTATACTTTACAGAAACAGAAAAGACGTATTTATTTCGAGCTCGTTGAGCTTTCCTTCTTACTTACTTCTATCGTCGTCTATTTTATTTATTTCATTTTATTCAGTTTATTTAGATTGATTGAGTTGGCCGTTGAACTTTCTCAACGTGAAAATAAAAGTTAACAATGTACATATACAGTGTGTTTTTCTTTTTCTTATAAAAGATACTTACAATCAATAATAAATGGAAGCTTAAGAGGGGTAGATATCAATAATTAATTAATGATCTTTCTAACCGACAAATCAGGAACTTGACATGCGACACCGAGGTATAACACCAAACCTTAAAAAACAAAAATTGGAATTTTCCGCAAAACTCTCCGGGGGACCAGGTGGAAGAGGGGAACTTATGTCCATGGGGTTTTTCGGGAAATTTATATTTTCTAAAGATCTTTAGGGTATGCTATACCCTGGTATCAAATTTCAAGTTCTTGAAATGCCTAAAAAATGCTTCATGAATAGCCTGTTCTATAAAGCTCTTGATTAATTTAGTTTAGCCATAAACAGCTGTAGGCTGATGAGAATAATTTTAGTAGATAGGCAACAAGAGTTCTAGCTATTTCCCCATATTAAATCCCATAAGAAATCGCCAAGGTTCGTTCTGGTCTTTTTTGTTCCCTACGCACATGCGCAGTAGCGCTTTTTAATTAGACTATTTTGATTAACGATTTTAATTCGCGGGTTTGATTGGCGGTTCGCAATTTGATTGGAGGTTTTAATTAGCGCTTTTAATTAATTAACTCGAGGCTTCCAATTAACACAAATTTATAATTTTTTTAATAGTCACTGCAACATTCCTGACATGAATTTCTGAATTACACTTCAACATTCCAATGTATTTTACACGCTAAGTTTAAATGGGTTTCATCAGATCATAATTAACAGATTTCATACCTTCCCCTTTCACCCAACGGTATAATGATGCTTAATCAAAATTTAGTTCGCTGATTGATTAAATCATAAGTAGCATAGATTTCACGCCCCCCCAATCAATGGGATAATGACACATAATCAAAATTCCCTATACGATTCATATTTAATTGGATCATCTGAATAAATTAAGTTAATTAGAGGTTTTCGCTGTTGAATATAATGAATTTTCAGAGTTTTTTTTTTAGCAGTTGATTCGTGTTTAATTGGATCATAATGGTATAATGAAGCATAATCAAAATTTCCCTCAATATGATTCATGCTTAATTGGATCATCTGAATAATGCCTCATTATATGATATATATATAAAATTACTCATAACAATGACCTCCGATGGATCGATCAGAAATCTAAATACGTGGAATTTAATCAATCAGCGAACTAAATTTTGATTAAGCATCATTATACCGTTGGATGAAAGGGGGAGGTATGAAATCTGTTAATTATGATCTGATGAAACCCATTTAAACTTAGCGTGTAAAATACATTGGAATGTTGAAGTGTAATTCAGAAATTCATGTCAGGAATGTTGCAGTGACTATTAAAAAAATTATAAATTTGTGTTAATTGGAAGCCTCGAGCTAATTAATTAAAACCTCCAATCAAATTGCGAACCGCCAATCAAACCCGCGAATTAAAATCGTTAATCAAAATAGTCTAATTAAAAAGCGCGAAACCGCGATGTGTCTACTGCGCATGTGCGTAGGGAACAAAAAAGACCAGAACGAACCTTGGCGATTTCTTATGGGATTTAACATGGGGAAATAGCTAGAACTCTTGTTGCCTATCTACTAATTTTGAACTCGACATTAATGTTTTAAAGTACTGGGCTGTAAGGCAAGTTACTTAGCCCATTAACATGACTGATCAAAATTAATTTAGTACAAGGGTAGAGTATTTTCTGAAGATCCCTAGAAATGTCTGATTTTACCGCATAACTCCCAAGTGGCGGAGGGGACTTCTTCTCATTTTGTTTTTGGAAAATTTAGACTTTTCTAAGGATCTTTAGGGTATGCTATACTTTGATATCGCATTTCAAGTTCTTAGAATGTCTAAAAAATGCTTTATGAATAGCATGTTCTATAAAGCTCTTGATTAATTTAGTTTAGCCATAAGCAGCCGTAGGCTGATGAAACTAATTTCTAATTAGATATTAATATTTTTAAATTCTGGGCTGTAAGTCACGTTACTCACCCCTTTAACGTGACTGTTCAAAATTAATTTAGTATAAGAGGGTCGATTATTTTCTGAAGACCACCTAATTTAAATTTCACGAGAAAACACAAGAACCCGGGTCGAGTTTACACAAAATGCTCTTTTGAAAGATTCTATTCGTTCTACAGCTACACAGACAAACCAGAGCGTTTGTAGATGTTTTAGGCGTCTTGCACAAGCCTGCCATAGTAAAAACCTGCACTCGTGAACCCAAAATGATGTTCCGACTTGCCTGAGCAGTCAGCTTAGCTAGAAACGCTTAGAAGTCTGCACAAGAAAACCGGAGCGTTTTAGATGATTCAAATCCGCTACAAACGTTCAGGCTGTTACAACGACAGGCCATAACTGCACAAGTGGCTTGAATGATCTACAAACGCTCCGGTGTACTTTTTCCGTAGTAAAAGCCTGAGCGTTTGTAGTCAGATATAAAGCCTGCATGTATGGAGACAAAATGAAAGTTCGGAATTGCCTGAGCAGTTTTGGCTGTCACAGTTTTGTCCTAGTAAATGCCTGATCGTTTGTAACGACAGGGGGGTTAGAATTAGAATAAAAGTAAATAGTAGAGGAAACTTAATTTTTATAAATATTTGTGGGAATTTTGCCACGTATATATTTTTATCGATTACCCTGTATAAAAACTCCATTAAATACAATATGAAAATCGTCTATTCATCGCGGTGACAAGTATTTAAAAAAAAGTTAGTAAATATTATTAAAAAAGGAAAGAAAACTGTCAACTTGTTAAGAAAACTGCATGACTTTGAAAGTAATTTTTTTGCACTTATAAACAATTTTCTATCCGACTGCTTTTTGAAAGAAACACACATTTAGTGTCTAAAGAACATACAGGAAAATGTGAGAAGATGAAAGCAGATTTAGTACTTCCTGAAGATAATGATGAAAACACTTTTAACGTCTTGGTGTTGACGCCTTGCGTTTATACGAAAAAGAAAATAATAAAGTTTTGCTTTGCTTATTCGAAATATGAAATTATAAAATGTGAATTTAATTTAAAAAAATTTAATTAACTTAAAGTGACTTTAATTGCGACTTAGATAAATAAAACGGTGTAAAATTGCCTTCATTTTCAAGCTCTCAAGATGTAAAGATAACGAGATTATAGACTTTCCAGTTTTCTCACGTCTCCATAGTTGCGTTAACTTAATAACAAACATATAATTATAATTTATTTATTATTTTACCCTAAAAAATTTTAATTAAATTTGCCAATAATCTAAATTAATTAACTTTTAAAAACAACTTTTTTCAACTTAGGGTTTTCAAACTCAATTTGGTGAAGTAGGAATCTAATTTATCTAAATAAGAATAGGATAAGGTAAATCGAAACACGCAAATGTCGGAAGTAAATTTGATTTTTAACGAATTCGTGTAGCTTTAAATAAGTTGTTTGCATATTTGCTAATTTATCATTAATCTTTTTTTTCTTTATTTAAAAAAAATTCAGGTACAACGACCCTTAAATAAAAATAGAAAAATAGACATAGACGAGGCGAACGAGGGCTCGTTTGAAAATCGACAGTCACTCGCTTTGCGTGACTGAAGCTTTTTCGAATGTTTTAAGCCTTTCTAAGGAGGCTTTTAATTTGCGGATCACTTAAAAATCAATGGTCTCTTTAGAATTAGTCTGACAACCTCTACATTCAATAATTCATTTCACAAACTCGCTCCTTTTAATTTTCTCCAAGTAAAACCTTGTAATGAAAGTGAACGGACTTAGAATCTATAAGGATTTGTTAAGGATTTACAAATTTACTATTTATAAGTTTTGTCTAAATTTTTCTCTTTTCCTTCTACAAATGAATTAAATACATTAAGACCTTCGAGTGTGCCTTGCCGAATGTCTTTTATATAGCGTTTCTCGTTTTGTTTTCATTTCTTTCCTCTTCTTACACTAATTTATATTTAGGAAGTCTAATTGTTGTTGAACACGAGGATTTCTTGTGCTTTTATTTTTTTAGATGTAAAAAAACGTATCGGATTTTTTCGATTTTTCTTTCTAATCTTTAGTACTACTGCCAATAAAAAATGTGTGTTCAAAAGCAAGCTTTTGAACACACGCATAGGCTTGCCTTCCGATTTGGCCTGCGCATCAGTTCAGGACATCGTTTAGGCGGCCTGCACAAGCCAAACTGAAGCGTCTGGACATCGTTTAGGAGGCCTCCACAGGCCAAACCTGTGCCATGTCCACACGCTCCGGTTTGCCCTATGCAGGCCGCCTTAACGATCTCCAGGATAAACCGGCTTAAGACTCAAGCCTGAAGAAATGTGTTTCAAACAGAAATGAGCAATAACACTTTCACGAGGGAAACAGTGGGGTGAAGATACAAAAAATTCAAACACATCATTAGGTATTATTAGGTTTACGGTCAGCCAAATACACATCAAAAGGCCCTTAACCAGATCGAAATAGGTATGGGAGAAGACTTCTAAGACTGGTCTTCTACCACTATTATTGGCTCTTAATATTGTCACGCGTAGATTTATTACGCAAATTATTTAATGCAATTATTAAGTAAAGTAGTACAAGAATTTAATGTACAAAGAATATTTCAATATACGTGACTGTTGTCATGTATTGAAGAATGTGAGATAAAGCATAAATTGTTAGTTTTAGTAATTTTAGTTGGCGCGTGTGCCAAGTTAATAAAAGGCCCCAAAGTAGGTTTTTAGGTCAGTTTATAATTGGCAGTTGATAATTGTCAGTCTGACAATTCGGGAACGCGAAACGTTTGTCGGTTTCGTACTTTGTAATAATTAAGGAGCGATTTTAATCATCATGTGTTGTGATTGGATTTATAATGCTAATATTTGAGCAAGAGAACGTTTTTAAATAAATTAATAATTTCAGCATTGTGTATTTATTCATCTCGGTACACTTTAGAGATTCTGGACTCCAGAGGTCATGACTTCCCCCCGGTCGTGACAATATTTCGATTTAACCTTCTGGCCACGAATCTGGGCATTAGAGAATTTATTGAAAAACTGAAAGATCAAAGCAAGGTCGAACTTATTTGAATCTCTGTCCACTGTCTTCTCTGTTCTTATCATAAAATTAAACTGTGATGAACGCCTGTGATATAAAGCACATATGCAGCCATTGATAATAAAAATAATAAGCCGCAGGGCAGCTGTGGTTACCAACCAGCTGTTGGTGAGTAACGACACCACGGTCACCCGATGTCTCTCTGGGTCCTATATTTTCATTTGGGTTAACCAGCATGCAAAATTGGAGCCAGTGTTTGTCTGCTGCACTTGGTCTACTGGGTGGCCATCACTTTGCCACTAAAATATCAAATATTAAAGAACGTATTGCCAGGTGGTGTTGTTTATCCACATTCAACTTCGCAACTTCTTAGTTTTCACTGTCTTGCACTGAATATACACAACAATAGGTCAAGACCCAAAACACCTCTAGAGGTTTGGTGCTTGCACCCTCTCTAAGTGTAATAAACAATAAATAAATTGTTTATCCACCGTTTGTTTATTAGTTTGTTAATTAGTTTATTAGTTTGTTAATTGTTTATTAGGTTAAAAACAGCAACAAAGAAAGTACTTTGGTGGCCTTGTGTACTGTACTATATTAGGGTAGGTTAGAAAAAGACTTTGTTAAATTCGGTTCTAACGTCTCTCTTCCCACTTTTAAAGGAAACCTTTATCAGAAATCTACGCTAGCTTGCCCTTTCCCCAGAGGAAAGCTATGATCAGAGCCCCACCTAGCCTATGGATAACATCTTAGGTTAGTTAGCCTAACTACTTAGTTAGGCGAGTTAGGTTAGGCTAGTGGTTCTCAACCTCCTACCCTTATACAAGAATTTAAATTATTTCTTATTGGTTCATAAAAAGATCTTATTCGGCAAATGTTTTGTTATGAAAGGACGTGTAATACAATTTTGGTAGGTCCACCGCAGCTCTTTGATCTGCTCGCAGCACCCTGGTTGAAAACCACTAGGTTAGGTCGCTGTAGGTATCGAGTAGCTGCGTTTGGAAGCTAGGCGAAGTCGGGTACGAAAGTACACAATTTTAACGGTTTTCTCTCGTCTTCATTAGGCTCTGTTAACAAGAACCTTACCGTACCCTGGATTGGAAGAAACGATACAGCAAAACACCACCATAGATAAAATAGGTTGTACGGGCAGAAAACTCGTACCAGCAGGGTCGCACATGGCAACAGGCCGTATGTTGTCGACGGGACCAAACGCTGTGTTGCGTCATGTCATGTCTTGCTGTGTTTGATTCGAGTAGGGGTGGAGGGGGTTAATTTAAAACCTACTCAACTAGATTCTCTGGGATGGGCCCTCTATTTTAAACTAACCAGAGCACAGGTTATTGTTCGTAAAAACAAACTCAAAGATACTAGTTTTAAAGTCGTCGTAGGTTGTTTTTGAATTTTTTTATAAAGTTTAGGTTATTTTTTAAGTTTTGAACATTTAATAAAAAAATAATTTCTACTCTACCAAGAAAGAGCCATTTAGCTAATAATATGGATCGCAATGGACGTGGAAATTAGCGATTTTAGATCAATTTCTCCTATAGAAATTGTTGCTAATACTCCCACTTACAAGGAAAGGTCATGACAGTCTCTTTATAGGCAACTGTTGCTAAGTGCTAACACACCGTCCGGATGTTTTATGTTCTAAGGTTTTGACTTCACTGACGCTATTACCTACTCGTTTAAAATTTTAAAAGTTCCCATTTTTTACAGCTAAATTTTTGATGCAATTTCATCTTATAGTCTTAGAACAGTCACCGTGACTGATAAAAGTTGTAAGGGTAAATAATGAGACTTGTTTCGAATTGGGGCACACTTTTTCAATTCCATCTCTGAATTTTTCCTATGGGATTGTGCAGTTTTTAGAGTTGAGTTATCATGACACGTCTCAATTTGTCATTACTTGACTTAATCTTCTCTCGAGGGAAGGCAAAAGTGAGGATAGCAGCTATGGAAGTTACGTAAGCTTTGTTCAAATTATAATAAACGTTTTTGTATTAAAAGACGTTTAACATTTTTTCATATTTTTGTTTGTTTACCTATAAGGTTTTTTTTAAATTTTCAAATTTTTAACTTTACACAAATTAAGTTTAAAGAAGAAAACATTTATTTTATTTATAATTAAAGAAAGCACTTACTCGGAAGTTAATTTTACGTGTTTCGTTAAAATTTCTCCTTTTCTTTAAAATTATTTCAGCGCTTACCTGAAACTGAAAAAGAACAAAACATTAGAAACTTTATTTAAATTATTTTTACATATAGTAATAAAGGCTTTTATACAAAATAATCTTAAAAAGTGTCTAAATTTACAAGTTCCAGAAGGATATACCTAGGCAAACTTTGAATGTGAATCACTAGAGAATGTTTGTTTT
Source organism: Malthinus seriepunctatus (assembly GCA_963924605.1). Lineage (NCBI taxonomy): Eukaryota > Metazoa > Arthropoda > Insecta > Coleoptera > Cantharidae > Malthinus > Malthinus seriepunctatus. The sequence continues at coordinate 3,050,115 of OZ004602.1, forward strand.
TACTTCTTTTGGCAAAAACTTTTTATCAACTTTTGTGATCTTTTCACAAAATTTGTTCTTTGGAGATTTTTAAAAGAAAATTTTTAAATAAAATTGTCTGAGAAAAAGTTTTGATTTAGTCTTATTGTCCATAAAGGAAGTGAATTAATTATTAAATTAATGGTTGGGAGTGAAATTTATCTGCGTCTAAAGACAACAGAACCGGCATATCTCGTGTAAATTGCTAATAAGAGATTGCTCTTTTAAGTCTTGGTATATAACCGAGTTATAAAACGGCTCTAAGGTACACGTTTGCGGCTTACAACGTTAAGACATTTAACAGTCTCCGTATTTCTGTGATGATAATGAATATTTACACGAGTTTTATACATCTCCAGTTTGCTTTTATGTAATACCTTTTAGCGCATTATACAAAATTGGAATTTTAATAAAATTTAAATCATTCCGACCGATGTGCTTTTATTGATCTTAATTTCGTGGAACAAGTAAAAGGAAGAAGGACTAATTCTGAATAGCGTGAGTGCGGTGTGTATGATAGTACGACTACGAGGATAAATGGGGCATTAAGAGATTGGTTGTAAATTGAATGAGGTGTCAGTCAATAACGCGTGACGTCTTCGCTATTGTTTAAATTATTTATTACTCACTCACTCAAAAGTTTCTTTTCTATTAAAAAAAAGAAGAACCCTTTTACGAATTTGAATTAATTCTACAACTAATTGTACATGACGTTGGCATTAAGTTTAATTCGAAGCTTTGAATTTTAATCCCACTGTTATACTGGACAATGTCTAAAGGATTAGAAACTGACACTTTACGTAACTTGAGGGATTTAATAAACAAGATACAAAATCTAAATTTCAATAAATGCCAGGTCTATAACGAAACGATTTAAGGGCGATTGTCAAGAGTTAAACCTCAAAAAGCGACCACAAAAGGTGTGGTTTGCTTTTTTGGAATTTTCCTTTTTATCGATGAAAAATTTGAAATTTTTTTTTCTTTTAGTTTCCTATTATGGAGATGTCGGTGATTTCCTCCTCACACGTCGACCGATAAGGGGATTCATGTCGTGATACTGTCGTAGAGTGCCTGGGATTCTACTCCCTATAATGTTATGGATTTCAGTAGCAAACCAGCGAGAGGTATGTGTTTCTAAATATTTATTATAATGGTAATCGAAGTTTTATAACTTCCTTTATGAAAATTTACCTCTTCATTGATATACAAACCCTTATTTTTGAAAAGTTAAGACACTTTTAACCATCATTCTACTTTTACAATTTTATTAAAAATTTTGAATTACTTTGTATGTTTAATATTTTAGAAAATATTTTTTTCTACTCCCATATGTGAAACTAAGCATTTCGTCATCACTTACTCGTTACGAAAATAGCATTTTCGTCTCTAGTGAGAAAAAGTGTTATTACAAGCAGATGTTATTTACAACATGAGGTGAAACCAGTTTTTTTGTGGTCGGTTCACATTTTAGTAAAAAGAATTATTTTTTTAAAATGTACTAATTATCGTCGTAGAAAAAATAGCATTTACGACTCGAGATGAAATCCGTTTTTTTCGTTCGAAAGATTAATTCACTCGCCCCTACGGGGCTTGTGAATTAAATTCTATCTCACGAAAAAAACGTATGTTTCATCTCATGTTGTAAAAAATACTATTATAACGAAAAATCGATTCTTTTAATCTAATTCCAGCAACAAAATTTATCCTAAATTTTAGCGTATGGTTTAAATTTGATACTGATAAGCCAAATGTGATTGCGATAGGGACTTTTAACTTAAAAGTAAATAAAATTTATGTTTTTAAATAATTTAATTCTTCAGTATCTGTTTGTGCTCGGTTTGGTGTACCTCGTGTTATTTTTCTGTTTTACTTTTCGTTCATTTTTGATTTTCTGCATTATTGAGAAATAAGAAACTTCTTAAAAGGTTAGTTTTCTTAAATTTTTGTTAATAATTTTATTAAACCACTTAAATTGTTCACATTATAAAAATGCTCAAATTTACAAGGTCGCCCTTCAATGCAGCTTTATCAAAGAAATAAATGACGTGTATGAACAAGTGTGCCTATGTGACACATTTTAACAATCTTCGCTAGTATGAAAATTAAGTAATATTTAAATTTGAATTTTGCTATTCGTACATCGCCGTTTGATTATTTTGTGTTACGAAATCGGTTTTCTTGTTTTAAAAATTTTTACTTTTAAATCTAAAGTCGTATCGGGGGTGCGTTTCTTTATCAATTTTGTAAAACTTTCTGCACAGTTATCAAAACTGGAAAGTAACTGTAAATGTAAAATTTAATTTTTTTAATTTAATTTCTCCATGTTTTGAGTCCTCCAAAAATAATCCAAAATAGAGTGTTTTATTTCAAGGTTTTTCTTTCAAAGGAGCCCTCTTAGGAGGTTCATTATTAGATAATCTATGCATTTTAATGAATTTTAATGAATAATGAATCAATAGAAATGTTTAAAATGGATTTTTCTATTTTGCGTTTGTAATATACTCATTACAGCATCAAAAACCGTCAAAAACGATGTTGTAATGTTCTACTTTTAAGTACTGTTTCTAGTTTTTTTTTAGTTTGAGATTGGTTGACATTGGTAATTAAAATAATTATATTGACATAATATGATACAAATCAATTATGAAAAAATTATTCTTAATTTTAAAAAATAATTACAAAAAATACTTATTAAGTAATAAATACCAAAGGAATAATGTAATTTTTACGTAAATTGATTAGTATTAAAGTTAAAAATATTAAAATCAAACAAACTTTACCGCCATCTCTTGGTAAAATCTTAGAAGTTTAAATAAACGTCAACTGTCAGTAGGACCAACTTAAGAATTTAAGCAATAAAAGTCTCTAACACGATTTTTTTAGAATCAATTTTTAAAATAAATCATTGCAAAATAGAAAAAATAGTATAAAACACTTCTGCCACAAGATGGCATTTTGACGCACGAAGGCAAATTTTGCCAGACCGACTGAAAGGAGCAATGTATTTTAATATATAATTTGAAATTTAATATCATCCTGTGAGCCGTTTTCTAATTTTAGCACATCGTAGTCTTAGGGCCGATTTTAGAATTGAGACTCAACAGGGGTTTAAATTAAACCCCATTTGAACCTGAGTTCAAGACCAATTCGTATTGTAAAATCAAGTTCAATCGTAGTTTACCGTAGTAAAACTCATGTTTGTTTCATTGTTAAGTTTTTCCAGGATCGGTTTTAGGATTTTTTGCAAGTCAAAATCGACTATTTCTTTTGTAATTGCAATGAAAATTTAAAAGGTACCAAAGATGTCTATTAATTTCGTTAAACCGAAAATTAGAGAAATATCAAAAGCTTTTAGGAACACCCTGGGTATTTTTTCGGGTAGTTTTATAATCTAGGGGTTCCATTATGAGCATGTGCTCTTCAGCATTTTTTCTATAGGTTGAATGCCGTTTTAAACATTTATAAACATTTTAGAAAAATATTATCTAATCGTTATGTCTTTTAGTACCTCATTAGCGCTCTTTAGAGCCTTTTAAACATATTCAAGCACCCTTATATTTATTGAGTTACTTTTGTAACAACTGTTTGTTTGGTGGCAATATCACGCTTAGCGCCATTAATTCTGAATCTTAAAAAAATAGTTAGCCAAACATTAGTGCCTCGTTAGTACCCTTTAGTACGTTTAAAATCCCTTTCCTATCCTTAATAGTTTACGAGTTATTATCTAAAAAATTTTTTACCAACTTAAAGCTTAGCACACACATTTTTGAATTTCAAGACAATTTCTATGCCAACAATAAGTGCCTCATTATGCCCATTAGTGCCCTTTAGTGCTATTAAAACTGCTGTTCTATCCTTAAAGGTTTTCGAGTTTTTATATAACAATTTTTTTGCTAATTTCGAGCTTAGCAAAAAGGTAATGCTTAGCTCAAGCATTAGTGCCTTATTATGCCTTTTAGTTCCCCATTATGTCTTTTAGTTCCTCATTATGCACTTTAGTGTCTCATTAGTGCCACTTAGTACCTCGTTATGCCTTTTAGTACCTCACTATGCACTTTAGTGCCTCATTATGCCCTTTAGTACCTCATTATGTCCTTTAGTGTCTCATTAGTACCATTTAGTGTCTCATTAGTGTCATTTAGTGTCTCATTAGTGCCATTTAGTGCTTCATTATGCTCATTAGTGCTCTTTAATGCTATTAAAACTGCTTTTCTATCCTTAATGGTTTACGAGTTGTAATCTAACAATTTGTTTGCCAACTTAAAGCTTAGCACACGCATTTTTGAATTTCAAGACAATTTCTATGCCAGCAATAAGTGACTCATTATGCCCATTAGTGCCCTTTAGTGCTATTAAAACTGCTTTTCTATCCTTAAAGGTTTTCGAGTTTTTATCTAACAATTTTTTTGCTAATTTCGAGCTTAGCAAAAAGGTAATGCTTAGCTCAAGCATTAGTGCCTTATTATGCCTTTTAGTTCCTCATTATGTCTTTTAGTTCCTCATTATGCACTTTAGTGTCTCATTAGTGCCACTTAGTACCTCATTCTGCCTTTTAGTACCTCACTATGCACTTTAGTGTCTCATTATGCCTTTTAGTACCTCATTATGTCCTTTAGTGTCTCATTAGTACCATTTAGTGTCTCATTAGTGCCATTTAGTGTCTCATTAGTGCCATTTAGTGCTTCATTATGCTCATTAGTGCTCTTTAATGCTATTAAAACTGCTTTTCTATCCTTAATGATTTACGAGTTGTAATCTAACAATTTGTTTGCCAACTTAAAGCTTAGCACACGCATTTTTGAATTTCAAGACAATTTCTATGCCAGCAATAAGTGACTCATTATGCCCATTAGTGCCCTTTAGTGCTATTAAAACTGCTTTTCTATCCTTAAAGGTTTTCGAGTTTTTATCTAACAATTTTTTTGCTAATTTCGAGCTTAGCAAAAAGGTAATGCTTAGCTCAAGCATTAGTGCCTTATTATGCCTTTTAGTTCCTCATTATGTCTTTTAGTTCCTCATTATGCACTTTAGTGTCTCATTAGTGCCACTTAGTACCTCATTCTGCCTTTTAGTACCTCACTATGCACTTTAGTGTCTCATTATGCCCTTTAGTACCTCATTATGTCCTTTAGTGTCTCATTAGTACCATTTAGTGTCTCATTAGTGTCATTTAGTGTCTCATTAGTGCCATTTAGTGCTTCATTATGCTCATTAGTGCTCTTTAATGCTATTAAAACTGCTTTTCTATCCTTAATGGTTTACGAGTTGTAATCTAACAATTTGTTTGCCAACTTAAAGCTTAGCACACGCATTTTTGAATTTCAAGACAATTTCTATGCCAGCAATAAGTGACTCATTATGCCCATTAGTGCCCTTTAGTGCTATTAAAACTGCTTTTCTATCCTTAAAGGTTTTCGAGTTTTTATCTAACAATTTTTTTGCTAATTTCGAGCTTAGCAAAAAGGTAATGCTTAGCTCAAGCATTAGTGCCTTATTATGCCTTTTAGTTCCTCATTATGTCTTTTAGTTCCTCATTATGCACTTTAGTGTCTCATTAGTGCCACTTAGTACCTCATTCTGCCTTTTAGTACCTCACTATGCACTTTAGTGTCTCAATATGCCCTTTAGTACCTCATTATGTCCTTTAGTGTCTCATTAGTACCATTTAGTGTCTCATTAGTGCCATTTAGTGTCTCATTAGTGCCATTTAGTGCTTCATTATGCTCATTAGTGCTCTTTAGTGCTATTAAAACTGCTGTTTTAATAGCATTAAAACAGCTATTTTGCACAGCTATAACTGTGCTATTTTGCAGCTGTCGGTAATGCGATCCCGTAATTATTTTTTGATTGGAATGACATAAACAAGAGTCTTAGATGCCCCTATAGGAAGAAATTTTGAGGGTGGATATTTGGGGAGACCGTAAAATCATAAAATCGAGTCCTTGATTTTGACCAACTACCTATTTCTGGACGACTCTGTATAGGCGAAATTAACTAGCGACTTGTAATTTTCTTTGCATTTTTCGCTCCTACACTTCGTATACTTAACTTAAAAATAATGCTGTAAAAAATTATTTACGCGACAGTTCTAATTAAAAAGTAGAGAATATTGTTTCTATTTTAAAAAAATTACGAAGTTCGCATGTTGCACGCAAAAATTAAGTCTGCTCATACATATCCAATCCTGATCCTGCACACACACAAGCTTCTCATTTTATGTTTCCTTTCACATCTAAATAAACATCACTTGTTTTGTGAATATAATGTGTCAAATATAAAATCAATGGGTGCATTCACAGGACGTAACAGTTGTGGAGCGGCTACCAAATCGTTCGGTGACTTACCGCTGCTTTGGGAACGTGTGCGAACAGTGATGTAGCAGACGGTAGCTGCTTCACAACTGTTACGTTCGGTGAATACGCCCAATGTCAAATATCAAATGAAAATATATTAAAAGCCGGATCTGTGCTCTTATTTTTGTTTTTACCATTAAATTTAACTAAAGAAGTGAATAATTTTTTTCTAGCCCTTCTAGTTTGGTACCAATCAAATCCGTTAAAAACATAGCGAATTAACTTGTCAAATCTTACCTTTAGTATCAAAAATTTCATAATTTAATTACCTTCTTTTGATAATTTAATTAATTTTAAGGAAATATTTTAATTAAACATTTAAAAAGTTTTAAAATGACGTATATTCCCAGCTTTTGGATTTGATTGACATCAGGCATGGCACCAGGTAAAAGGGCAAGCAATTTACTTCACTCTGTACCTATACAATTATTGTGCTCACGCCACAGCACACCTCTAACCTTTTTTTGAAATTACGAAACAAATTAAATGAAAAATATGGGGCTATTTCCGGCAAAGCCGGAACTGATGAAAACTAGAAAAGAAAACTAAAAATTCAAGATAAGTTTTATAAAAATATCTTCACGTCCTGATGGTATCTCTGTATTATTGGGAATGATAAAAGTGGTTTATAGCAAAATGATCCTTTTTGATTTACTAGCTCCTTGCGAGGCATAGTTGTCAAAAAATCTTTTAATGCGAATTGAAATGTAATTTACTACGCCACGACCACTTTCAATTTTCCAAAAACAAAATCGTCCCATTCGCTTGACACGAAAATGCGAAAATTTATTACAACTAATGAAAGTTTACCACAATTATTATCGTTTTCATCCGCACATCAATTTTTTAGAACCATAAATATTATTAATTTGGAAATTAATTATAATACAATTGAACTATGTTTCTGACAACAATTAAAATGCAACCACAAATTTTGATCTATCAACCGTTAAAATAATTTAATTAATTATTCATGCATTATTTCTTCCTCATGAGTGATTAAACTTTTAATCGCGCAAGTTTACATTGTTTCGTTGTGTTAAAAAGTTAAACTTTGTTCTTTTATACTTTTAAAACGTCGCATTTTCATCAGACAAATTAGTTTCAAGTAGTTAAATGCAACTAACAGACATAATTAAGTGTTTTGTTCAAAGTTACGAATTTAAAGAGTAACTTTAATGCCGCGCTGTAACTAACTATTATATTATAAGCTCCTTCTAACGCAGACAAACAAACTTATAAATTATTAAACCCCATTCGCTGAAATGAGATTTGGGAAAACCATTTATGTGTACAGGGTGAGTTTTAGGTGCGTGCCCTATTTACTTTTAAATTGAATTTTCTATTATAAACAAAAGGCAACCTCTTGAATAATAGTTAGCAACGTACTGTACAGTACAGGGTGGTTCAAATTGCTTGTCAGTATAGGGTATCTCAGTTAATAAGAGTTAGGACAAAATTAATAACACGATCTCTATTTACTTTTTTGAGATAAACGTAATGGTCAAATCAAAAATCTAACACCTTCTATTGTTTTTGAGTTATTGCCCAAAATAGAAATTTTCGCCATTTTAATTTTTATCTCCCTTAATTCTCAAGATTTTTTTAAAACTGTACAGGGCACGTTTTAACGTAGATTTCGGTGGCGCAGTTAAAAATTTTTTACTCAGACATTTTCGAGTTATTACACAAACTTCATTTATACCCTGTATACACTGTGTTCGTAAATGATTGGAACGGAACGTTTGCTGTGTTGGTGTGCGTATTTAAACAAAATTCCCTGTATATGCGTACATGCGTAGGTCAGTTAAATCAAGGACAGATAAATAATTTAGAGATTTTTATTTTTAGCCAACCCAAAAAGTCCTTTCGGGCGTACTTTGAAATTTAACGCGATTAATCATTAATGAACACGGTGTACTAATAATAAAAGACATTTACATTTTAGTTTTTAACCAAAATTTATTATTACAAGGGTTACAAAGTGGGTTAAAATGTTAAAATACCAAAATAGTTATCGAATAATTTTGCACAACTTTTCACATGAAAACCAACATAGAAGGCCATGCTTTTAGTGAATTGCATTTTTTATACGTACAATATGTGGTTCGTCATTTGGTGATACCTGTCCTAAATAATAATTCTAGAAATTAAAAAAGAGCTCACGTATGGCAATTGTTTCTATTATTAAAAGCTAAAAACAATATTTGTTTGTAGCAACTGTTTTTTCGGAAAGTTTTGTTTTTAATATTTTGTTTCGTTTGATTAATTTTTATCAAGCAGGTAGTAATTAAAAATTAGTTTCTAACCTTATTTTTTATTTGCCATTAACTCGAGCTACCTTTTCTCTGTCCGATTATGCTTCTTCTATCTATAAATATCATCTGTTAGTCTAATATTATGTCATTTCGTCTCATCTGTCAATTTCCTCTGTGATGTCATCTCATCTGTCAATCTCCTTTGTAAAGTCATCTCATTGTATGTATCAGTCTTATTTTTCAGTCTCATCTGTCAATTTCATCAGTCCTCTTATTTGTCAATCTCATTTGTCATCTCATCCTATCTGTCACTCATCCTATCTGTCACTCATCCTATCTTTCAGAAATGACATATGAAATGACAGATTTGATGACAGATGGGATGACAGATATAGTGACAGATGAAATGACATACGGGATGACAAAGGTTGACAGATGGATTGACAGATGGAATGACAAATGAAATGATAGATGCAATGTCATTATGGCATGACAGATGACCCCTTCCCCTCCTATGGTGACAGATTACTCCCAACTCTCTAAACCAATCTCTGAAGCGACATATGTAATGACAGATTGGTTGACCGATATAGTGATACATAACTCCACGTGTCATATGAAATGACAGTACAAATTGACATAATGGTGACAATTGACCTTGAAATTGACGTATGTTGGGTGATAGATGAACTCTCCTTTGACATTGACATATATGGTACCAGAGATGACGACATTGGCATATGGTAACTATGGTGACAGATTGACATTTGACACATAATAAATATGGTAACAGATTGACACTTGAAAACTATGGTGACAGATCACTACCCATTTCTATAAACCAATTCCTATCCTTCCTTCGCTTTCTCTATCTCCATTCGCTTTTTTATATCTCTGTCTCTTTCGGACCTTACTGCGCATTTCCAGTGATATATATTTTTTATTTAATATGCTTTTTAAATCCGTCAAAATTTTATTTTACTGAAACATTTCGAAGTTTTCAGTTTTTACAACGTCCCAAGCAATTTTACTGTTTCGTTTTCGTAATTTCTATCAAGTTTTTGCCGCTCTGGGCACTCATGTAAACCGGGCCTCGGCATGTAATTGTATTGTTTTTAGAGCTGCTCTACTTCCTATTTATTTTTTAAAAAAATCAGTATAAGACTTAATTGTATTGTTAATGACACAGTGAGCAGCAAAACCTACAAACTCTATTTAGTGTCTTACAAAACATGGGTTAACATGGTTATTTTTGTTATAATGTAATAGAAATAAACGTTGGTCAAAGGGCAAAGTAGTAAAACTCTTTGTGCTTATTAGATTGTCATTAAAAAACAATTGAATATAGAAAACATTAAGGAATGTAATTACATTTAAATTAATGTGAGATTTCTTAAATAATGCGAAAAACTAAAAAAGGGCCATTTAAAATATTTTCTTTGATTCTCGCTATTATAGGAAATTAGGTAACACTTGAAGATCTTCAACATGAATTTGTTTTTGAAATTGCATTTCTAGACAAATTGAGGATTTTTGTCGTAAAATAGTACCTACTTTGATTTATTAGGAGAGAAAGTACTGTTTTGTAAGACAAACTGTGTTTAACTGATGAGCTAGCGAGTCCGATGAGCGAGTACTCGAATTATTCGAAATATTCGGATTATTCAAATTATTCGAATTACTTATTCGAATTAGTGGAATATTTCATTATTCTTCGAATTACGAATACTTTTGTATTCGAATATTATAATTACTCGAATATGATTCCCAGCCCTAGTATAAAGTGTTGGGTATCATTGCATACCCTAAAGGATAGTTATTATTTTTGAAACTTCCGGTTTAACCAGAAGCGTTTTGTTAACCGAAAATAGTATCAAATAATAGATAGGGGGAAAGCGCTATGAAAAGGACGCGTTATGAAACGGACAGTATCAGTATCTTGAAAACCAAAAGGCATTTAAGTTTGAAATTTTAGTATATGTAACTTAATATACTTATAAACAAACTATGACGTGAACATAGTCCTCTCGTTTAATACACCGGAAGTAGAGTGTTTTGTTTTTTATTCATATACAAAGTAAATATTGTTGCAAGTTTTGGAAGCTTCAAGATAGGGATGTATTTACTTATAGACTAGGACTGTTATCGGAAAAAACGTATCCTTAACCATACAAGCGGCATTTCATATAACATTTTGGTAACCGATGTTTTCCCAGTATTTCAACCCTGCTGAATACGAAAATTGCGGTTATCAAAGCGAAATCTTAACCGGAAGCGTGATATTCAAGATGACACCCAAGATGTCAGTTTTTTATTTTTGATGGAATCATTATGGACAATTAAGACAAATATTTTTATTGGTTCGGATAGATAATTTTATACTCTACAATTTTTATTAGAGGTATAACTATCTTCAGATCACTCCTTAAGGAGCTACAGTTGGAAGAAGCACCGTGAAATTGGAACAAAATCCCAGTATCGAAATGCTAGAGGAATTTCATGTAACATTTTGGTAACCGATGTTTTCCCAATATTTCGACCCCCCTGAATCAAAAAATTGCGGTTACCCACAGTGAAATTTAAACCGGAAGCGCGATATTCAAGATGGCGACTAGGTTGTCTGCTTTATTAATTAAGATTTATTTGGATGGAAGAATTATTATTGAAACTTGGACAACTGTTTTGATTGAATTAGATATACAAGGTTCTCTACAATTATTATTAAATGTAAAAGTACCGTAAGATTGCTTATTAAGGAGCGAAAGCCAGCTAAAGACATCGTGTGCGTAAAAATCGTCGTAATATACATGTTTGCTCTTTTTATTTATTTTGATGGATTAATTATTATGGCAATTAAGACAAATATTTTTATTAGCTCGGATAGATAATTTTATGGTCTACAAAAAATTACAGTAAAATCACTCTTTAAGGGTCTAGAGAGTCGGGAGAAGCACCGTGTGTTGTCAAAACAGAAGACGCAATATCCTCTTTATGATCGACCTTTATGGACTTGATTTGCTCTGATCATGTTTTAACAGATACATCCTAGCTGGATACTGGGAAAGCTACCTCGCTGAACTCACCAAGATGCTTCCATATACTGCTTTATGTATTAAGACGGTTTTTCCAAACTGGTGCTTTTATCGACTCTAGCTCTTTTAGAAGTGATCTGAAGATAATTTTACTTCTAATAAAAATTGTAGGGTATAAAATTATCTATCCGAACCAATAAAAATATTTGTCTTAATTGTCCATAATGATTCCATCAAAAATAACAAAGCTGACATCTTGGGTGTCATCTTGAATATCACGCTTCCGGTTAAGATTTCGCTTTGATAACCGCAATTTTCGTATTCAGCAGGGTTGAAATACTGGGAAAACATCGGTTACCAAAATGTTACATGAAATGCCGCTTGCATAAAATACTTTAACTTTTGCGCCTAGTCTATTATTTTACTTACTTTTATGGCAAAACGTATATCAAGGTATCTATTTATATGGACAACTCTCGGGACAACTATTAAAAACAAATTTTGTTTTTGCATTTTAGTTTTGAACAAATATTCTTAAAAAATGTCTCGGTGTCATGAAACGGACACTTCATGGCGCATTGAAACGAACGTTAGTTTTAAAGCGTGTAAAAGATAGAAATTTTTAATACACTGGAAATAGATGTTTCAAAAACAAAAAATATTTCTATTGCTTTCAGATGTGTTCTGCACACGTAAATTAAGGTCACAAAGGAAATTTAAGCTTTTTTTGCAAAAAAATTTTTTAAATATTCTAGATTGTTTATTTTGTTATTATTAATTATTATAGCTTATTTTTTAAAATTTTTCTTTTTTAACAAGTTTGTAAATGAATCTACAAATCAATGATATTAAGTTTCTTCAACTTTTTTGTGCGAATGTTGCAAAACTAAAGAATGTCTGTTTCATAACCCCATGTGTCCGTTTCAATGCGCAGGGTGCCATGAAACGGACATTTCCCGATTTTACTTTAAAAGCTTACAACTTTTCAGTTTTGATGAAAAACTTAGTTTTTCTGCTTGGTATGTTATTATGAATAATCGTTTTGTTACGTTACCAAGTATTTATTAGATCTTATGTTTTGTTCAGAAAATAGAGCTATTTGAAAAAAAATGTCCTTTTCATTGCGTCTTTCCCCTATTTATGGGATTGATTCATATATTAATTTTCAAGTTTTCATTCTTATTACAAAAGAAATTAGAAATTTTTAAAATTTTTGCCTTTCAAAAAAATAATAACTCCGGTCCTGCTCCATATACAGGGTTATTCAAATTCGACCGGCAGCATGGGGATCTAGCTTATTTGAAAAGATAGAGAAACGGTTAAATTGGGGCAAAGTTGCGGAATTTTATGCCGACTAATAATCTAAAAAGAAAAGTGCCCTAGCTGCTTTTGTTTTTGAATTAATTATTGACAAAAAAGCAAAAAATTGATTTTCCGTTTTTTGACTTTATTTTCCTTATTATCAAAAATTTTTAAAATGTAACCGAACTTCTCCTAAGCCATTTTGTATTCTACAACCGATTCCGAAATCACATTTGATGTAAAACGTTTCAGTTTTCTGGAACCATCATCAACTTTAGTTTTTTAAATAGGCGCAATCTTTTGTTTTATCACCATCTGATAGAACCATTTTTGCTGATTTCAAAAATGTATATCACTTGAGTATTTATTTTTAAATTTTGTACTCAAATAAGCTAATTTGTTAATAAAAACTGAGGATCAAGCTGCTCTAGAATTAAAACAAAAGCCGGTATAACAAAACATAAATACATGCTTCTATGCTTCTATCTTCTAGCCATATTTTTGAAATTTCAACATAAAAAAATCAGAACTCCGGTCCTGCTCGGTAGAAAATAATAAAATAAGCGGCTTTCTATAGAGAATTAAGTTGTTAGTAGCATATCCAAAAATGAGAAAACGGCCAAAAAGAGATTCTGTGTATAAACATACGTTAAACGCGTATGGGTAAAAAATACCCACCTTTTATGTAAATGCCGCTAAAACATATCAAAGAAGGCATTTTTAAGTAGAAATTTAAAAATACTTAAAAATAAAAAAATAGACATTGTTTAAAGTACGCCTGGGTCAGCCTGGGCAGAAAATACCCCTCTATGCATCGTAGGGTCACGTAGGGTTAAATATGTGCTTTAACTCAGTATAATTTTAATTTGGAGATCTTATTGTAGGGGTTGATGAATTTTTTTTCAATTTTGTAACAAACAAATTATACTTAATGTACTTATACCTAATACCTAAGTATTCATGAAAAAAAAGTGGAGATAGGTAGCACAAAGGCGATCAAAAGAAAACTTGGGGTTATTTTATAAGCAACAACAAAGACCGTAAAAGTTAAATTATTCATGAATATTGCAAGAAATACCTTTGTGTATAGCGTTAATTTGACTAACTACACCTACCTACTTGAAGTGCGACTATTTTCCAATAAATAATTAATTCACTTGCTTCATTAAAATACGTTTGATTTGATGCAATCAATACGTACCTTTACGTTAACTCTTACTTTTGTTGTCAGGCTTTCGAAGCCCGGTTTACGCGAGCTTATCTTAGCGTTAAAATATTTTTAGTAATTCCATTTTGCTTAAAATTTGTATTACACAAAATAAAAGTCAATTAATTTTTGTTCACTAGGGAAAGAATTCAATAAAGGACATACCCTCGGACATACCTAAAGACATTCTTTCTAAAATCCTCGAAAAGCTCAGCTATTTTAATTTATTTTTGTAAAAATCCCAACCCTTTTCTTAATAAAAAACCTTATAAAATAATATTTTATTTCTTTATTATTAATAACAAACACATGGATTATTTATCGACGAATAAATCAAAAAAACCTTCATATTTTTCTTCAACACCCCATTTGATGTAGATATATGCATCCTTAAGGGTTGTAAACGCGTAAAACTTTTTACAACCTTAAATTATGGCGCACCTAAAGATTGATGACAAAATTAAAAAATATTTAAAAACTTAATAAGATTTGTGGTTTTTCTCCCTTCGCGATAAACGAAAAAAAGATTAAATTATTAAATAAAATTCTTGATTGATGTTGAAAAATTTTTTGGTAGATGTAGGTAATATGTGTAAGTGTATCTACATCTACAGTGCCGGATTAAGGTTGTAATTAACTAATTTAAAATTAGTAAAAGAGAGTAAAAAGTAATGTTTAGGAAGCCCTTGTTGCAATAAATTAAGAAATGACTTAAATTTTTCAAAATTAAAACATTTCCACTTTGTCGCCCTTGAAAACTTGTGTTAAGGGCATGAACAGACATTAAATTATTTTGATTACAGATGCTAATAGAGCAGACGTTGGCCTACATTTTAGGCCAATTAGAAATTATTATAATGTTTAGGTAGCCCTTGTTGCAATACCTATATTAATAAACGAATTAAATTTTTCAAAAATAAAAAATTCACTTTGTCATCCTTGAAAACTTGTCTTAAGGGCATGAACAGACATCAAATTATTTTGATCTCAGTTTCTAATAGAGCAGATATTGACGTACATTTTAGGCCAATTAGAATTTTATGTACCTAACGTTTAGAATGCCCTCGTTGCAACAAATTAAAAAACGACTTACATTTTTCAAAAATAAAAAATTTCCACTTTGTGACCCTTGAAAATTTGTCTTAAGGGCATGAACAGACATTAAATTATTTTGATTAGGTACAGTTGCTAATAATTTTTTGTTATCAGTTTTCAAAATATAAAAAAAATCATGTCGACTTTTTACCCCCCTCCCACAAATCCCCTTCTTACTTAATCTGATATTGTATTCCGTGTATACTTTAATTTAAATTTAATTTAAATCGTCTAAAATACAAACATACAAAAGCAACTTTAACATTGTTATTTAAAAAAAAAACTTATAACGAGTTTGATGAAAAATAAATTGGAAATTTTTTGTTAATTTGTATTTAATTAAAATTTTTGTCAAAATAATGCAATCATAATATTTTCTACATTAATTATATGAACTTTATAATGTGATTTTTTTCATAAAAAAATCAGTTTGTTAACGTAAAATTAAAAAAAAACATACACTACACAACGATTAGATAACAGTTTCCAAAAAAAGGATGAGCTTTCAAAATTAAATTTTTATTTTAACAAGAAAATCTAATTAAATTTTAATATTTTAGCTAATAAAGTTTGATATTAAAAAAGTGATCCAAACTAAGAACGCTTTAAAGAACGACTTGAAGTTTATTTTTAATTTTCTTCCAAGCATCGAGACCTATTACCGCAAGTTTTCCCCAAACATGTATTTCGACAATATTGTTTTCTTATTATCTTCCCTTAAATTACGCTCTTAAATACGAAGTAAGTCGAAAGTAAAATGACATTCCCTTATTTGTTTCTTCCTCCGTCAGGAACTTCTTCAATTGTGTTGTGAGCTCACGCACTGAATCGTTATTTGATAATCTGATGAATATAATAATAAATAACATTGGTGTAACTACTAGCAACTACCAAAGTAAACTTCAAGACGTGAAATTTCCTTTTAATGTGTTAAATTGAAAGTTTAAAAATCTTTTCCAAAGCAAACGAATGTAAACTTTTGTATGAAAATTGTACACGTTTCACCATAATACTTAATACACGGTTTAAGATACTCCTTATGGAGAGAAACTGAAAACATTTTCTTTACTTTAAATAGTTGTTTTGCGTAGTGTAATTACGTTTCTTTAGTCATTTTAAGACGTAATTATGCCACTGCGTATATGTTTAGAGATGTTGACGATTTTCCCAATCGATCTTTGTCACAGCAGCTACAGACATATGTTAGACTGTTTATGAAATATTAAATTCACTTGTAAATTTCCGCCAGCTACGCAAGTAGCTTCAAATTGCTGTCTCACTCTGACGAGTTTAAATTTCAAAGTATAATTAACCGGTATATGTACAGTCAACCTCAAAATTATTGGCCACCCTGGCTATACGTCAGGGTGGTTATTATCCAACTACCAACAACGACAAAAGGGGAGGTTTTTGATTTACTACTTGTTGGCAAAATAAAGTTACCCCTCAATTTAAGTAGGGGGTGTTATGACGATTGCATACACAATTAGTGCTAAACGTATAGCCAGGATGGCCATTAAATGTGAAGCTGACTGTACATCCATGAGATGTAGTCGTATTAAAGGTGTCTTATCTGACCTTTTTAATTCGATGTTTTTAAGGGGATGAATCGAACTCTAAAAGGGAGCAATAAATATTAGGCATTTCTGTTTCAAATAGCTGGGGATCTTCGCATGCTTTCTGCCACCTCTGATTGACTATATTCTTTAAATTATATCATTAGTGCTAATTACTAAACCCTCAAAATTACTCTCCTTCGGTCCAAAACTGAAGCTTTCTTTTAAAAAGGCGCACTCTGTCGCGTAGGTGAAGAACTACTGTCAAAGGTTTCTCTTGTAAATGGTCCATTCAGAAAAAGTCAATGGAGATGCAAAATGATAGCAAATCTTTCACAACACGGTAAATATTTAACCATCTTTTTATTCATTTAACCACGAGCCTGCGCCACACACGCAGGCTCGGCTTCCGGTTCAAACCGGAGTGTCTGGACATCGTTCAGGTAGCCTGCACATCAGGCCAAACCGGAGCGTCACACTATGAAGTGTGCAGGTCGGTCTACACAGGCCTAACCGGAAGGTAAACCTGTATGTGTGTAGCGGCCTTTAGCCTCTGATCTTCTCTGAATGGGCCCATTAATTCCTTTCATTTATATTAAAAAAAATATCTACTAAGTGTGAAAATTTCATGAGTCAGTCTTCTTCAATCAGTGATTCCGTTCCGAACATCTAAAGCCTGCGCCACACACACAGGATTGGCTTTCTGTTCAAACCGGAGCCTGTGGACATCGTTCAGGCCAAAACTGAGCGTCACAGTGTGAAATATGCACTGTACAGGTCGGTCTACACAGGCCCAACCGGAAGGTAAACCTGTGTGTGATGTGGCGCGGCCTTAACCTTTGATCGTCTCTAAATGGGCCCGGCCCATTGATTCCTGTCATTTATATTGAAAAAATATCTACTAAGTGTAAAAATTTTCTGAGCTAGTCTTCTTTATTCAGTGATTCCGTTCCGAACATCTAAAGCCTGCGCCACACACACAGGCTTGGCTTTCGGTTCAAACCGGAGCCTGTGGTCATCGTTCGGGCGGCCTGCACAGGCCAAAACGGAGCGTCACAGTGTGAAGTGTGCACTGTACAGGTCGGTCTACACAGGCCCAACCGGAAGGTAACCATTGTGTGATGTGGCGCGGCCTTAACCTTTGATCGTCTCTAAATGGGCCCATTGATTCCTGTCATTTATATTGAAAAAATATCTACTAAGTGTGAAAATTTCCTGAGTCAGTCTTCTTCAATCAGTGATTCCGTTGAACATCTAAAGCCTGCGCCACACACACAGGCTTGGCTTTCGGTTCAAACCGGAGCCTGTGGACATCGTTCGGGCGGCCTGCACAGGCCAAAACGGAGCGTCACAGTGTGAAGTGTGCACTGTACAAGTCGGTCTACACAGGCCCAACCGGAAGGTAACCATTGTGTGATGTGGCGCGGCCTTAAACTTTGATTGTCTCTAAATGGGCCCGGCCCATTGATTCCTGTCATTTATATTGAAAAAATATCAACTAAGTGTAAAAATTTTCTGAGCTAGTCTTCTTTATTCAGTGATTCCGTTTCGAACATCTAAAGCCTGCGCCACACACACAGGCTTGGTTTTCGGTTCAAACCGGAGCCTGTGGACATCGTTCGGGCGGCCTGCACAGGCCAAAACGGAGCGTCACAGTGTGAAGTGTGCACTGTACAAGTCGGTCTACACAGGCCCAACCGGAAGGTAAACCTGTGTTGATGTGGCGCGGCCTTAAACTTTGATCGTCTCTAAATGGGCCCATTGATTCCTGTCATTTATATTGAAAAAATATCTACTAAGTGTGAAAATTTCGTGAGTCAGTCTTCTTCAATCAGTGATTCCGTTGAACATCTAAAGCCTGCGCCACACACACAGGCTTGGCTTTCGGTTCAAACCGGAGGATGTGGATATCGTTCAGGCGGCCTGCACGGGCCTAAACGGAGCGTCACAGTGTGAAGTGTGCACTGTACAGGTCGGTCTACATAGGCCCAACCGGAAGGTAAACCTGTGTGTGATGTGGCGCGGCCTTAACCTTTGATCGTCTCTAAATGGGCCCATTGATTCCTGTCATTTATATTGAAAAAATATCTACTAAGTGTGAAAATTTCGTGAGCCAGTCTTCTTCAATCAGTGATTCCGTTCCGAACATCTAAAGCCTGCGCCACACACACAGGCTCGGCTTCCGGTTCAAACGGGAGCGTCTAAACATCGTTCAGGCACAGGCCAAACCGGAGCGTCACAATGTGAAGTGTCAACGTCGGTTTACACAGGCCCAACCGGAAGGTAAACCTGTGTGTGTGGCGCGGCGGTTAGTCTCTAATCTTTTCTGAATGGGCATTCATTTATATTGAAAAAATATCTACTAAGTATGAAAATTTTCTGAGCCAGTCTTCTTCAATCAGTGGTTTCTCTCCGAACACAAATCAGCTCCCAACAGCTGATACTTTCTCTGTCTATTTCAGCACGTAGATAGAGAGAAAGTATATGAGCAATCGATCAACAGCTGGGAGCTGTTGATCAACCAACGTTGATCCGTTAAAAATAATTGCACTTTATTCTTTAACGCCTTAATAGAGTTTTAATAAATGCCCACAATTGACGCTCTGCTACAGAAAAAAGATGTGAATTTTATACATTAGAATAAATTGTTTGTCATAAATAAGAGTTGATTTAGAGTGTCGATGCTCTATAAAAAACGTCCATGATCTGTATCTGTAAAGGACTTTTATTAAGGCCCTAAAAGAATTTTTATTACCCCCACAACTTTCCTATAAACAAAAGAATTAAATTTTATACGGTAGAATAAATTATTTGTTATAAATAAGGGTTTATTTAGAGTGTCCAAGCTTTAAAAAATGTCCGTTATTAAAAGAGTCTAAAAAGGACATTATATTAATTCAAATACGAGGGAGGGGTTCACCGTTCAGAATTTGTACACTGTCTGCAGTTGACTGCCTATGACTGCATTATGCTATGGCTGCCATTGACTGCAGATAACTATTGTTGACAGCTCAATTTTTGTACATTGACCGCAGAGAGTGGTTAACCTCTCGTCCAAATAGTAATAAACATCTGAAGTCTTTCCCACGAGATGCCCAGCTTACTTCTGTGTGAATAAGGAAGAAAAACTTGTAAACTCGGTTAACAAAATGATTCCGGTTTAACCGGAAATGAAAAAAACTTTCTTAATTTAAATGGAACACCCTGTATATTTTTCAATATTTTAAAAGACTGTAAAATTGCTGATGATACACAATACTCTATACTTTACTTCTGGTTTAACCGGAAATGGGACCAATTTTTTTAAATTCTAAATGATTATGCTTAAAAATGGCTTTTAAACGAACGAAAAAGTTCTGTTATGGCCACATCCGAATTTTTTAAATCTTAACTGTCATCGTCAAAGCATACATAGCATATTGTAGTGAAAATCTTTCAAAATTCTTCTAGTATTTAATTTATCAAATTTTCTTGTTTTTCAAAATTCTCTTTTGCTTTAGTCGAAAGCTCTTTCACATCGCAAATCACCTATTTATTGCTGTTATTTCAAATATCTAGAAAATGTAACATTTTCTCTACACACTGCAACTGAAATTGAATTTTAAAATAAATACATCAAACATACAAAATCGATTTTAATAGATTCGTCTTACTAACCCAAGTCGAAATCCCTAAAATTGTAAACTACAAGTTATTCAAAACGTTAGGGTAGATAAACCCTAAACTTTAATAACCATCATACCACTGAAACTTAACACAAATATTTATGTTAAAATAAGAGAGGAAACTGGGAAAATTATGTCCTGCCTGCATTTAATTTATATCGATAATGCGATTGATTTTTTACAAATTACAATTGTATTGTGTTGAACGTAAATTTAATTTAAAATACAATTTATGCTCATTAATCAGCTTTTGATTCAAAAGCAAAACGTAATAAAAGCCTACGCAAATTACAAAAAACTTTCTCTCTAAATGGAAATATATCAAAACAATTTCTGCACGAAAAAAGCGTTTGTTTTAAAAAAAAATCAAGCTCTAAATACAATAAACAATAAAGTGCGCTTATTTTTCGTATACAATGTGTCTCACGAAACTTAAGTTATAACGTAGCTAACTTTTGGTTGTTAGTGAAAATTAAAATTTATGATTGTTGAACATAGTTTAAGGGTTTTAAGTGCAATTGTTTGAAATTTTTAAGCTTCTCCAATTTATTATTTCGTTAGAGGTCTTTCACACCTATGCAGTATGCAGGACCGGCGTTAGCCTAAGTGTCCCCAATAGACAAAATAAAATTTTTCGTCCTAACAGTAATTAACGATTTCAGTACGTGAGGACTACCTTCTTAAAGGATGTAACCGTTGATTGATCCCTCAATTGAATCCATCAATCAACGATTTAGTATTCTAAAAAGAACCTAGTGCTTCCTATTATGTATTGCAAATTGAATTTTTTTCTAACTTCACTAAAATCCTCTATAACATTTTTATCATTTAAAAAACTTTTACCTCTTGTGATTTTTGCTTAAACGTTACAATTTCCTACCCTTATTTTTTCGATTACTAAGCTTCACGGTTCTCTTAACACAAAAAAGTAATCAATAAACGAAGTTATTTGAGCTTTAAATTCTTTAAAAAAAATTAAATTATTGTTGTTATTTATATTAATTGTATTAAGCGAAAGTTGGTAAATTAAAATGCTAATTTAATTATTTGTTAATTATTATAAAAGTTTTTCCATTTAGAAACCTTTTAATTTAATGTCTGCTAAAATCACCTTGAATTTAAAAAAAGTTGAAAAGATATTGTGTAGGGCTTTTTTTAAATTTAATTTAATTTCGGTAGGCAAACACTAAACGCCGTTAGACTTAATTGAAGTTGCTTCTTCTAATGATAGAATCCACCATGTATTTACAAAATAATAATAATAACTTTTCTCACTTTATATTTTATACGAAAAAGAAACATTCAACATGAAGTTTTGTTAGAAAACTTTCGACATTAAATATCATTTCTATTTTTCTTTGTTGTATTTTGAAACTTTTCAGACAAGTAATTGATTGATTGATGCAATTACAATAATTTTTGTTTTCTCACTCAAGTCCAAGTCGAATTTCATCAACTGAAACAGAAGTAGTAGTCTTATTTTGATTTTGAAATTTACATGTTTCAAACACATCCTATCTACTACTAGACATATGTCATGTGTCATTATCATGTAACTTGCTCATTTACATAATGGAATTTTAACTGACATAGTCTGGTCCGAATTACCATTAATTACAATTATTTGTCTATCTGCAAAAAAATTATGCCAGACTGTATATTTTTAATTTAAAATACAATGTTTCGATTGCGATTTGATTGATTGGATGCTGGAGAGGGTTAGGGGTTAGGCCTCTTGGATCTATTTTGTTGTCTCGTATTTTCTATCAATTTATAAATCTCACCCTCTTGAGTTACTATTCTTAAAGAGATTGAATTTTCTGAGATCAAGAGCTTCGAGTTGAAGAAATCTCTAGAAATATTTTTAAAAAATTTTTACGAAAAATTAGTGCATATCTTAAAAACCTGAACATATTACAAAAAATCTATGCAGATTTTTAAAATATCTGTGCATATTTCAAAAAACTGTATAAATTATAAAAAATGTGTGCGCATTTATAAAAATCTCTGCATATTTTGAGAAAATTTGTGGATATTTTAAATAAAATCTAAGCACATTTTTTAACAAAATCTGTGCATATTTATAAAAAATCTGTGCGTATTTATAAAAAATCTGTGCATATTTAAAAAAAATCTCTTCATATTTAATAAAAATATGCGCATTTAAAAGAAATTTGCATATTTATAAAATATCTGCATATTTTTTAAAAGATCTGTGCATATTTAAAAAATCTGCTTATTTAAAAAAGATATGCATATTAATTTATCAAAAAAAATTACATTATAAAAAATCTCTGCATATTTACAAAAAATCTGTGTATATTTTGAAAAAATATGCATATTATTAAAAAATGTGTGCGCATTTATAAAAATCGGTGCATACTTTGAAAAAACTCTGCATACCTACTTTAAATAAAATTGTGCACATTTTTTAAAAAAATCTGTGCATATTTATAAAAAAAAAACTGCATATTTAAAATAAAATCTCTGCCCATTTAAAAAACAATCTGTGTGCGCACTTAAAAAAATCTCTGTATATTTATAAAATATCTGCATATTTTTAAAAAGAACTGTGCATATTTAAAACATCTGCGTATTTAAAAAAAATATGCATATTAATTTATAAAAAATATCACACTTAGAAAAATGTGCATATTTATAAAATCTGTGTGTATATTGTTAAAAAATCTGTGCATATTATTAAAAAATCTGTGCATATTTTAAAAAGATCTGTGTATATTTAAAAAATCTGCTTATTTAAAAAAGATATGCATATTAATTTATCAAAAAAAATTAAATCTTCATATTAAAAAATGTGTGCGCATTTATAAAAATCTGTGCATATTTTGAAAAAACTCTGCATACTTTAAATAAAATTGTGCACATTTTTTAACAAAATCTGTGCATATTTATAAAAAAACTGCATATTTAAAATAAAATCTCTGCCCATTTAAAAAACAATCTGTGTGCGCACTTAAAAAAATCTATGTATATTTATAAAATATCTGCGTATTTTTAAAAAGAACTATGCATATTTAAAAAAAATATGCATATTAATTTATAAAAAATATCACACTTAAAAAAATCTGCATATTTATAAAATCTGTGTATATTTTTAAAAAGATATGTACATATTTAAAAAATCTGCGTATTTAAAAAAGATATGCATATTAATTTATAAAAAGTATCACTTAAAAAAATCTGCATATTTATAAAATCTGTGTATATTTTTTAAAAGATATGTACATATTTAAAAAATCTGCGTATTTAAAAAAGATATGCATATTAATTTATCAAAAAAAATTAAATCTTCATATTATTAAAAATGTGTGCGCATTTATAAAAATCTATGCATATTTTGAAAAAACTCTGCATACTTTAAATAAAATTGTGCACATTTTTTAACAAAATCTGTGCATATTTATAAAAAAAACTGCATATTTAAAATAAAATCTCTGCTCATTTAAAAAACAATCTGTGTGCGCACTTAAAAAAATCTCTGTATATTTATAAAATATCTGCATATTTTTTAAAAGATCTGTGCATATTTAAAACATCTACGTATTTAAAAAAAAATATGCATATTAATTTATAAAAAATATCACACTTAAAAAAATCTGCATATTTTTAAAATCTGTGTATTTTTTTAAAAAATCTGTGCATATTATTAAAAAATGTGTGCGCATTTATAAAAATCTGCATATTTTGAAAAATTTGTGCATATTTTAAATAAAATCTAAACAAATTTTTTAACAAAATCTGTGCATATTTAAAAAAATCTCTGTATATTTATAAAATATCTGCATATTTTTTAAAAGATCTGTGCATATTTAAAAAATCTGCGTATTTAAAAAAAATATGCAGATTAATTTATAAAAAAAATACACTATAAAAAATCTGCATATTTATAAAAAATCTGTACATATATATTTTGATAAAATCTGTGCATATTAAAAAATGTGTGCGTATTTTTAAAAATCTGTGCATATTTTGAAAAAATCTGTGCTAATTTTAAATAAAATCTGTGCACATTTTTTAACAATATGTGCATATTTATAAAAAATTTGCATATTTAAAATATAATCTCTGCACTTTTAAAAAAATCTGTGAGCACTTAAAAATTTCTCTGTATACTTGTATAAAAAATATGTATATTAATTTATAATAAAAGTCACACTTTAAAAAAATCTGCATATTTATAAAAAATCTGTGCATATTTTTAAAAGATGCATATTTTTAAAAAATCGGTGCATATTTATAAAAAATCTGTTCAGATTTAAAAAAATCTGCATATTTCGTCGCTTGAGAGCTAAAGTATGTTAAGTCACAAAATGCATTTTTTACAGGAGACGTTTTTTTAATTCAGACATTTTGCTTATAAGTTCTACATAGACTACTTTATATTCCTACGCTAGGAATATCATCTTAACTTTTAAACTTAACAATACTTTTGCAGTAAATTCGACATGCCTTGAAGTATACCATGCGTTACAATATGCAAAATCCTAAAAATTGGACATACGCTAGTTCTGCTATTAACCGACGATTTCTAAAAAATCTGTGTATATTTTTAAACATCGGTGCATACTTAAAAAAATCTGTTCACATTTAAAAAAAATCTGGGCATATTTATAAACAATCTGTGCATATTTTTTAAAAGATCTGTGCAAATTTATAAAATCTGGATATTTTTTAAAAAATTGGTGCATATTTAAAAAATCTGTGCATATTGAAAAAATCTCTGCATATTTTAAACAAAACCTGTGCATATTTAAAAAGTATGTGCATACTTTAAAAAAATCTCTTAATATTTCCAAAAGTTCTCTGCATATTTTTTAAAGATCTGTGCATGTGTGAAAAAAATTGTGCATGTTTTTAAAAAATCTGCACATTTAAAAGAATCTGTGCATATTTTAATAAACTCCGTACAGATTTTTTTTTAAATCGTCATATTTTTTTAAATATTTGCGTATTTTCAAAAATTATGTTCATAAAATTCGATCCTCTCTTCATGTGGAAAGGCCTCGTAGTTTAAAAATGCAGCTTATGAATTTTGTGCATAATGCATTTATAAGATTTTAATCCAATTGTACAATTAATTAATCCACTTATTGTTGCACATAAATTTAAATTATAAGCCAAAAAGACACACTCCGTCCTCATAAATTCTCTTTATATCATTAAAACAGTTTTTTTTTCATTTGCCTTCTTTTACCTATTTTTGTGTTGACTTTTGGCGAAAGTTTTATTTTTTTAGGATCTAAATTAAAGATTTAAACTTTCTCTCTCAAATAATTTTAAAAGAAAAACTTTTTAATAAACAATTTATTAGCAGTAACTTTAGCGCCTGTTGATGGTCATAAAATTCTTATTTAAGCTGTCATTAAACAACTTAATACAGTTTTGTAAGAGAAGTTACTTTGCAGTTTACGAGCTCAATGAGCTTCCATAAAAGGCGTATTAATCCTAACTCGTAATAAGAAAGAATTATAATGGAGAAATAAAGAGTCGAGTTTTAACCTTTTTTGGAAAATTTTTGTTTGTTTTCGGATATAAATTTTAGTAAATTTAATTAAGTAAAATGTATAATTCAAAGGTTAGCAAACTCGACGATTCAAAAGCTCGACAATAATTTGAGAAATAGACATAGGGACGATTTGTAATGCTTTATAGCTTAATAAAATAGACCTTAAACTTGTAAAGCGCTTAGAATTTCTAACTCACGCCAGAACCAAATTAGAATGCATAGGGAAGAGAACTAACACACAATGGAAGGTGAGAACACTCAAGTACTGTAATGAGTGGTCCAAAGTAAATAAACCAACTAACTTTGATGCTTCCCAAATTAACGCCCATATTTCGTTATTTGGTTTTTAATTAATTTCGATATAAGTTTAACCTATTATTTCTACTTTTCTAGACCTTTGTGCTTTCGTATAATAAGGTATTGTTGTAGAAATTTTGAAAGTGCATCACTTTTCATTTGAGGAAAACTTTAGTGCAGTTTCGTAGAATTTCGTTTCTTAACTGTTAGTGTAAGCTCGAGTAGATTATATGAGGATGTAAACGGTGTAAATAAACTTTAATTTAAACTTATAGAAAGTTGAAAATATCGCCATGTACTGAGAAAATTTAAGTAACAATACTATCATAAATTCTATACAGGGTGGTAAGTGGAGCTCTCGCCATAGGGATTTAACTTATATAAAATGCAAAATTATTTTGACTGATAAAACAATAACAGAAAGCGATCGCTATTTCTGCTAATTTTCGAGATTATAAAATTAAATCTAAGTTAAATCCCTATGACTGAGAGCTACTGTTACCACTCTTTAGAAAATGACATATTACGTTATCAAAGCTCTTTTAAAAATATTAAAAATTTTTGCCTTCTCCAGTCTTGATCCACAATATTATGCTGTTGTCGGTTATCGATTGTCAATTTTAAATTACAAGAGCATCACCGAGAGTGTTTAATTTTCGCTGAGAAAATCGATTATAGAATTTTTTTTTAAAGCAGAGAAAATTCTTTAACGACATATAAGTTTCCACTTACAAAGTCAAAACAACAATAGCAATTAAGGAACAAACCCATTCTCCACTGACGTTATCCTTGCTAAAGACAACCTAATCATTAAGATTAAGCACCACAAATTTTGATTAATCCACAATGTAAAACCAACTTTAACAAAACAGCCGTCTTAGAGTACTTTGACGTGATGGAAATCTGGAAAATTATGGAAGGAGTTATCTGTTGGAACAAGTTAAAGGCTTGCAGAAAATTAAACGGCGCAAAATAATTTTTTTAAATTAACAATAGTTATTTAAATATAACAAAATAAATTACGTATTTGAAAAAAAAATCTCTTTGAATAAGATTTGAATGAAAAATACATTAAGATCGAATTTACATTTCTTATTTAAATTAGAAAAATCTTTGAGATTAACTGAAAAATTCGAGATGTATTTAAATTGCTTAGGTAAAAATTAAATAACTTTGTGCGTGTCATACGAATCGTTGATAAAATTGATTTGTTCCTTTAAATTATGCGCACCTACCTACCATTTTTTCCCCTTATCTTTATACTTTCTCATATTGAAATTCTTGTGTTTTTTCTGTCGGCAGTTTGCTTAAAAAATTTACATTTCTTACACAAAAAATATTTTACTAAATGAACTGAAAAATATTTAATAGAAAATAAGCGAATTATTTTGTAAAAGTTTGCACCGTTATTAATGTTTATGAAAAAGTTTTCGGTTTGGCTTAAAGTTTTCTTTGCACACGGTTTTATGGTCATAAATACACCTACAAAGTTTAATTATTAAGGAAGTGCGATATATTTTAGAAAAATAACTTAATTAAACCTCATAACAATTTTTAAAAACAAACTTGCCTTTCGTCTTAATTAAAAAATTGGACTTTTCTTTTATGCACTTCTTAAGCTTTTAAACTTTTAAATAATACGGATGGTTAGTTCAAAAACAAGCGATAGTTTTTTACTTTTGAATTCTTAAAGACAAAAAATAAGACATTATTGGTCGGCTACTTACAGAGCTGCGACGATTACAGGAAAAATGTAAGCGGTTACTGATTACAATTACTTTTATAAAGTAGTAATCGATTACAGATTACAAGCAGGAAAATGTATAGCATGAAAAAGGTACCGTTCATTTATGACCTATTGATTTTTGTTTTTGGAAAACCTAAAAAGTCCTGATGGGTATGCAACCAAACTCACACGGACCAAACATTAATGAACGCACTGTATAAATGCTATTCCTGAAAACGGTGGCATTGATGAAGCGCCCGGCCGAGTCCAGCAATTTCAAGAGTGCGAGAATTTATTTTTCTTACTCTCTAACTCTTTTTTACCCATTTAAACCTAAAAATTATTTATTTTATTGCTCATTTATAATCGTCAGACTTAACGTGACAGTAGGTAAAATTACAGCTGTCATGGAAACAAAAGATCGTACCGTAGAATAACTATTTCCTTTCAGTTATTTATTGTTGGTTTACCAATTACTATATATCACGAATTTTCCTATCTAAGAACACGCGGGAAGGGTAAAAAAATTCATTCTAGAATGCTGGTGTAATTTGTGCTTGTTCCGATCACTTTTATACCTGACAGCTTTTTCAGTCTACTTATGTCGAGTTTCTCTAACGTTAGGATCCATAACATTCCACAACTTAACTATTTTCATTGTTTGAAACCGGTTTTTGAACACTTAGGGAATAGATATCTATTCGTCAGTAGATAACTATCTTAAGAGAAACCCAACATTAATGGTGTCAATGTGCAAGCTGTAGTGGGCTACGTTGCGGTTAGTCTTTGACACTAGACCAGCGCTTTTCAGAGTAAAGTATCGGTTTGCTGAAGTAACATTTTAATTGCCGATTATTATCTACTATTACCCAGTTACTATACCTGGGAGAGCACGGACTAATTAGTTCTTTTATACTGATTTTTTTTTTATTTTAAGTGGACCACTCTGTACATTTCCATTTTTTAATTTTTTTATGTTTTTACATCTTTGTAAAATCTTTATTGAAAATAATGCGTGAGTGGTTCCTTTTAAGACAATTTTAAAATGTTTGTTTTTGTTGCAAAAATTCTACTTGACTTACTTTTGAAATATTTTCCATGCCTTTCCGTTCTTTCAAAACCAAATATCGTAGTAATGGAGTGGGCATACTTAGGTATTAGGTCTTTTATAGAAATACTGTGTTTTTAAGAAATTGAACAATATACAAATAGCAAAGTGGGTATCGAGCATCGGCCTTATAAAAAATAATATTCAATGCTCTGCCACCTCTTTAACGAAGCCTTTAAAAATTAGAACGTAAAATACACCGGAAGGAGGGTTAGCAACCGTTGCCTATAAAAGAAAATGCGACGGAAATGACATTTAAAAAACCCATGGATGACTCATTCGTTCCGTCCAGAGTATATTATCATTGGCTGTCATGATCTTTTCTTATAAGTGGGAGTATAAGCAACCATTCTCCAATTCTATTGGAGCGAGAAATTGACCGGAAATCACTGTTTTTACTAGTCCATTGCGATCCGTACTATTAGCTAACTGGTTCTTTTCTGGTAGAGTAGGGGTATTTCTTTATTAAATGATATCGACGGAAAACTGTCACAAAACACAAAAAGTTATAGGAGACAGTGGTGCAAACCGGTCTTAGTGGTGCTCATTGTGCTTGCTGTCTCATTTTAGCAATTCCTTCCGTCCTTTCAGTGCTTAATCCCGTCCATCTTAAGTTGAACATAAGAATACCTAGGTACAGTCAGCCTCACAATTGGCTATACGCCAGGGTGATTATTAGCCAACAACGACAAAAGGACAGAATGGGAGGTTATTGATTTACTACTTGTTGGCTGAATAAAGTTACCCCTCAATTTAAGTAGAGGGTGTTATGATGATTGCATCCACAATTCGTGCTAGACGTGTAGCCAGGGTGGTCAATAATTGTGAGACTGACTGTACTTGATGGTGGAGTGTCGCTGATATTGGCAATTTTAGGTTATTATTTTCCGGACATGGGTACATGAAGCACATACTTCATCGTTTCGTCCTCTTAATTACATCTTCTGTATCTTGGGCAACACCCATTTTGTATAGATACTTATTTAGACAACAGTGTCCTATTTAATTTTGTGGCAGGTGAGGTGCTACAGTTTTAATAATAATATTGTAAGTAATTATAATTAAAAATTTGAGCTTATATCAATTCCATATGACCCTTTAGACGCCATCTTGTATTTTTAATTTACACGCCCACTTGCCTCCAAATTTAAATTTTCCGTTATTTTTATGATGTGGTGTCCCATCCGGTGGGGAAACAACGTAGCTATACTACTCCTGCTAGTGGTAACATGTTTTAAATGACCAAAAAATGTTTATGAAAAATAATTTTTGATTAAATAAATAGTCTAGTGGTAACTTCCTTTTATAAGAAACAAAAACGCAATTTTGAGAAAGAAACATTTACCACCCACTATGAAACAATTCCGTTGTGACAATGTTCTCAAATCAAAGTTATAGGTTCATCTAACGGAGTTCTATACAAAATATCTCGTTTTAACCCTAAAATGAAAAGCGAATTTATATAATCTCCGTATTCGAAACCAAAATTTGTTCCTACTGCGAGGATTAGAGAGTAAACCTTAATGTAGGAACACTTTGTGGAAATTCTTAGGTGTGTGTAAATTGTAATTGTTTTTAATTTATGGAATTCGTATAACTCTTAGCTTCAAACGTAATTAATGGATATGAATAAGGAGGTAAATCGATTAAGTACGCGATGTGTAAGATTCTCGCATCGAATTATTCTGTAAAGCAACGTCAGAAATGGAACATGGGAAATATAGAGAGCTTTAAACATCAATAATGGATGTTGACAGTCGATGTATTTGTATTGAATTATATGGATTCTCTATTTATATTTTCATACATGAATTCATACGGAGATGAAAAAAACTATGCGTAGTTTGTTTCTCAACAAATTCCTAGCATTTTTACGTAATTTTTTTAAATTTTTCTCCTCTAAATCGGCTTTTTAAAATTTCACTACAACTTTAGCAATATTTGTTCATTTTAAATGATGACGAATTAGCTCCATGATTTTTTTTCTGAAATTTTCGCTTGAATTTTTTAGTGAAGGTATAAAAAAGAAAAGAAGAAGGAAATATTTCATTTCTACAGAGACCATAAATATTGTTTCAAATCAACAGAAAAGTAAGACTTGACATTTCTCTTTGTTTTTTCTTAATCGTAGCTTACAAAAATTAATAATTTGATAAATCACGTACTGAAATTGCCCTTTTTTTCTTTATTTATTTCTTACTATGCTTTGGCTTAGACATTATTGGGCATAAATCATAATTTATACTTAAATATTTTCTTTTACTACAGGTTTTCATTAACATAAGTTATTTCAAATTACTTTTATTTTCGTTTAAACGTTTTTCCGAGGCTTTCAATTTTATTTTAACGTTGCCAACTTTATTAATTTTTTATTGCACTCGAGTGTTCAGTATCATAATCGTCTCTACTATAGTCTAGAGCTCCATTCTGCTCATCTTATCCAAATATGCTACGAAGATGTGTAGATGAAATAGAATTTATAGTTTAAACATCTCAAGTCTTGTCCACATTGATAAATATTTGTATTTTCCTTCGAATTTTAACACTTCAGTACACACGTTCGTCCCTCGATAAATGGGTTTTCACATTTTATAAAAATTTAAAGAGAAGACTAGCTCCGCGCCTATCATCGACACGTACAATTTTCATTCATTTTAACAATTTAAAAAAATTAATTTATATTAATCCGTTACAGCATTTAATGCTGTTATAGAGTTCATTACAGTACTGCTTCTAGTTACGTAATATATTACGTAACGAAAGAAACATAAATGGCAAATTCGTTTTTTAAAATGCAGTAACTAACCATAAATTAAATTTTAACGAATTGATACATTAATTACTTTTAATGTGTACGTACACATATCGCCCTCAATAAATAAAAATAAATGCAAACACTGGAGGCGCATTATACGACAGAAATGTAATTAATAACTGAATACTAGATCAGGATCTTGATCGCCCGGTTAAGGGATTAAAAAGGCTATTTTTTTTAATAAAATTGTCAGAAATTGCTGTTCAAATTCAAAAATTTAGATTTAAATATCTAGAAAACGGTGCACTCTAAAAGTGCATTTGCTTCAACTGCTTATCGTTATGTTATTCAGAATCGTCTACTGAAAGCATTTTTCAAATCGAATAAATATTATTTTGAAAGCTTCAACTGCAGAAACGTACATAATTTTATACTATACTTCATTCAAGGAGACGAGATAGTGAATGTAAACAAACAACCCGCGTGTTGTGCACGTGAACACTTCTGTTTAGCGCTGTGATTGGCTCTAACGTATAAACTTATTTTAAGCTTGTTGCATGGTTACCTAACTGCGTTGATGCGGATAACTCATATTATAGTGGCAATTAGAGCTGGGACGATTACAGGAAAAATGTAATCGATTATAAATAAATAAATGATTGAGACAACTTTAACTAAAGGAGCTTTTAGGGAATTATTATGAAACCGGCTGTTATTAATAATTTTTGAAAAATTTACACCGTATTTAATTTAAGTTTACGTAAAACCGCGCTCGTGAGAACTTGCACGTGCACGTGAACATCGCATGCAACACTATCTCGTCTCCTTGAATTTAGTATAGAACTGTAATAGCAAGTTGTAATATACAGGGTGTTTTAATAAAAAAAAATCATGAAGTTCCTCTCTCAGTCCTCTAGCGACATCCGTTTGTTAGTAGAAAATTACGTAATATTTCTAATATCACTTAAATTAATTACTGTTTTTAGATTCATCGTTAAACCGGTTTTAACTCAAACGGTTTACTATAAAACGATGTAACGTTAATTAGCCGTTTGCATGCTTAACCTTAGCAACGAGAATAGGCCACATTTTTAATTAGCATTAACTAAAGCGTATAGATGTCATTTTAAATCGTTTTACAGTAAAATCGCTTTAGAGAATATATGTAAACGTAGTAAATGACAACTGAGATATTTAAATAATTTAGAGATTTTTGTTTTTTTGCAAATCAAGTCCTAACGGGTATGCAACCCAACGCACATAAACCAATGAACGCACAGTATTTACTGAGATAGCACATACTGACATCAAATTTGATCCACCCTATACTCTATTTAATTGAGATGCCATCTAACTTTTATTCAAACCGAAAGTACTTACCAACTTCTTTATTTTAAGTACACAAGATTTTAGAATTAATTACCTTAATATCTACTTTTGTTACACCTACGCAATTTTTTAAAATAAATTCAAAAATATAGAAGGCGTTGGATTCAATATATAGGCGATAGTAGGAACTTTATAAATCTCTTCATTTTCCGAACCAGTTTAACCGTTCTAATAGGTTACCGAAGCGGAGGAATATATTTTTAATTAATTTCGTGCTCGACCACGTCGGCGCACCACACCTTACACTGCCCCTAGCACCTCACTTAGCATTGTACCGAAACAATAAATAAACCGAGGAGTTAACCACCGTTCTGAATTTATACACTGACTGCAGTTGACTGCCTATGACTGCATAATGCTATGTCTGCCATTGACTGCAGATAACTACCGTTGACAGCTCAATTTTAGTACATTAACCCCTTGAAATAAACATTGTTTTATATGAAAGGTGGGTAGGAGGAGGGACGATGCTTCAATGTAGCCACCCTGATGTAAGACAAAATGCGTTATTTATATTTTCGGTACCGTGCTAGGGGCAGTGCGAGGTGCAATGCGTCGATATGGTCACGCACTTACGCTTACGCAAAAATTTGAAATGACCAGTGCATTCTAATCAAAAAAGTGCCTTACGAAAATTTTTACAGCTTCTAAATACGTTTATAAATAATAAGGGAGTTATTTTAAATTTCCAAAATGGCGATATTTACAATTTTGGCCTGTAACTCGAAAATAATAAATGATTTAAATTCCGATTTGTGATCAAAAATCAGCTTTAACAAAAAGCAATGTAACGTACAATCAGATTTAACCTCTGTCTCCAGATACTGCAACACAGATCCCTGATGGCGAGCGATAGTGATCTGATAGAGTACACCCAACGTAACCTGAGTACACCACGTGACCAAACCTGCGTGACACGTGGCTTCAGAGCCCAGTGGCGGAGCTAGTTATTTCTTCTGTCAAAAAAATTATTTTTAAAAGTTGTCAAAATTCAAAATGATTAGGAATTAAAATTTTTATTTGAAGTACTAATAATAATTAATTACTGGTTTAATATTTTGTGAATGAGATCTTTACATTATTAAAATGTTTGTATTAATTATTACGCTTCGACAATAGTAATGTTCTGTAATAATATTTTAAGTAGACGAGCGGTGAGAATGCGCAGATACCTAAATTGGGATTTATCCCCACCAACGCAGTAGTCAATGTATTTAAATTATTAAAGGGGCGTGGCCAAACCTGCGCGAACTTACCTCAAGTTAAATTATTTTTACTGTAATAACTGTAGGCCGACACTATCTTAAGTCCGTTTCTAAGCAACGGCAGTACACAACTACTGCGCAACTTTAACGGTCATCACGTGGTGTGCTTAGGTTACGTTGGGTTTATTCTAAGTTCGCACAGATTTGACCACGTCCCTTTAATAATTTAAATACGTTTACTACTGCTTTGGTAGGGATAAATACCAGTTTAGGTATCTGCGCATTTCCACCGCTCGCCAGCATAAATCTGTCTTGCAGTACTTCTCATTTAAAACCATCGAAAACGGTCCACTCTGTACATTATAATTTTTAATATAGAATATGCTAATGAAACTTAATGGAAATTAAATTGCTAAAATGTGAAGAAAATATTAATTTTTAAATAGAATGTTGGAACGCAAGTGATGATTTTCTCTTAACGTCACCAGTTAATGTTAAATAATGGCGATATTAAATTAAATTTTTCAATTAGTTAAAACGAATTTTCAATTTTATTTCACGTTTAATTTATTTACATACATGATATGTTTCAAGTGCAGACATTTTTTAGTATTTAACATTAGCTACATCGAGTTACATACGCCACTACATGCGTATACAATGTACATTTTGTTGAAGTCCCACTTTTACGCACAATTTGTAATACGAAATTGGCGTGTTTTCCATTATTCATTTTACTTATTTTACTTTGAATGTTTATCCATTTGTAAATAAAAGTCAATTCTTTCTAACCCAAGTGAAAAAGAAGGTAAATTCAATTTCACTTTAAGAGAACTTGTTGTAAGGATGTTGAAGAATTAACAGCCCAAAGTGGCTCAAGAACACAAAAACGTCTTTCAAGGTAATCTTTTCAATTTTAAACTTGATATTTTTTTTAAATAAACAATAAAACATTAAACAATTTTATAATTAAATGTTTTAAAATCATCCAAAAAAGTTGAAAATGTTTTTCAATTTATATTTAAGCAGCAAACTCGACTTTTCTTTGTTTTATTTTCTATCTCTTAATTTTAAATAAGTAGGCTTTTTGTTTTTTTACACAAAAAGGAAATTTTTAAATTAAGGAAATTTTTAAATTTAAAGTTTCCAAAGAAAATTTATTATTTAAAAATTACTGAAATTTGAGAGGTAGAACTTTGCAATGCAAAATTAAGTAATTACGTGTACTGGATGTTGTGACCAGTGGCGTAAATAACGGGCCCCCAGGGCCCGCGTTGCGTGTGGGCCCCCGAAAAATCCGTAGTTTGTACCATAAGGCTATAGCCTTTCATCACAACTTCTATAGAAGATAAACTTGGCCCATGTTTTAGCGTTTGGCGCTAGAAATCCTAGGTTTCTATTGGCTTAGAAAAGAAGCTAGCATCTAGAAGCTGTGGTGCAAGGCTATCTTAAAGAGGTACTTTAAAAATGTCTGTTTTTGTAATTATGTATTTGAGAATTTAAAATATAAATAGGTAAATATTTTTCTTCCCTTGTAAAGTTACACAGATGTTTCGACAATAAGCAACTAAAGGTCGGTCAGTTGTAAAAGTTTTAGAAATAGTCACAAATGAACCCTAAATTCAGTGGCATAAGTAAAGGGCCCGCGTTGCGGGAGGGCCCCAGAAACATCGTTTAGTATGAAATTTCGTTATAAAATCGAATTGTGGTAAATCAAAATGATTGTTAACGAGAATGAGTAGGGGTCCCACTCTGGATTTTGCGGGAGGGCCTCCAAACTCTTAGTTATACCACTGGTTGGGACTACTTTAGAACAAATTAAATAGAAATTAGATAGACATAGATGTAACAAGATTCTTCCTGTGTGGCCCCTTTTAAACAAACGATCAGCCCAAACCTGGAATACAAAAATTATTAAATGTACAGCAGGGCATCTGGAGTTTTTTTTTAATTGATCAACTTGTTTTGCTGTAATTATTTTGATTTTTCATGTCTATGTTCTTTTAAAGAAGCTATTAACTTCGGGAGCTTACCCAATCAATAGGTATTATTTGTAACTACTAAAATCTTCTTAAAATTGAACATTGTGCTTATTAAAGAGTAACAACATATTTTTATTTTTTAAGAAAATACACTAACAAGATTTATCGTGTATTTTTATATTTTTTCTTTGTCACATCCATTGCTGAAGTCCTTGTATTCCATTTTATACAGTGTGTTCAGTGAGGAATGGAACAGTTCAATTTTTGGGAAGTGGAACAAGATTATGAAATTTCATAAATCTCACTCAGGATGACACACATTTTGTGCTAAAATATTAAGTTACATCCATCACGTTTTATTGTTATAAAAACGTTATTGTAACAAGAATTCTAAGGTCTTCTTTTTACCACACCATGAAACCCCAATTTAACAATCTGATATCGGATATCCCATTTTCCATTTTTCTCCTACTCGAACACTTTGCGCATGTTAGAAAACGCGCCCCCCGTTTGGAAGCACATTTTGAAAGCCCTCTGGGTTTCCTTCAGAAGCCCTATTTGAAAGTTTAAAGCCCCCGGCCCCCTCAGATATTGAGTCCCCATTCAGAAGCCCCTTGTTGGGTGCAGGACCCCAATCCCCACTTCTTCAGCCGAATGCAAGGACAGAAGCTTCCTTTGAAAGTTTAAGGCGTTGCACCCCATTTTTACTTGGAAGAAGCCCTATTTGAAAGTTTAAAGCCCCATGCCCCTTCATGGCGTAGCCATATTACTGCCGAACTGCGCATCCCTACCGCTCGCCAACATAAATCTGTCTTGCAGTATTAGACTATCCCATTCCTCGCTGAGCACATTTATATTACTTTTGATTTTGCATACTATACCTACTTCTTCAACTTTCTCCAATCAAAGATTTGCATGTAACATTTGCAAAGAGTACCTGGGATCTGGGAAACCCTTGGACTCGACAAATCGAGAATTGGAGCCATCATTTGCCTAATTTGCTAATACCTAATCTAAATAAACTCTAAATAACGAAAAGCCGCAGGGCAGCTGTGTGGCCAGCTGTTGGTGAGTAACGACACCACGGCTACCCGATGTCTCCTTGGAATCCAATACCCTGCCCGGCCAAACCGGAGCGTCTGAACATCCTTCAGGCGGTCTGCACCGGCCAAACTGGAAGGTAAGACTGTGTGTGTGGCGCAGCCTTTAAAACTTCATTAATTTCTGCTTTCGAATGACCCATTCGGTAATGCTAAGCCGACAGGTGACATTAATCCATAGCAATAGAAGACGTAACCTAAAACCATTCAACTCTTCAATTCCATAGAGCCTATAATTCGACAATAAACTCAAGACTTATTTTCAGTTTTCCACTCAGAAGACAAAGAAATAGAACCGAAATCCAAAATACCTCTAGAGCAGTGTTTCCCAACGTTTTTGTGCCATATCCCACCTAAACCTTTCTAAAATTCTTGTACCCACCCCCTATGTGCAGAAACCGGTTAAATCTAATTTTTTGTACGATCAGTCATTTGAAGCTATTTACTGCATATGTTTTCACATAGGTAAGTTGAATTTACCAGTTGCTAGGATATAATGCGCGACGGTAAGTATTTTTACTGTTCTAGAACGGTAAAACGTTTTGTTGTCGACTTTTCATATAGCAAAGCTACTTAATTTCATAAAAAAATACAAATGTCATTTTTGACATTTGATTTTTTTAGTAAAAAATTTATTTAAAATAAAATAGATCTATTATTTCTTTGTCTCTGATCGTACAAAAAACGTTATAAGGATGTCGAACGTTAAGGATTACCGGTCTCAGACAACAATTGGAGGCTTCGATTCTCTCGGCTTCCAAATAATTGTCTTTGACCGGTAAACCAACCTTACCGTTCTTCATACTTAATATACTATTAATTAGGTCTTTATAGAACAATATTTCTTTAAAACGGTTGTAATAATTACAAAACCAAAATGCATTTAACTTTTGATAAAATATATTTTTACAGTCGGTACATCTCCCGATTAATTAATGTTAATATTATTTATCATACTTTAGATTTGTCTTTTGAGAAAAAATTTAATTAATAATCAATTCTTACAGGTCAGGGGTAACGTTAGGTAGGTCAAATTAATTCAATGTCGAAATTACGGTTTGGTAATACCTGCTGCTAATGTTTTCCTATAAATTAATCAGAAGAGTCAATATCTCTTCGCTACTATTAAATTTTGCCGGTAAAAACCTATGCCTCAACCTTAATCAACATCACAGTATGGGTAAATATTTTTCACAAAGGGAATTGATAATTAAAAAAAAGAGTTATCCTCTTAAAAGAGTTAAAACAAAAACGAATTTAGCATATCAAAAGTTTATGAGGATGATTAATGTTAAGGACTTATGTTTAAGGGGGAGAACGCTTTATAAAGACTTATGTATAAGCAGGTATTAGGTTGCTTTTGACTATAAACTTCACTTAATTTTCATCTTTAAATTGCAAAATTAAATACAAAGCTTGTAATAAAATTTCCCGAAAAGGAAAATAAATTAACTTTGATTCTTTGAATGAGACTTCTAGAATGTGGGTCGTGTAGTAGGTGTTGGTAAATTAGGCATTGAGCAAGCTTCGAAGTTAATGAATTATTTTTTAAATTAATTTTTTTGTTATAGTATCGAAAGGACCCTTCTTAAATCGAATTTCTACCGTGGGAACCTGAAAAGTGTGAGGAAAATGGGGGTTTCGGCGATGCGAGGTTTAGAGTTAGGACAAGACACTTGTATGCACAAGGTAAACGTTTTATGATATTTACAACAAAAATAAAAGGCTCGGGTTCAAAGAAAGAATCTGAAAAATTTATAACAAGAACGCCTTCTTTATTTTATTAAAGAAAAAGCGAGCGAAAACTTTCAGAAGGCACTCGTGGAACTTAATATTTTTTGTTAATTATTACAAAGTTAATTAAATTATGAGGGAATAGTAATTTGGTAAAAAGGTTTTTTCTACTTCAATTTATTATCGGTTTAAGAATTTCAGACAAAGGAAAAATAAATATAAACATAAAATTGAAGCAGGTTCTCCCTAGACGGTTGTTAGTGACGAAACACATAGCTCCTGTGTTAGGGATAATCAATGAAGATAATAGCGGCTATCATAAAAAAACAAAAAACTCTAAATTGATTTCTCATTTTTTGTAATTAAAAATTTCATTTCGAAAACTAGAAAATTAATTAATTTATTTTATTTAACAATATATAATCTCGAAGCCGTTTGGGTTTAGAACACGAACAAATGTCGTCTGGTACTTAAATTGAGCTAAAACGCTTTTATAGCTGTAATCAAAAATAATGTTAACCTCTTTATCGGGAAAAATTTATCCTTTTCTTTTTTTAATTAAAGTACGTGTCGAAAATTGAAAGTTGAAAAAAGGGAAATTTCTTATGCAAAAAAAAGTCAAAAATGTTTAATAAAATGTAGGTGCGTTTTTCAATTTTAGATGTATATGGAATTTCGTATAGAGTCGAGAAAAAGTATTTGAGCTTATTTGTTGGTAGATTAGCTATTTCCGCCTATTGAATTCTACATCAGCTTTGACATAAAGTTGTTGTGGTAACTTTACTTGTTATACAACACAATATTCCCACAAAAGTTACATAATCAAATATTTAAAATTCTTTTACCCTTTAACTTCGTATTGGTGTATTGGCGACTTTATATTTTGCATTTTAAAAAGGAAAATTCTATTTGTAAGCTACTTGCTTAAAGTATTTTTCACAATTTGCACAACAAATAGGAAAATTTTTAAACCGCTTCTTGTATAAAAATACAAACTTTTTGCTCCATTTCTCGTTGTTAATACTACAAAATTAATTAAAACTAAACAATATCTGCAGTGTTTAAAATTTATGAACTGTTGTAAGAAATTAGAATCATTTCCGCACAAAAACATAAAAGTGCGCTCTGAAGATGTTCTAATAGATCCGGTTTTTGAGATGAGCAAAAAGAAAAGCCAAAACAACAACTTATGTTGTAAGCCAGATCTTGTTACCACTGGCGTTGCTCAAGGGAGATAGGGGAGGTTCGTCAATAAAAATCTAGTTGGGTAAAAAATTATACAGGGTGTTAAAAAAAGCATTCGTAACTTTAAGGGCGTGTAGTACACATTAAAATGAGTAAAAACAGTTATATTGAGGGGTATTCAAAAGTTAATACTTTTTGGAGTTATGGCCATTTGGGCTCAAATAAATTAAAATAGTCTCGTTAGTGTCCAAAATTTTTAGAGCGCGTAGTACCCATTAAAATGAGAAAAATGATCCATTGAGGGTTGTCCAGCAGCTAATACTTTTCGAGATGTGGCCATTAAATCAAAAAGTATTAACTATTGGACACCCTCAATATAACTTTTTTTACTCAGTTAGTGTCCAAAATTTTATAAGCGTGTAGTACGCATTAAAAAGAGTAAAAAAACTTATATTGAGGGGTGTCCAAAAGTTAATACTTTCCTAGTTATGGCCGTTAACTCGAAAAGTATTAACTTTTGGACAACCGTCAATATAACTTTTTTAACTCCTTTTAATGCGTACTACACGCTCGTAAAGTTGGGAATGATTTTTTTTAACACCTTGTATTTATTTTTACACAAGTCCAATTAGTGGCGTCGAATTACGGGAATTAATAGCTTGAAACTAAACTTTTGCTGATAGAAATGTTATGATTAGATCATATTTAGGACAATGTCAGGAATAATGTGGTAAGTTTTGGACTTCGAACTCGCGCGGCGTCCTTCCGAAAAAAGCATTCTAAAGAATATTTACTCGTTTTTTTTGACCTTTAATTCAATTCCTCAATTTCTAAACATCGGATCGTAATAAAAAATTATGGAATTATGGGAAATTGACAGACGATGAATTCTAGACCAAAAATGTATAGTTTGGTTCAGTAGCTTTGGAGATAAAACTTCTTAAGCACCAAATGCGAACCAAAAATTGTCTTATTCAGTGCATTGCAAAGAAATAATCAAAAATTCTTTTGTTCATGTAAAAGATACTACTTGATGAGTAGAATGGACCTGCCAAAGTTGAGATCCTCAAGTGCAACCAAACAGCCAAAAACTGCTCAGGAAATCAAAATTTGTAAGGGTTGTCATTTAATGCTATCGCGATTAATATAGTAATTTAAGTATAAAAAACGGTAAGGGCAGTTTACTGGTCAAAGACAAAATGTTTGGGGACTAAGCGAAGCGCAGTCCCCAATTTTGTCTGAGACCAGTAAACCCTTAACGTTTGTGATGCTTACAACGTTTTTTGCACGATAGAAACTTTTCCTTAATCATAAAAATGAAAATGTCAAAAATTATGTTTTAATTTTTGTGCAACATAATTTTTTAGATGGCTTTATAAAAATATTTGAAGGTGTTACCATAGTGTTATTTACTAACAAATTGTCTCCGCTTTTTGAAGTAAAAAATTCTAATATTTTGCTGCATAAAAACGAAAAAAAATGAGTGATTTAAAAAGTGTGGACAGTGAAATAGAAGAAGCTTGGAATATTGGTTGCTCCTCTATTGTTCCTGAAAAGTCGAGAATTCGTTATGAGAATGTATACAAAATCTTTAAAAGCTGGTGTGAGGATAAAAATCTACAAATTAACGAAAAAATTTTGCTGGCTTATTTTGTACGACGAAATGAAAAGTTGAAGTCACCTGGAAGTCTTTGGGCTGAATATTCGATGCTCAAAAGTACAATTTTTCTAAATGTTGGAATTGATATATCCAAGTTCACAACCTTGATAGCATTCCTTAAAAGGAAAAATGTTGGACACAAGCCAAAAAAATCGGACATTTTCACTAAGGAAGGTATGACGAACTTTTTGAAAGAAGCTCCGGATGATGAATTTTTAACTCTTAAGGTATTTTTACATTTATCTATATTATTGTGATTTATAAGATAAGAATTTTTGTTTTCATTTTTAGGTGGGAATGATATTAGGTATATCAGGCGCGTGTAGGAGAGAAGAATTGTATAATATGTGCGTGCAAGACATAGAAGATCGAGAATCATTTTTGATCGTGAAAATTCCCAACACGAAGACCAACATCCAGCGAACATTTACGGTAATTGACAAAGATAATGATATTAACTACCTGGAAATATGTAGAAAATACTTCAGGCTACGCCCACAAAATGCAAAGAGTCAGCACTTATTTTTGAAATATCATAAGGGGAAGTGTAGCAATCAAGTAATAGGCAAAGGGATTATTGGAAGTTGGCCGTCAAAAATCGCAAATTTTCTAAAATTACAACACTCCAATACTTACACCGGTCATTCCTTTAGGCGCACTTCGGCGACCTTTTTAGCGAATAAAGGAGTAGACGTATTAGGACTGAAGAGGCATGGTGGGTGGAGATCGTCCACCGTAGCAGAGAGTTACGTTGAAGATTCGCTTGAAAACAAAATTGACTTTGCTAAAAAAATTTTAAATACAGAACAAGGTAGCGCCGAGGTGAGACAAACGTTGAATTCAGTAGCAGTTTCTCTAAATCCAAGTGCCGCACAAAGTAGCGTTATTACTTTTAGTAGTTGTAGTAATTGTACGTTCAATTTCAATGTGAAATAGTAGCCGGGACTAGTCTGTTATGTTATCCCATAACAGAAAAATCAGGATTATCGTATTCAGGCCCATCTTTTGGGAATTAGTTATTTGAGAGCCAGTGCTTTGAGCAGCCAATCAGATTTTCGTGTTCGCTAGCACTCAAATAACTTACTCCCAAAAGATGGGCCTGAATATGATCACCCTGATTTTTCTGTTTTTGGTTCGAAGTCTTATTTATTATTATTTAATGTTTTTTGAATTATATCGTTTTTAAATGACTATTTTTTATTTTTTTTACTTACCGTTCTAGAACGGTAAGTAAATTACTTACTGTTTTGTTTATATGAGTTACCAGTAAAACATACTTACCGATCTGCCAACAAACGCGGTAACTAAGTGATATCGTTCTATCGTGCAAAAAAAATCTTTTTTTTATGAAAACATTCGTCTTTGAACGTACTATTTGCTTAAGGAAAAGATTTATAATTTTTCGCTAATCTTAGTACACTTTAGACTCTCTTTTAGAAACGCACTTTTCTAAATCGCCAAGAATTTTGTCAATACTTGTTAAATAGAAAATTCATTATTTTAGCTTGATAGATCTTTTCAAAACCTTTGATTTCAAATAACAAAAATCCCGATTCATCAACTTGGAGGCCAAATATGGATATTTTTATATTTACAACTGCAGTGGTTAAACGGCTAACTGTTTTTAAATCGTTTTTGTCTCAACTGAAAGGCAAAACATTCTTTTGTTGATATATGATATCTAAGTATGTTATGCATCTTCTAATTCAACACCAGAATAAAAAGAAGAAGTCAGTAAATAAAATTAATGGTGCGTGCTTTGTAACTATAGAAATTAGACAAGAAACTATCGAAAATCCCGTCAAAATAGTAACAGCCACAGAGTTTCTTATATTAAATTTGACACTGACGCATAAAAGTCCATCTAAATGAATCCAAAGTCAGGAGTGGGGGAGCGTGCCACCTGCAGTAGCAAATACAAAAATATCCAGAATTAGCCTCCAAGTTGATGAATCGGGAATTGTGTTTTTTGAAATCAAACGTATTTTAAAAGATCTATCAAGCCAAAATAATGAATCTTCTTTTTAACAAATATTTACCAAGTTCTTGGCAATTTAGAAAAGTGCGTTTCGAAAAAAGGGTCAAAAGTGAACTATATGCAAGGCGATAATTTCAAAAATATTTCTTTCACAAAATAGTAGGTTCGAAAAAGAATGTTTTTTGAAAAAAAAATTATTTTTATTATGATCGCATTAAATGGCAATCCTTACAAGTTCTAACTTCCTATGCACTTTCTGGCTCTTTGGTTGCACTTGAGGATCTCAACTTTGGCAAATCCTTTCTACTCATCAAGTAGTATCTTTTACATATATACTTATACTTTTACAACAAAAGATTTTTTGATTACTTCTTTGCAATGCACTGAATAAAACAATTTTTGGTTCGCTTTTGGTGCTTAAGAAGTTTTATCTCCAAAACTACTGAACCAAACTATACATTTTTAGTCTAGAATTCATCGTCTGTCAATTTCCCATAATCGCATAATTTTTTATTACGATCCGATGTTTAGAAGTTGAGGAATTAAATAAAACGTCAAAGAAAACGGGTAAATGTTCTTTGAAATGCTTTTTTCGGAATGACGCCGTGCGAGTTCGAAGTCCAAAACTTACCACATTATTCCTGACATTGTTCTAAACATTATTCAATCATAACATTTCTATCAGCAAAAGTTTAGTCTCAAACGGTATTTCGACCCCACTAAATTTATAAATACAATTCAAAAATGAGTGTAGTTAGCCTGTGTGTCCCACACAATCAGTCAAAAAAACCAAAGACCATTGAGAATAAGTAGGCCAATAGGCAACCCCACTTGCAATCTGATCAACAGTCGGCCCAACA
Source organism: Malthinus seriepunctatus (assembly GCA_963924605.1). Classification (NCBI taxonomy): domain Eukaryota; kingdom Metazoa; phylum Arthropoda; class Insecta; order Coleoptera; family Cantharidae; genus Malthinus; species Malthinus seriepunctatus. Next base: position 3,095,107 of record OZ004602.1, read on the forward strand.
AGCCAAGACTGTAATAAAATTCCAAACGCCGGTCAAGAAGCCCAAAGACCGTTGAGAAGAGTCCTGTGGTTAGCGTGAAGGCCTGACCAACAAGAAGGATATACCGGGGTTGACGCGATCAGCTTAAACCCTAAAACTGCAGCTTTTACGAGCCACTGATGCTAGGACGCCAGACCATTAACTACCCTCAGCACACAAGGATAACATTGAGCACAATCATGCACTCTGCACAGTGGATGCAGACGGACTCTCTTTAAATTAATGCACATCGAATATTTATTAATTCTCCATCACGAAAAGTTCTTAGCACTAATAAGAACTCAACTTTCGATTTAACTACTAAGTGGGAACGTAAGTCAGTCTCACAATTATTGGCCACCCTGGCTGTACGCCAGGATGATTGTCCAACAACGACAAAAGGACAGAAGGGGAGGTTGTTTATTTGTTACTTGTTGGCAAAATAAAGTTACCCCTTTATTTAAGTAGGGGGTGTTGTGATGGTTGCATCCACAATTTGTGTTAAACGTATAGCCATGGTATAGCCAGCCAACTCTTATCTTTGCGATTATCACCAAACTCTTACATAAACGCTTTTTATGCGATTATGGTGGTGACTATCAATGACTAAAGAATAAAGAGGTCGCAACGTTTAAAAAGTTTTATTGATTGAAAACGGATGTGACGAAACATGTACAGTCAGCCTCACATTTAGTGGCCACCCTGGCTATACGTTTAGCACGAATTGTGGATGAAACCATTATAACACCCCATACTTAAATTGAGGGTAACTTTATTTTGCCAAAAATTAGTAAATTAACAACCTCCCCTTCTGTCCTTTTGTGGTTGTTAACCACCCTGACGTATAGCGAGGGTGGCCAATAATTTTGAGGCTGACTGTACCTGTAACGTTTACATGACGCGAATCCGTCTCCGTCTCTTTATTCTTTAGTCATTGGTGGCGATAGATGGAGCCTAAACGAGACATCTAATGGTATATGTTTCGGGGGTTATTATTTTAAAAAGCATTTAACATAGTAAATGTTTTAAATGATTTTAAAATTACGAAAAATGACTGAAAATATTAAAAGAACATTGAAAAGGAAAATTAAAATTTAGAAAAAATATGTCTGAATAATTTTAATTTATCGGGTATACCCAAAACTAAGATATACCGAAATGACTTTATAATCCTTTCACAAAAGGGGTTAAGCTTTTAAATATTCAACAAAAGAAAATACACCGACAATAGTAAAATAAATTGAACGTACCTGACCAAACCCCCGTGGCGTGTAACAGGGCTGCACTTTCTCTGTAGTATGAAGACTTTAAATAGCAAATTCAGGTAAATTTTGTTAACGTTGATGCATACTTAATATTTACTAGAAAAAAATACGACCCTGGTTTAAGAACTAATATTTTTACAGATAAATTACAAATCCTTTTACACCTTTGGTAATTTGTTTTCTTTTGTGACATATTTTTCTTTTATTAAGGTAACAAAAGGTTTATAAAGTCGAAATTCGGTAGAAGTAAATGGGAACTATACGATGAAATTTAAACGGGTAACCTCGGTTTATACTAAGTTAAAGTGAATTTAAACCCTTGTATCGCAGATTATACAAAAACGGAGGATCTGAATTTTAATTTTTCCTATATTAGCGGCAGAATCTTAAGGATTCGTAACACTCTGACACGTGTAGAAAAACGCATCGTTGCAATAGGTATTTATGTTTTTCCAGCTCTTGAAACTTTTACTATTCAATATATTTTAACTTATTTCATGAAAGTAGATAAAACGCGCGCAATACATTTTGCAACTTCATATTACGATACTCGAATGGTTATCAATCAAACTCGGCTACGCCTCGTTTGACAATTTTGTCATCTCGTATTAAACTTGTTGCGTTAATATCGACCAAATTGTATTCAATAGTGATTGGAACCAATTCTTATACAACCCAACATACGCTATTGGTATACGCATTAGACCAAAATTCCTTACGTCTATAGAGTGTCCATAGGTATAGTTGAACCCGGTTGAAATCAATTATGACGCATCTCTCTAAAGTGTACGCATCAATCTGTAGTAAACGTATGTTCGTTCTTAATACCAATGTCAGAAACGTCAAAATTAATTAATTAGTTAATTCGTTGTTTGTCCGATACAGTATGTTGCGGTGTGGATTTTAAGCGCGAATTTTAAATTAAATAAAGTTTACTTTTATACTGACATTTCTTATTACATACTGCGATGCGTCATAATTGATTTACACCCGACCCAAGTTTATTTGTATAATTGAATAAATTAGAGACTTTTGTTTTTAACCAACCTAAAAAGTCCTTGCAGGTATGCAACCAAACTCACAAGAAAAACCATTTTTTTGTAACGCGTAATTATTATTAAAAACATCAATTCAATATCTTAACATGTTTTAATTACTTTTAATTAACTCGATGTTAATTATAACTTGAAATAAAAACGAGGATGGTATGATCGATTAGAAATTAGTCGTGAGGGAATATCCTTTAGTGATGGAAATTCTTTAGTAAAGTGTATTAAACCTTTATGAAATAGGAAATACTTTGGAAATTTTGAGCGAAACTTTGGCAATTTAAACGCGTAACCTCTTCCTTTAATGGTAAATAATTTAATTACCTTATTTTCTCCGAACCTCAACAAAAACAATAAATTTCAATTACATTTCACTTCTTGTATTACTTAAATGAATGTTTGCAAAGAGATTATCCTTAAGTGTATGAAATAATTAACACCCTTTAATACCGACAAATTAACTCTTTTTGTGCATAAAAAGTAATTATTTGCAAGCACTTTTAAGGGTGAGTTTAGTTTTTTAATGACATCTTTTTAAGCTCAATTAGAAATTATTGTTTCCCTTCACTTGCCAATTTTATGCAAAATTGTTGTTTAGAATCTAATAAATTGATTATAATATCTTTGAAAAACTTTTCAACAAGTTTTGAATTTCCACTCTTCCGTACACTGCAACTTGTCTCGCAAATTAAAAAATTAATTATAAAAATTAAATTAAAAAAATGTTTCAGATTTTAATATTTACATTTATATTCAGAATAATTAGGGGAGGTGGTTGAAAAATCTATAAGAAGTCAAATCTAATTGCTTGTTAGAGCACCCTCACTATCTTTAGTTTCGCACGATTCAACTGTGTAAAGAGAAAACGTATCCGACTTTTCTCAAGCCAAAACAAGTTACAAAAGAATGAAAATACGCTGACTTAGGTAGCGGTTACACTACCTACTAGTACCCTCTAATACCATAACAGTGCTAATTTCGAATTTTGCTGGTAAAAAGTAAAAGATCATTAATTAAACATCAATGGTGAATTCACTGTGACCCCACAGAAGTTGGGTAGTTCATGGTAGTATTAGTAGTGGGTGGATGAGGCATCAGTGTGACCAACGCTTCATTCTCACACACCATAGGTGTTTATTAATAGTCATTTAATCTCGTAAAACCCTCTACGGACTCTTTTGTGCTTTGAAAAATGTTGTCAGTTCATGTACAGGTGGACAAACGAGAACTTTCAGTTGAAATTCGCACAACGGGAAGGGAGACTACATTCCGAGTATCAGAGATGTGTATAGATTCAAATCATAGTGTTAATATCCATTATATATTACCACCATGGATTCAAATGTAAAATTTACGTAGTGATAACACACTTTTACTACTGCGCATCTTAAAATCAACCGAAAGTTCTCGTTTGTCCACCTGTACCGTGTCTTCAGAAATACCATCAACCCACGTGACCAATTTGGTAGATAACCACTAATAAGATTGGTCACATTGGTCAAAACGTTGAGGGTATTTCTGTAGGCTCTGTATAACCTTCTCAGAGCCGGGATTCACTAACTTTTTCGGTAGCTTAACGATATCGATAACTAGCGATTGAGGTTATGTTTCTATTTTGTAACTCAAAGTTTTCGAATTTTGTGGATAAATATGTCTATAGCTACCGAAAATCGTTAATTAATTGTAATTTTCTATGTACCTAACGATATATTTATCCATATAAATCTCTAACTTAGAATTACAAAATTCATACTTAACGAATTTTATGGTGACCGACGTCGCTCGCTATCGAAAATAGTTAGTGAATCGCAGTACAGGTCTTATTTACCCTTTCAGGACCTTATAAAGAAAAATTTGGAATAGAAAAATTTACAAAACCTTCTAAATGTTTGAGTTTATTAGATTAATCTTGTACAGCCCTCTATTAGGCTCATATTAGCTTCGAAAATTTTCTCAGGTGTTGTATAACCTTCCCAGGTCTTATTTACTCTTTCAGGACCTTATCAAAAAATAATTGGGAGTACGAAAAATTTACAAAACCTTCTAAATGTTTGACTTTATTTGATTAATCTTGAACAGCTCTCTATTAGGCTCTTTAGCAGCTTTGATAAATTTTAAAAGCTGTTGTACGAGTATAACGTTCCCAGGTCTTATTTACCCTTTTAGGACATTTACAAAAAAAAATGTGGGTAAAAAAAAATTTGTAAAACCTTCTAAATATTTGACTTTATTAGATTAATCTTGTACAGCCCTCTATTAGACTCTTATTAGCTTAGAAAGTTTCCTCAGGTGTTGTATAACTTTCCCAGGTCTTATTTACTCTTTCAAGACCTTATCAAAAAATAATTGGGAGTACGAAAAATTTACAAAACCTTCTAAATGTTTGACTTTATTAGATTATTCTTGAACAGCTCTCTATTAGGCTCTTTAGCAGCTTTGATAAATTTTAAAAGCTGTTGTACGAGTATAACGTTCCCAGGTCTTATTTACCCTTTTAGGACATTTACAAAAAAAAATGTGGGTTAAAAAAAATTTGTAAAACCTTCTAAATATTTGACTTTATTAGATTAATCTTGTACAGCCCTCTATTAGACTCTTATTAGCTTAGAAAGTTTCATCAGTTGTTGTATAACTTTCCCAGGTCTTATTTACTCTTTCAAGACCTTATCAAAAAATAATTGGGAGTACGAAAAATTTACAAAACCTTCTAAATGTTTGAGTTTATTAGATTAATCTTGTACAGCCTTCTATTAGGCTCTTATTAGCTTAGAAAATTTTCTCCGGTGTTGTATAACTTTTCCAGGTCTTATTTACTCTTTCAAGACCTTATCAAAAAATAATTGGGAGTACGAAAAATTTACAAAACTTTCTAAATGTTTGACTTTATTTGATTAATCTTGAACAGCTCTCTATTAGGCTCTTTAGCAGCTTTGATAAATTTTAAAAGCTGTTGTACGAGTATAACGTTCCCAGGTCTTATTTACCCTTTTAGGACATTTACAAAAAAAAATGTGGGTAAAAAAAAATTTGTAAAACCTTCTAAATATTTGACTTTATTAGATTAATCTTGTACAGCCCTCTATTAGACTCTTATTAGCTTAGAAAGTTTCCTCAGGTGTTGTATAACTTTCCCAGGTCTTATTTACTCTTTCAAGACCTTATCAAAAAATAATTGGGAGTACGAAAAATTTACAAAACCTTCTAAATGTTTGAGTTTATTAGATTAATCTTGTACAGCCCTCTATTAGGCTCTTATTACTTATTAGCTTAGAAAATTTTCTCAGGTGTTGTATAACTTTCCCAGGTCTTATTTACTCTTTCAAGACCTTATCAAAGAATAATTGGGAGTACGAAAAATTTACAAAACCTTCTAAATGTTTGACTTTATTAGATTAATCTTGAACAGCTCTCTATTAGGCTCTTTAGCAGCTTTGATAAATTTTAAAAGCTGTTGTACGAGTATAACGTTCCCAGGTCTTATTTACTCTTTTAGGACCTTTACAAAAAAAATGTGGGTTAAAAAAAATTTGTAAAACCTTCTAAATATTTGACTTTATTAGATTAATCTTGTACAGCCCTCTATTAGACTCTTATTAGCTTAGAAATTTTCCTCAGGTGTTGTATAACTTTCCCAGGTCTTATTTACTCTTTCAAGACCTTATCAAAAAATAATTGGGAGTACGAAAAATTTACAAAACCTTCTAAATGTTTGAGTTTATTAGATTAATCTTGTACAGCCCTCTATTAGGCTCTTATTAGCTTAGAAAATTTTCTCCGGTGTTGTATAACTTTTCCAGGTCTTATTTACTCTTTCAAGACCTTATCAAAAAATAATTGGGAGCACGAAAAATTTACAAAACCTTCTAAATGTTTGAGTTTATTAGATTAATCTTGTACAGCCCTCTATTAGGCTCTTATTAGCTTCGAAAATTTTCTCAGGTGTTGTATAACTTTCCCAGGTCTTATTTACTCTTTCAAGACCTTATCAAAAAATAATTGGGAGTACGAAAAATTTACAAAACCTTCTAAATGTTTGACTTTATTAGATTAATCTTGAACAGCTCTCTATTAGGCTCTTTAGCAGCTTTGATAAATTTTAAAAGCTGTTGTATAACGAGTATAACGTTCCCAGGTCTTATTTAGCCTTTTAGGACATTTACAAAAAAAAATGTGGGTTAAAAAAAATTTGTAAAACCTTCTAAATATTTGACTTTATTAGATTAATCTTGTACAGCCCTCTATTAGACTCTTATTAGCTTAGAAAGTTTCCTCAGGTTTTACATAATCCTTAAAAGTACAGTGCCTTTAAAAACTTTTCCAAGTTTTCTTTGATGCTAAAAAATTCCAAAACGTTTTATTACATTTTAGAGCGAATAAGGTTTCGAAATCGGTCAATGCTTCTTTTTCAAGTTTTTTTAATCGTGTAGAATTGATTTAATATAATATGTAATAACTGACAAATAAAGCTAAAGCAATATGTATTGTTACCAGGATATGGGTGCCAGGACCTTTCTCACAAAAACACTCACTTTTGGAGGTTGAAATAATTATCTTCATCAATTTTGCTTTGATGCCTGGAAAATTACTCTTTGAGCTTTTTTTTTTCATAGATCTAAATTTTACTTGCTTAGGAGGCATGTTCTATTTTGTATAGGAAATTGATAAAAGAGGAACCTTTTAAGATATGATCTAAAGCAAGCGCCTTTCTGATGATTTTCTGAAACGTACTTAAGGAATATTCGTGTATCTTTATGCGTAATCTTACACTTTACAATTTATAATTAATACATCTTTTATACTTGAAGAATTTGTAACGCCGTTGTGACAAATTATGCCTGAAGGTAATTATCGCTAAAAGATTATTTAATGTTGCTTTTACACAAATGAAGTAACATTTTAATTATTATTAGTATGTAATTTGATATACACCACATTACAAAGTAATTTACAACAACAAAAGACTTACGTTTGTTCTGAAATAATATGTACCTATGAGATGTATTACAGAATAATTTAATTGAAAATTCTAATATTTACTCACTTCATTCTAATTCGAGCTAACATCCGATACACAGAGTGGCCCGAATTTCACCACGTTTTATATTTTTTTAATATATTTTATCAAGTATTTTTTTTGTATCATTAAAAAAATTTGAGGTTAGGTAAAGGGGAAAGTTCCAATGATGGCACACCAACTCTTTTTTTTAAATCCAATCCTGTATAAAAAAATTTTTGATTAAAAAATACATCATAAGCTTCTCTAATAAATTTATTTTAATTTAAAAGAAGAATGGCATTTTAAAATTAAGTTTTAAATTAAATTTGTGTGTCGTTCATTAAACGCTGTGCAAAATTTAAATGTGTTTCGTATTGTGGCTTGACTTTTAAAAAAGCAAAAGAATTATTTTGGGAGAAAAGGATAAATTTAATACACAGGACATTGTGTAATTTAATTAAAAATTTTCGTGTCAAAATTCACATTTTACATGCCAATTTATTCGAATTTCTCAATTTAGTAGATAATAATAATTGGTGAAAATCTGGAAATTGTTTACCTATGGGATTTTAACATACTGCTTAGTGCCTTATTAGTGGCTCTTAGTGCCTTAAACTCAGCTTTTCTATCTTTAACGATTTTTGAATTATTAACAAGTAGATTTTTGCCAAGTGTGAAGTTTGCACCAACACTTTCGAATAAAAAGACCCCGGTCAAACCTTATGGAAACTGGTTCGCGGCTAATTTTTCTAAAATTTTAGTATGTTGTAGATTAGGGCCTTCTGATCAAAAGTCTTCATGGGCGCAAAGCTCTAAACCTCGCTCTAAACTTAATATTTTTTATTCTAGAGGGGGTTAATGCGCTGCATTTAGCTATTTTTGGTGAACGCATATTAGGAATGAGTCACTCTCTATAATTGTGAAATTGGAATATATAGTCTAGTCTCTAGTCTACACTGATATTTGTTATTTGGGCTGCATAGTCAAAAATCGTCAGAGGCAACAAGTTTTTGTGACCCACCCTGATGTAGATAGTCGATCAACGTTTTATTGAAATTTATAAATATGTTTATCCTCGTTTAATAATTAATGTCTTTTATACGCTTTTTCTTAGTATGATATCGCCCCTATATCAAGACGTGATCCGTATGACGGGTGCGCATCATTATACCTACAGCCTAATGATTTTATTAAAGATTGTTAGTCTCGAGTGTACTTCTAAATTCACGTTTCAAAAACAAAATAAAAATATGCAAATGTATTCGAATTCCTTAAAAAATAAAGAAATTAATAAAAGAGAAAATGGAAAATTAGTAATTAAATTTAAAATAAACGTGACCGAAATATCGATTCATTGAAAATATTTCGTGGAGCTTCTACTTTTTTTAAGGTGTGCGGATGAATATAAGATTTTTGAAATACACATCAAATATTGTATACAGAAGTTTTTTATAAGAACAAATTTGGTTTCAACATAGTAAATCCGATATAAATTGGTGGATTCTTCAAATCCAAATTGGTTGGCTCAAAAAGTCACACTATTAGTTCAACGTCTACAATAAGATATATGTTGATTCATCTTATTTTGAGAATTATTTGACACCTGTAATTTTAATCGAATTTTCGGCTTACAAGTCGAAAATTGTTTTGAAAAGAAAAACTCGACATTTCTTTAATAGTCGGATTATCGCTACCACTGGTTGATTTTCGCCTTCACATTGAAAATTATAATTGGAAAACAACCACCTGTCGTCACTCTGCAGTACACTCTAATTAATTATCGAACATTATTAGTAGATATTAATTTCATGCTTGCTGTGAACTATATATTTTGAATTTTAGATTCCATCGCTTCAGTTAACATGTATTATTTATATCAATTATTCATAACAAGGAGCGTTAAGACTTTTTCTAATTTTGAATGCTTTTGACAATTTTGATGATTAGGTCCTCTACGTTTAGTTCGCACCGAACTTTCATTTACTTTTTCTTATTTTAGGTTACACAGTACTATGTTGTCAACATTTTTAAACTTTAGTACGTAAATTAAATCCATCACAGCTGTGTTGGGTAGGCGTTAAGTAGCTGAGAACATCCAAAAGTCCACTATACCTTCTACCTCCGGTATAATTAAGGCTCGTAAATATTGATAGCTCCGTTTAGTCCCGTCTTTTAAAATGTATCCCTAATAATGAAATTAAGCATAATGGCTATTTTAAAACGTGTAAAATAATTGATTTTATAAGATGTCGTTAAACCCACTTCGCATCTACTTTAGTTGTAATAAGGACCTAATAAGGCTCTATTGTGACCAACAGTATAATTTTACAACTTCACCTGCTAAAAGAGCCGTTAGTTAACTTCGTTTAAGTGTTAGGTTTTACTACTTTGACTTTTAAAGTAATTCGATACATAGTTACAAAATACAAAGGGCAGACAGATCTCATAGCAGGATAGGATTTACTTAAAATGATTAATCAACAAACTGAACGAATAGCTCTTCTATTATGCAAACCGACCCCAACCTTTGGTCTTGGTTTAAGCAAAGACTATACAGTAAAAAGCTGCCGTAGCTTATGGGCGAAATGTGACCAAAATCCCCCTAAAGAAGATGTCGCTAGTCACCACAAGCATATTTCAGTGAATAAGATAAAAGATAGGTTGTCGAAGCGGGAGCAACGAAGAAAGGCATAAAACAAGTTTATCCTTCGAGAGATTTTAAGCAATTTTGACCTTAAAAGCCTTTCACATTTTTTAATATAGGTTTCAGTAGTCTCTTACTGTATGGTCTTTGGTCTAACTAAGCCATAAGATGCCCTGGTTGCCTCTATGCGTTTTACAACTAATGTGTAATAATAATAATAAGGTGGTGATTGTTTATACAATTTGGAATTTTATTTGTCTCGCCCATAACTGGCGCCCTCGAGCGACTTTTAAAAAATTAGTATTTGGTACTTATGTTAATGCCCTTGGTTAGGTCTGATACCAAATCTTATTAAAATCGCTCAAAGGGTTTCTAGAATATTAAAAAAAACAGTATTTTTTTGGGGCCCCCTTTTAGAAACTCCCGCGCTCCTTAAAAATCGAAATTGGGGAAAACAAAAAAAATACGGGCATCCTAATATTAAGTGAAGAACAGTTTGTTATTGAAACATTTTATTAACGCTCTGTATTTTTGAAAGTTTTAATAAATAAATCTCTAGTCAAGGCCTAGGGTTTTTGAATCAGATTAAATTTTTTATCTTTCGATTAGGAAACTTTTTGAGAGCTGATACCATTGAATTAAGAAATACTCTACCAGGAAAGAGTCATTTAGCTAATGCAACGCACGAGTAAATATAGCGATTTCCGGTCAATTTCTACAAGAGAATCAGTACCGAATTTACGTATAAGCTACACAAGTTATATCTTAGGGCTCCATTTTCTTGGGGAGCTCAAAAGGGTCTTCTAGGTATCCGAAAATCATATTTGGCACTGACATTTATAATATCTGAACTTATAAAGGCCTCCAGCATATCTCAAATGGCTTAGGGTCTTATCAAGTCTAAATGGTTGCTTATACTCCCACTTATAAGGAAAGATCATGACAGCCTGTGATAAATTAAACTCGACAGAATGAATGAGTCATCCATGGTTTTCTAAAATGTAATTTTCGTCGCATTGTAGCTGACTACAATGCGGCGCTTATACCGCCTTCACACTTTATTATTTCATTAGTTGGACTATTTTAGGTTATGATAAAACCTTTAAAAATGACAGTAAGTTGTACTTTTCAAATTCACTGTCTTAATATTAACCTATATGCAATTTTAGTGACAGTTACTTTTCAAATTTAGCGACTGAAATACTTTTAACTCGTAGTGTACTTCAAAATCTATGAGAGCGCTGGACACGCCCCCTCAGCTAGCTAATAAAGCTGGTGGGACTGTAGTATGAACATGCAACCTTCTCAATTTTTGCCATAAATGCCACCTGGATATTATCCATCAGAGGCATTTTATGAGCTTGCCAAAAATCGTAACCGTTACAGCATTTTCTCTTATAGCAACGGTTGCTAACCCTCCTTCCGGATGTTTTATGTTCTAAGGCTGAGAGCATGTTTCAAAAAAAAACTTTTCCATTCAAATAGCGACCATTGTAATGTGTAGATAACTATTAGGATGTTTTAGAAGTCAAAATCGTAAAATCCAAATACAAGTAGACAAACTATACACCTCATTCATTGTTTTGCATATCTCGTGTTATGTGTAGAACAGCCAGAACAGCTTTCGAAGCGATTGAACTTGTCAAAGAGAATGTTCAAGGCGAGTATTCGATTTATTCTTTTGTTTTCTAATTTCTGAAATTCGGTGAACACAAAATCACGCTCTCGTGAACGTAAATAAATAGAAACTTTCCTATTCGTCTGAGGCCAAAACTCTCGGCCACATCAAGTTTCGATTTTGTTACTTTCCTCCAACTCGTATATGTTTCCTATGCTTGTTTAAAGAACTTTTTTTATTAATATTAATGGATTATTATATTATTTCCTTCGGAAGGGAATAGAAGGGAAGTTACCCCACGAGATCTTCAGGAACCGTTCGAACAGCTCCAGTTAAGGTATAAAATTCAGAATTTTTAGTAAAAAACAAAGCATTACATGGGGCAAATTTTAAAGTAGGTACTTGTAGATGTAACTTTGAAATATCATTTAAAATATTTATGTATTGCTGCTGGGACTTGATAAAAAAAATAAGCAAGAAATAATAAATTATGCACATACATTTGAATACGAAAAAAATTTCTACTAAAAATATGTTACGCAAGTTTATGAAAAACAGATTGAAGTTTACCTAAAATCGTTTTGCCTTTCCGCTATGAGAAAAAAGTTACACCAACAACAAAGTACAAAAGTTCATAAAATGCATTATCTCAAAGAGAAAAAAAAATGCGAGAAAAATTGTAAAAGAATTAAAAGCTATAATTGAGAAAATAACAAAATTTTCCTCATTGCAATGTTTGACCGAAGAAGTAATTTCAAAACCAATCAAACGTGATTGCTTTTTTAAATTGGAATAATATTACAAGCGAACTAAATTAAAAAAAGAGAGAAGAGGATACCTTTAAGTCGACGTAAAAAAATTAAGAAAAATGATTTACAATTTGATTTAAAACGAATTAACGAGAGATTTTTCGCATCGGTTTTCCATTTAAATAAATTTCGCTTTTTCTTTCTGAAAAAGCTGCGATTAAATTTAAAAATAATAATAATGTAAAAGAAAGTAATAATATAGCAATTTTGGTTAAAAGTTTTACAAAGTTTGTTGTAAATAACCAAAAAGAAGAAGGTAGTAGAGAAAAGAGGCTCTTTTTTGGTTAAGTGCATAAACTTTTCAGATCACGCTCAAACCGCTACTTTCATAAACATCTTAAGAATTTTAATGTCTTTTTTTTATTAGATACTTTTTATATACCTAATCTAAAGTGTTAATTTTCACAAAATTAGTATAATCAGTGTCTTTTTTTGGTATTAAAAACGCCCTAACCCACTAATTAAAAATTTAAAAATTAATTAAAGTTTTCCGTCAAGTGAGCTTTGTAATGTAGACACTAAAAAGCTTTAAAATGCACCATAAAGGATGTTTGCTGTATATGACACACACATAAAAAATACGAAATTGGTTTTTCGTGGTAGTAATGCAATTTTGTACTCGTTGTAATGAAAATTGATCTTTGTTACGAGAAATGCGATATTAACCAAGTTCTAATGGTTACATTTATCAGAGTAATAAAAAATCATCGCCAAATACATCATTATTTAGCAGTAGGTACGGTACGTATATCATGTACATTATACAGTGTGTCCGAAAACGAATGTGTTTGTGTTCAAAATACCAAAATCTCTTTACGCCACAAAAGCAATTTTCTTTTGCCACGCTTACTACGCTCCGGGTCCGTTAACTTAGCCCCCCCCTCAGTTGATGATCTGTTCTAAAAAGGTAGCCCTGGATTCTCTTGAACTAGCATTAGCTAGTTCCCAAATATCAAAGTTAGCTCCACTTCCGTTTCTGAGATACGGCCTTTTGTATTAGGGGAGGGCTAAGTTAACGCTAGCCTCCCTATAGTGTTCAAATTAAACCAAAAGCTAGCTCTGATATTTCTAGAGTTAGCTCTACCTAGTTCCATTAGTCATATAGGTAGTACCACCCCAATACCGATATGATGGGGGTTGGAAAATTTATTTAGCCCCCCCCCCCTCAGTTGGAATTTTTCTTTAAATTTTGTGGGTTTCTTGGAAATAGCTAGCACCGGCCAGCTCCCAATTTTGAACACAACATCTTGAGCCGTTTCGGAAATATCGCTAGCTCCCCAGTTGTTTAAATTAAACCAAAACCTAGCTCTGGTATCTCTAGCGATAGCTCCACCAAGATCCACTTATAATATAGCTAAAATTTTGTGGGTTTCTTGGAAATAGCTAGCACCGGCCAGCTTCCAATTTTGAACGCAATATCTTGAGCCGATTCGTAAATATCTACACTTAACGTTCGCTAAGGGGGGTAACGCTAGCCCCACTTCCCACCCAGTTGTTTAAATTAAACCAATAGCTAGCTCTGACATCTCGAGAGGTAGCTCCACCAAGATACATCGATGATATAGCTACCCCCCCCCCCCCCCGAAATAGTAGGGGTTAAAAAAATATTTTTGCCCCCCCCACCCCTTACAATTTATTTTTAAATTTTGTAGGTTTCTAGGAAATTCAGTTGGAATTTTTTTATTACATGTTATGAAAATATAGGAAATACCTAATACCGGCCAGCTCCTAATTTTGAACGCAACATCTTGAGCCGTTTCGTAAATATCTACACTTGCGTCCGCTAAGGGGGTAACGCTAGCCCTCCTCCCCCCAGTTGAACCAAAAGCTAGCTACGGCATCACTTCAGATAGCTCCACCAAGATTCATCGATGATATAGCTAGCACCCCTCCCCTACCATAATAGTAGGCGTTCAAAAATGTTTTTAACCCCCTCCCTCCGTTAGAATTTTTCTTTAAATTTTGTGGGTTTCTTGGAAATAGCTAGCACCGGCCAGCTCCCAATTTGAACGCAACATCTTGAGCCGTTTTGTAAATATCTACACTTCCGTCCGCTAAGGGGGGTAACGCTACCCCCCCTCCCCCCCCAGTTGAACCAAAAGCTAGCTCCGGCATCGCTTCAGATAAGTCCACCAAAATTCATCGATGATATACCTAGCACCCCCCCTACCGAAATAGTAGACGTTCAAAAATGTCTTTGGCCCCCTCCCCCCGTTATGGCATTTCTTGAAAAAAGGTATCTGGAAAATATTAACTAATTTTGGCTTAAATATTACATTTCCAACAAAACATTTATATACAGGGTGTGTCTTTGTTGTGTGGTCGGAAGATTGCTTCTTAACCGTTAGAGATATCAAAACCAATTTTGGCATAGTAATACATGATTAAAAAAATGAAAAATATTTAGGTACATACAGGGTGATTCACAAAAGAATGCCAACCCAAACTTGTCTTTTTTTAACGGAACACCCTGTATATTTTTACATATTCGGGTTCCCCGTAACATTTAGAATTAAGAAGTTTGAGACTTTTATTTACCTATCACTAACTGTTCTGGAATTATTGTCACATTGACAATAAACAGAGTCAACTTTGGAGCCATGATGCCAGGACTGTAATCACGATTTTTTAAATCTGTTTGTGCCGCCGACTTTAAGATAATAGTTGACTTATAAAATACGTGATAAATTGTAAATAACTTATGTGAAATGTATTTTTTCTCGACTTTTTTAAATGGAACACTCTATATATTTTTACTGATTTGGATTCCTGGTAAAATGTAGATTCTAAATTTGCAAAAATATACAGAGTGTTCCAATATTTTTTTACGATTTTTCTAATAAAACACAGCGTATATTTTTGCAATTTTAATATCTACATTTTACCAGAAATCCAAATCTGTAAAAGTGTATAGGGTGTTCCATTTGAAAAAGTCGAGAAAAATTATATTTTGCGTAAAGTGACCGCCCTGTATAGTTTTACGCAGTTTAGAAAAGTTTGGCACGTATTTTGTAAGTCGACTATTATTAATAGTTTATGGAACAAACAGATTTGAAAAATGTCAATTACAGCCCTGACATTGGTGGCTCCAAAGTTCACTCTGTTTCGGCATTAAAGTGACAATATCTCCAGAACGGTTAATAATAGGTACGTAAAGGTTTATATATTTTTGATTCAAAATATTAAGAGGAATCTGAATATGCAAAAATATATATGGTGTTCTAGTTAAAAAATCACAAGGGGAAGCGCCTACACCTAAATTAATATTTTTCCCCTCTATGCACTAGTAATCGCCTAGTTACTTATAATTTAGTAGCCACTGATACAAACGAATTTATTTTAAACCAATCGTGTTTAAGGGAGGTGTGGCCAAATCTGCGTGAATTTATCCCTACCGCACCTCGGGTAGGATTGTGTTTGCTGTACGTACCTATACATTTTTAAAATGTAGGTCCAATAATCATGTATTACCATGCCAAAAATCGTTTTCATATCTCATATAGTTGATGATAAATCCACCTCGTCCACACAGTAAACGTCCACCCTGTATTTTCAAAATTTAAATAAGCTCGAGGCTCGTATTCGAACCATTTATTGAAGTACTTGAACAAATTTCAACTTCAAATTAAATTAAAATAAGACCCAAAAGTAGTTTTAAACAACTTATCGCGCGCGCAATCCTTAAATTAAATCGTTCAAATTTTAATTATAAATCGATTTAATTTGAAAAAAAAAAGTTTGTCGAGTTGATTGATTACAGCAAAGTAACCAACTCAGACTTTGACTTTAAAATTAATTAATTTACGAAATTGAATTTTGTACAAATTTTTTGAATGTGTAAAGCCGAGTACGTAAGTGATCGTTTTTTTTATTTTTTTTTTTTTTTTATATAATATAATGGCTTCGCGAGCGAGCGCATTTAGCCACGACTAGATTATTTACTTTTTAACCATTAAATTTGTAAATTAGTTCTTTGCACAAAATGTACCAGCTCATCCAACATGGACTTGTTTTTGAAAGTTGGTGCAAGAAAGGATGAAAAATTTAAAGGTAATTGAAAATTGTGATGGAGAACAAGGAAATTTAATAGACTATCACAACTTGTGAGGTGGTTTCCACACGAAAACAACAAATGATTAACGTCACACACCGAAATTCCGTCACATGGACAGTATGGATCGTCGACTAGGTTCATACGATGTAAATGTTTCCTAAATATTCCATGGTTAAATGCCAACCGAATAATTTTCACGTACGTTTGCCTAGACATTTTTGATATTAGGAAGATAGGTGTTTTTTTAACCGACGGGCAGATACGACCATACATGTAGTCACATGCGACGGAAACTGTACTCCAGTGGTCTTGCCACTTATTCAGAGAGTTGGCTTTATAAATAGAAACGTAGTTCGAAAAACTTATTTTTGACGTGCATTGGTTGTTGCTGTAGACGACGGACTTTGCGAGTTTATCCGCCTGCTCATTGCCATTGATGCCTTTGTGCGCCGCTACCCAAAGAAATTGAACATATTTACCTTTCTGTTGTAAAACGTATAGTTTTTTGATAATCTCAAACAGAAGGTGGCTGTAAACTGACACATTTCTAATGTTTAGGAGAGCATTAAGTAGGGAAAGTGAGTCGGTTAGTATAAGGTAATTATTGTGGCTTTCATTATTAACAGCGAAGTCTAGGGCCGAGAGGACGGCTTCAACCTCTGCCTGAAAGATGTTACACTCCTTCCTCAACTTCAAGGATTTAGATATATCCAAAGCTGGGATGTAGAAGGCACACCCAACTCCGCTAATTGTTTTCGATCCATCTGTATAAATTTGAAGATACTCTCGATATTTGCTGAGTATTTCTAACAGTTGTTGGTTTATGTTAATCGAGTCAAATTTAGGAATTAAAATGCGCGGAACCGTTAAAAGTGCTTCATACGGGCATGAATAGCAGGGAAGTATATAAGAGCTGAATATCTGTGGAATGTCTGTTTTTATTTCGCTAAACGCGTTAATTAGAGGAGGGTTGTTTTTGTTGAGCCAATATTTTTCCTTGTGTATTAAGGTATTAAGACCGCTAATTTTTTTAGTAATATGATCCCGAACAGCTATCACCTTCAAAAGAAATTTACTTGCTAAAAACGTTCTACGAATATTTAGAGGAGGCTCCCCAGCTTCTACTAACAAAGCATCTACAGGTGTCGATTGAAGAGCTCCTATTGCCATACGTATGG
This sequence comes from Malthinus seriepunctatus, assembly GCA_963924605.1. Lineage (NCBI taxonomy): Eukaryota > Metazoa > Arthropoda > Insecta > Coleoptera > Cantharidae > Malthinus > Malthinus seriepunctatus. The sequence continues at coordinate 3,112,738 of OZ004602.1, forward strand.
CTTTATATTGTACTTTGTCAATCCGATTTAAATTAGAGACTGCCGCAGAACCATACAAAACGGAACCGTAATCTATAATAGACCTTGTAAAAGCCTTGTAAAATCTTAAACAAATGTCGGGATCTGCTCCCCAATTTTTATTGGAAACAATTTTTAAAATGTTAAGGCTCTTCTCACATCTGTTAACACAGTTTGAGATGTGTTCCCGCCATGATAATTTTGTGTCCAAGGTTAGCCCTAGGTACTTGACTGACTTTTTGATTGGAATTAAGTGGTGTGTTAGCTGTATATTATTAGTTGCTGGTAAACGATGTCGAGTAAAATAAACTACCGCAGATTTCTTAACAGATAAATTAAAACCGTTCTCGAAAAAGTATGAGTTGCATTTCGCCATTATTAATTGCAGGTTGCTGTTACTTTCCTCGATCGTACGATTCCGCGTATATATAACAAAATCGTCTGCATATTGTAAACAAAAGGTATCATTGTTCCATATATCGTGAAAGTCACAAGTATATAAGTTAAATAAGATAGGCGCTAGCACCGATCCCTGCGGGAGACCCTGCGAGATAGTTCTTGGTCCATAAACTTGATTATTAATTTTGATAGTGACCGATCTGTTAACAAATAATTTCGTGATATTCGAAGAAATGTTTTCTGGAATACCTACACGGATCAATTTCTTTTGTAAAATATTTAAATTAACGTTGTCGTAGGCACTTTGTAAGTCCAAAAATAAGGCTGATAGATAATGATTGTTTGACAAATTGATCTGTATGTCCGTTACTAAGTGGGAGAGACAGTTTAAGGTACCTTGTCCTCTACGGAATCCATATTGGGAAGAGGGTAAAAGATTTTTATTTTCAAGCCACCATTCGAGACGGCCTTTAATAATTCTTTCTAGTGTCTTAAGAAGACAAGACATTAAAGCAATAGGTCTGTAGGATGCTATATCTTTACGATCTCCTCCCGGTTTGGGGATTAGAACTACTGAACATGCTTTGAGAGCAGAGCAATCTTCACCCTCCAATAAAATGCTGTTAAACACATCACAGAGAAAATTAAAAGACGTATCCGATAAGTTTCGAATCATATCATAAGTTATGGAGTCTGGTCCTGGAGATGTGTTTTTACTTATTTTTATGTAGAATTTAAGCTCATTTAATGTTATAGGGCGTTCAAGCCAGTGGTTACCGGGAGAACACGTTTTGAAAGAGAGAGGCATGTGCACACTGGGTGGAGCTAATCGGCTTAAATAGATATTTATGCTCTTAGGGTCTAATTCGCACTGTTTATAATAAGGGATTTGACTTATGCAACGTGCTCTAGCCCATATCACCGAGGAGGGGGTAGAGGAACTCAAGCTCATGCAAAATTGTCGCCAACTTTCTTTTGCTTTCTTTTTGTACGTGTATTTACATTTCGCTGTGATTTGCTTACATAATACAAAGTTTATTAGTGATGGATTATTTTTATATCTTTTAAATATTATTTTCCTTTCCTGATTGAGTGTGTGACATTCCTCATCCCACCAATAGCATTTCTTAGACTTGGGAGTAAAAGGTTTGTTAATAGGAATGCTTGCATCTGCAGATTCTCGAATCGAATCACTGAGGAGATTTAGTTTTTGAGGAAATGTATTACACTTTTCTTGTCTATTTAATGCTATTGAGGATAAGCTTTTAAAAAGATCCCAGTCTGCTCTTTTAGTGTACCACCTTGATGCTGGATAGATCACCGACGAATCAGTTCGGTAACCAATGGTAATTGTTATAGGAAAATGATCTGAACCATAAGTGCTATCTAGAACTTCCCATTTAGCATTAGATGCTAAGTCGGAAGATGCTAATGAAACATCAACCACCGAGTTAAAGTTAAGTGGATACACAAGCCTAGTAGCAGAGCCGTCATTCAAAACGAATAAATTATTATTTTGCCCTATCGCTTCCGATAGAACCTTTCCCACTTGGTTCTCCGTGGAGGAGCCCCACAAAGCGTGGTGACCGTTAAAGTCACCCCCTATGATGCAACTGTTTGACGTCTGTGAAAAGAGAGTGTTCCAATCGGCAACAGATATTTTGACATTGGGCGGTAAATAAACGGAAACAATAGAAATAACCTTCTGTTTCATATTAATATTGATACCACACGCTTCTATTTTGGGGTGTAAGTTAGTAAAATTTATTACGTTATAATTAAGTTTTGTGTGAATAAATATTGCAACGCCACCTTTCCCCGAGGGGCGATCTTTACGAATAACATTATAGTTTTTCATGTTGATTTTATATTCGGGTTTGTACCATGTTTCGGAGATTAGAGCAACGTCAAACTTGACTTCGTTTTCCAATACTTTTAAAGAGTTAAAATTAGAGTATGCAGATCTAGCATTCCATTGTAGAACCTTTAAATCCATTAATGTAAAATTTTATTAAATAGATCACTAATAGAGGCTTCGACGTCTGAAGAAATGTCAAAATTGTTAGATAGAACAAGAGATTTCGATGAAATTGCGTGCTTAATTAATTCAGATATATTTTTTATAATTTCTTGTTTCACGTTATCGACTGAATTATTAAATGGATGGTTCTGAGAACCAATTATGGGACCACCACAAAAGGAAAAAGGAAATTCTCTTTGTGCTGGTACGAAATGAGGAGGAGAAGCAAGCGCTTTCCTCTTTTTCATAGGACTGGCCGTAGTGTTTCCTGTATTTGCAGGCTGAGAAAAAAAAGAAGTGGAAGACATACGACCTGGACGAGCAGACGAACGACCATTTAAAGAAGGGAAATCTGAAGCGTTATCAATGAGAGGAGCAAACCTGTTTGAATTAAGAGCCAAAGAATACGATGGGTTGTTGTTAATTTTTTCTGCCTCTTTGAAAGAGACGTTATGCTTTGCCATGATTTTCTTTATATTATGTTGTTTAATATAAACAGGACACAACTTGCAGGTGGAAGTGTGATCTGATGATTTGCAGTGAATACAATATATATTATTATCAATGTCACAAACCCCTTCATGTGCAATACCGCAGTCGTGACACTTCTTCTCTTTCCCTCTACACAACTTGGACGTGTGCCCGTATAACAAGCACCGAAAACATTGTACCACTGGAGCGACGTAGGCATCGACCTGATAACGAACTTTATTAATGTATACATATTGTGGAACTGAAGAACCCGAAAAACTAACAATCACTGTTTGAGTAGGAACTCTGTTGATATTTGCGCCATTTTTATCTTGTGCGCGAGTGATGCGTCTGACATTTATCACAGGAGTAGAAGACTGAATACGCGGCAGAAGAATATCGTCACTAAGAAACGTGTCCACACCACGAATAACGCCCTTTTTCTCTATACAATGTTGTGGGACATATGCAAAAAGATCATTTTTTGAAAAAACCTCGTGATCCACCAACTTATTCGCAACTGAACCTGAACGCAATTCGATTTTAATCCTACTTTTCCCAACCGAAGAAATTTCGGTTATATCATTATATAGTTCACCAAGAGATTCTAATTTATATCCCACTCGCAACGGGTGAAGATTACCCACGTTAAATTGTAGCGATTCAACAAATACGATAAACGGACCTGCATCGGTATTTTTATATTTATTTAACTTACGTTGAAGAAAATTTCTATTAGTTTCGATGTTATTGTTGTCGATATTCACAGAATTTTGCGCATCTGCACTATCTGCAGAACTATCTATGTTAATCATATCAGAATCCTCACTAATATCACCACTTATTCTGTTACTTTTTCCTTTATCAGGGGGAACACCCCCACTGTGTACACTCATATTCCACCTTTCACAAAAAAACACTGCAGAAAATTTCCTTTAAACCAGGAAAATTTTTAAAATAAACCAAATTTAAATAAATTTTTGTCGATTAAATTAATGTTTTTTTTATTAAATAATCGACTACGTTTGTAAATTTGAAATATCTTTAGATTAAATAATGGTTTAAATTTAGTTACGCAGCGAGATATCTAAAATTCTCTCTATTTAATGTTGTACATGAGGAATATAAGGAATGGCGTTACTTTTATTTAGTTTACAATTTATAGCTATCTGTTTCAAAGAAAAAACTCCTACAAATTTCCTTATCGATTATCCTTTACACACATCATCCATAGTTGGGCAGCTTATACAGAGTGTCTCATGTGCAACAATTACAACAGGAAACTTTAATGGCGAATTAAAATTAATTACACCTGCTCATCTGCCCATAGCTACGCTAACGCTCGGTTGCCTAAAGGCGAATTATATTTTAATCCGAGAATTAGATTTATAATTCTTAGATATGGCAACTTTGCTGTATTTACAATTGAACACAAAAATAACTTGACTTAAAATTTTAATTTACAAAAGTCAAACTTTGACATTGCAGTGTGTAACGTTGCCATAGCAATTACAAATCTAATTCTCGGAATACAATATAATTAGCCGTTATGCAACGGAGCGTTAGCCAATTAGAATTATTGATTATTAATTTGAAGGACAAATCAAACGTTCAATTTAATTCCGGATTAAATTAATCAAAGGCTTTATAGTATTATACTACACGAGTAGAATAATCGCTTTTATTTTGTATTTGAGTATCGCAATCCTTTATTATCCTTTAAAGATTATAGTCTTCCAATACATTGGTTTAAAATATTCAAAAAATGATTGTTGCAAACTTTGAAGAAAATTTAAAAATGAAATCATAAAAAGAAAAATTTTCGTTTAAGTAATATTCCCACCTTTTTTATTGCTATAGTAAAATATAGTTAGAGATAGGTGGATATATCAGTAAACGCAGTTATGCAAAATACTTAGATATAAAAATCGATATGCCTTACACGAAAAAAGATTCACTCATATTAAGTTAACAAATTTAGATAGAAATTTTTGGGGAAATTGATATTTTTCATATTTTTAAAAAGAGTGAAGAAAACGATTTTTTTTGTACGTAAATTTCAAATCCTCTTTCTATTACAAATTCTAATCGCTTTTTTTTTCTATACAAAGCGCATACGTGTAAATCCTGCTATATGTAAAAAAGTTTACTTTATTTTATAATTTATTAATAACTTTTTATGAATAAATGAAAGACAACTCACATCTAAGCGAAAATGTTAGCATAAATAGAAAGAGAATCGTAGAATTTTCGCGCTTTTCACTAAGTACTCGAGACTTATTTTATTTATATCTAAAACAAATGTACTCGCGTTGTACAGGGTGACAACAGCATTAGTAAATCACATTTTTAAAATGCCTGCTCGCCATGTAAATAAATGACGATGCTAATGGTAGTATCAATCGAAAGAGAACCTTTTTCCGAATGTAATGACATCAAAGACTCTGATTCGACGATTTCATTGATTTTAAATATTTAAAATTAGAAGTTTTAACATAACCTCAATTGGCACAAAAAATAACATCAAAAGAAATAATTTGGGTCAAGATGAATAATTAATTCTTAGCACATAAACTTTAAATATTCAATAACAAATACGCCATTTTTTAATCACCCTGTAGAATATTTTATTTATTTTGTACATTTATTATTACTTACATAATTTTAAATAAAACTATTTTAAAAATTATTCATCAAAATAATCGCGTTAGGTACGATAATAAAGCGCACATTTAGTCATAGTTATAAAATTTTACAATAGTTTGTCTTAGTAGATTTTTAACCTCCGTGTGATAAGTTCGTGTTAATAATAATTATTGTAAGAGACTTTTGTGCCTGTTGGGATTTTTGAGATGGTGTTTCGAGCAAACCAATCTGCAAGTTTTCTTTAAGGTTAGTTTTATATTTTTTCTGAGCTTGTTTATGCTTTAAATGAGTCATTCATTGGTAATATAACTAAAATAGCAGTAGTGCAGTAGAAATAGGATTTAAAAAGGCAAAAACTTACAACATCGGTGAAACTTTCTGCATATTATTAAAAAATATGGTTTATTTAAGAATCCGATGAATCTCGAGTTTCAAGGGGTGAATTAAGACACAAAATGGGGCAAAATGGTCAGTTTTTATAATTTTTATGGAGATATTTGAATTTTTATATTAAAAGCAAGAAAAACTAGGTATTGTTGTAAATAAAAAACACGATTTCTAACGTCAGCAATAAATGGTCAGGTCAAATTGTTTCTGATGCAGCTTCTTTTAGAGAATGAGGTAGTTTTATCCATAACCATGTAAAAATTTAAAAATTAATATCCATCCATATATTTAAAACGCGAAGCCTTTTCTTTTCCGCTAATTTTAGCGTGCTTCTACTGGACCGATTTTGATGATTTTTTTTTAAATTGAAGCTCTTGACCCACAGATATGTCACCACTAATATTTTTCTCAAAATTAATAATTTCATACATTGTTTTATATTTTATAATATACATAATAAAATAATCAATTTTATAATTTAAAATAATCCAATTTTAAAAATTATAAATGAGAATAAATGTAGATAGTACTCGTATTTGGTTTTATACGATAAGGCACACATTATACATTTGGTCGTGGTGATAAAATTTTCAATACTTTTATTCGACTAGTACGTTTCTAATACGCGATATGGTCAGGTTATGTGAATTTTGGATTTTTGAGACGGTTTTTTATGTTGCCCTCTTTGGCTTAGTTATCTTTAAGGTTAGTTTTCTTATTTTTTTTATAAAATAGTCATAGCTCATTCATATCTTCATAAACTTCGTCGATTTCGACGGAGGTGACCGCTTTATAATAATTTTTGAAAATTTAAATTTTTCTAACACATTCATCTCTACAACTACTTCGTCGAATTTCGACGGGGGTGCCCGCTCGTTTCTATTAATAACGAAACTAGCATTTTGTTAAAATGTTAACAAATCACTTTATCTCCATAAGTGCTCCAAATATGTTAATGCTTTTTATACAGTGGATATAATTTATTAAAGCCACACTGTGGTAAATATTTCAAGAAAATTCAACTATTAGGACTAACCCTAGTAATGGCGCAAAATTTCAACCCAAAAAAAATTAGTTTTTGCTAAAAAAAGGCTCTTAGCTCTTCTAAAGAGATCTAGTTTTAACCAATTGTAAGTCCTCAAAAATACAACCCCTAAAATCTTCTACTGGCGCTGCAAGTTCATACGATCCCACAAATAACATTCCACGTACAGTGTGTCTCACACAAAACGACCCACCTTTAATATCTTTGAGGGCAGGTGTCGTTTAACCATGAAAGTAACGCCAATTTGTAACACGCATCTAACAGTCATTTTCTGGACTCCCCCACCACTGTCAATTTTAAAATCTTAAATAGCAAACTATATCGTATAACATGTCAATGAGATGAGATAAGTCGCGATTTGTGTTAAGACTGGCATTTATTAGAAAATAAATTCACGTTTTCGATAGAAAATGATAAAAAATAAGCAAACATTGCTACCATAACAATACCAATAAATTATTCCATTTTTTGGTGTATTTCTATTACTTACTTTAAATATTTTCAATTTGTTCCTATATTCCGAGCTTTCTTTAGAAGAATAATGCCCCAAAAGCTGAAATTTCAAAACCACCAGTCCCTAAGTTCAACCTTTACCTTTAACATATTTTTTAAATTTTTGCAATAAAACTCCCAATTTTAAAGATCTGAGGGAATAAGAATGTGTCTGAACCCCATTTATTTTTAATGACATAAATGCCGCCCTTACGGCATGACATCTTGATGCCTAGACCCGCATTGTTTTCTACCAATCACACGACCTTTCCGAATCGTTTATTTAAAAATTGTCTTACACATACTCTTTACGTGAGTAAATTGACGACCTTACATCATGATACGCTGTAGGTATTGCTTAAATGTAGAAGAGAAATCTTAAAAAATTCAATTTGCACATTCGCGAATCTGATTGTCTTCCAGTATGAACTAGAGGTACGTGTGCTTTCAGAGCATATCTGAACAGGCTTTGAGAATAAGTTCTCGACATAAAAGTGGGCTTTTAAAGTAGATTGGGCGCATTCAGACGATATAACAATTCTCAACAGCTGACTGTTGCTTCATTCTCTATATCTGTCTGTTTTGTGGCGAAGAAAGTAGAGCGATCCAAAAACTATACAATTCAGCATATAATCACCCTCTGATCACTCTGACTGTTTTATCGTCTGAATGCGTCCATTATCTGCTCTAAAATAGAGAGGAGTCCCAACAAACCGGCAATAGGGCATGTACATGACATTTTATGGCACTACCATTGACGTTTGGTATTAGAGCAAACCCAACGTAACCTGAGCACACCACAATGATGACCGTTAAAGTTTTGCAGTAGTTTTGTACTGCCGTTGCTTAGAAACGGATGTAGTTAGTGTCAGCGTATAGTTATTACAGTAAAAATATCTTAAAGTGACGAGCTAGGGGAAGCTCGGGAAGCGCCTACACCTAAATTAATATTTTTACCCTCTATGCAATAGTAATCGCCTAGTTACTTATAATTTAGTAGCCACTGATACAAACGAATTTATTTTAAACCAATCGTGTTTAAGGGAGGTGTGGCCAAATCTGCGTGAATTTATTCCTACCGCACCTCGGGTAGGATTGTGTTTGCTGTATATTACCACAGTAGTTATTTGCTTCGTATACAGTAGTGACAATTCCATGGTTACCATTGTATTTCTTGTCGCCAAAATCAGTGACCTTGAACACCGTCCGCCATTTTTGTGATAGTATGAAGGATATAAGTGCGCGTAAATTCAAAATTATTTTTATAGGTTCTGTCAGCTGTCACTGTTTTTTATATTTATTACATAAATAAGTATCTAAAATGTATTTAAATCATGAAGTATACCTATTCGGCATTAGTAGCAAGTACTTCCGTTTATAGTACTTGAAATATAGTATGTATTTAACATTACAAGCCAGGTAAAACTGTTTTAACTGGCGCAAAGAGGATTATGACTGGCGAGCCTGTCACCTCTTTAAGCCTGTTAAAACAGTTACCTGGCGTGTAATGTATAATACTTTACTTCTTACTCATGCTTAATTCACTTACAAATTAATTAAATTAGAATTAAACAATTTCTGTCAGCTGTCAGTAGCGTCAAAAATGTCCCTAAATTGTTTTTAGAAAGCTTTGAAAGTCAAACTTGTAAACATTGATTATCAAAGGTTTATAGACGGCTTGGACAGCTTGGTTAAATGACGTTTCACAATTGAGTAACAAGTAAAAAATTTAAATTGAGCAATTATTTTGAATTTTGACAATTTTTAAATAGTACATTGCAATACATGGTCGGTAAGTGCAGAGTTAACAAATTGAGAAAATGTTAGCAAAACGAAACCCGTAGGGTCGAGTTTTTCTAATTTTCGAAAATTTCTATTTTTTGCACAATCGTGAAAAATAACTAATAATAAATTCATTTTTTAAACTGACACTAGTTGACAGTTGTAAATAATTTTTATAATTTTAAAGTTTATTCAAAATAGTAACCGCTGGAGAACAATGTTGTCCCAGTAACAAGAATAAAAGTAACAAATAGCTCAAACATCTGTTTTACCCTTGTGCTTTTGGTTAAATATTTCGAAATCATTATTTTATTGTTTCTATGGACAGATACAATGGTTTGGTAAAATCAACTTTCTATTAGTATAAACATTGTTGGTAAGTACAGAATAGAACACGATTGTGCAAAAAATAAATTTTGTGACAGAAGAAATAACTAGCTCCGCCACTGGACTCTGAAGCCACGCCTCGCGCAGGTTTGGTCACGTGGTGTGCTCAGGTTACGTAGGGTTTACTCTATGTTGTGATTGGTGCAGTTTCACGTCAATTTAATTTAGAAATCCGCCACACCAATCACGACGCAGTAAATAAATTTTCTGACAGTGTTTTGAGGTAAAAATCAAACGAGGTTATGTTTTTATACCAAACATTGATAGAAGCGACATCTAGATTGTCACCTCTTATTAGTCAATATTTAGAGAAGTCTTCAGAAAATTTATATGAAATTAAACAGTGAAACATTCCAAAACAACGGAATTGGGCTTCAGGTAGTGATTTAGTAATATTCGCCAGATGGCACCTTGCGAGTTTAGTTTTTTTACAATTTTTGCTACTTTATTAACTTTTTCTATAACGTTTTGACATTGGAAATGAAAGTCGTTAGAACAAATTAAAATTTTAATTGAAATATCCTTCTTAAAAAGCAAGAGAAAACAAAAAGAATGCCGATATTTTACATTTTAATGAGGAATTTGTCTTGGATGTTACGTTAGATGCCCTGTATAAATCATCGCCTTTTGTTTAAATAGCGCGGAATGGGGTCCTTTCAAATGACGTTTTATTAAGTTATGTGATATATGAGGAATTCGGATGCAACTCTATTTAATGCAAGGAAGAAATTCAGATCACGAACTCGCTTTGATATAGCATTCCACTATTAAAAAAAAAAGTTCCTAAGGAACTACAATTTTCAATATTAGATGGGAAATTAGTTTTCTTCATTTTTCGTATAGCGTATTGCACAAGCTGAAAATTATTTTTTAAATTTTCCATCATTTCCAACAAGGAGTTGTCAAAAGTTTTCCTTTTGTGTTATAAAAATTTAATATTGTGATCTCTCGTTGACCCACCCCATAAATTTCCAAATAATTCAAAAATTGTTGGAATTTAAATTTAATTCGTATCTACGTAATTAATTACCGCATCGCTTGTAAAAAAATTGCTTTAATAAATAAAAAGAAATTATTATTCAACTCCAACAACCCCTTAACCGAGAAAATATATGGGTCGGAGATGTATCAAATAAATTATTAATTACTCACTGTGTAATCGGTAGATGCAATATCCATTTGCTTCATTTTAATTCAATTTTAAGTTTAAATCATCTTGTCGATTGGAAATCTACAAAAAATAAAACAATTTAAGGGTTAATTCGAAATTTAAAAAAAAAATTATAATTACTCGAAAAACCCTTTTAATTGTGGCTACGATAATAAAAATAAAATATACAAAAGATTAATGAAATTTATTATCTTCCTTAAAACATAAAAATAGTAATTTTAGTTCTTTTTTATTATATAGGGTAGGTTATTTAACTTTGATTAATTAGTCCTAAATGGTAATTAAGGTAACCCTAGCGTAATATTATTTTATTTGTGGATTATAAAGTTTGTTCTTTGCTAAAAATGCAAACGATGTTGTGATTTTCGGGTTCGAACGTGTAATTAGTTCTCTTAGGAAAATAAAAGGGGTTAAAATCGTATTTATTACAATTTCGAACACCTACGGTGAGAATTTGATTTTTTCTAAAGAAAAATAAATTCAACCCCTGAAATTAAAAAGTTTTTTTTTCAAAAAATATAATTTGGGGAAGAATATATTTTAATTTTGTAAAAATTTATGCGACACTTTTATAATTTTTATTTCCTCAACTTGAGTTTCTTTTTGAAACTTTCGGGATCGTTAAACAAAGAAAAGTTTTTCATTTTTTAATTCGTTATTTCCTCTAATATATCTAAACCTCTATTTTTAGCCTTTATTATCGTGTACCTTGACACTTTTCTTTACCATCCCTTTATTGATTTTGTTTTTAATTTTCGCAAATTAAAAAATAGTTTCATTAGGTACCTACGTATTAATTATGTAAAAAAAATAAAAAATAAGAAAGAAAAAATAAAAAAAAAATTGAGTGTAGTTAAAAAGTCAATAAACCCCTAGAAGGTAATTTACCTGTTGTTCTAAGCTAAATTTCGCGCGTCTAAACGTTGATAAATAGCGCGGTTTATACGACGTTTACAGCGTCGCGACAGTAGCACAACTGCCCTTATAGTACTAAGGGCTGCCATGTAAAGCTCTAGGCGCAAACGTACCAAATCCTTGATCCATTATAACAATAAAAAAATTAATAATTAAAAAAAAAACAACTTTAGTGTTGATTTTAATAATAAAAGTCGCACCAAAAAAGTTTTCGTCTCCAAAAACTAAAGACAAATCGACGGACGTTTTTTTAAATCCCAACAAAGCTTCACAAGATTAAACTAAATTTTGTTTACCATTTCCTTTTTCCTCGTGTACTTGATTTAATTTCTGAGGGATGAAAAAAATGTAACTTAAGTTTAAGTAAACTCGACGAGTGTTTTCTTAAAAAATTAACCTTAATAATTAAATGTAAATTTGCTTGAAACCTTTTCAAAATTAACCATAACTGGATAGATGATTGACAGAGGTCGTTTGAGCGACAAACGTTTGGCCGAATGGACATTGAGTCGATAGGCATTTGGCCGAACAAACAATAGACCGAATGGAATTATAGCCAAGCAGGACGAACATTTGCTTTAATGGACATAAATGTTTTTTTTTTAATTTGTTTGTTTTTTTAGTTTACTCCACCACTAATTAGGACTGTTTTTATTTTATTTAATGAGAGTTTTCTTTCCTAAATGCTCCAAAATGTTAAAATATTATTATTAATCTCATTTTTGTTAATTAGTAAGTAAATTAGTTTTATTATTCCTAATAAAAAAACTTGTACAAGTTTCTGATTTTTTTTAACAGAACACCGCGAACATAGCAAGTAAAGCTTGGTTTTCGTTTGTAATGGCATCACTCTGGCTCTTTTATATCTGTTTTGGCAGACTTGCAGCTGGTACAGTTAACCCAACGTTTCCTGTGGAATATCAGCGTGTTACTTTTCAGTAGAGTGTCGAGGGTGCTGATTAAGCGAAAAATAGAGGGCTCAGGGCCAATAGGCAAAGTCGCCGAGCCTTCTCTCGCCAACTGAGCAGCTCTTCCATTACCCACGTTTCCTTGATGACCTTTGATCCAGCAGAGTTTTAGGTCATTATTTGTAGATATCTGATTCAGAACTTTGATGCATTCTAGCGCCAAACCAGAGGTTACTTTGTAGTTCTTTAGTGCCGTGAGCACTGCTATTCCTAGAACCTTTTAGCACACCTATTCGTTCCGTTTGAAAAACTGAGGTGTGGTTGCCAAGCGATATGCTTTTGTTTAGATACAGCTCAGGTGAGTATATTGTCACGCGTAAAAATATTACGCAAATTATTTAATGCAATTATTAAGTAAGTAGTACAAGAATTTAATGTACACAGAATTCACAATACGTGACTATTGTCATGTATTGGAAGAATGTGAGATAAAGCATAAATCGCCAGTTTTAGCAATTATTTTAGTTGGCGCGTGTGCCAAGTTAATAAAAGGCTCCAAAAGTAGATTTTAAGGGTTAGTTGAATTACGAGTCAGTAAGTAGACTTACTTGCAGTTTTTTATGATTCGGAAACGCGAGACGTTTGTCTGTTTATTACATTAAATTGGTTAACTAGTTAACAGAATGAATATGTGTTGGATTAACATTATAATCGGGTAAGAGCTAATTATAAAATAAATAAATTGTATTCCAGCATTGTGGTTTTATTATTTATCATCTCGGTACACTCTGGAGATTCTGGACTCCATAGGTTATGACCTTGGTAAAATATTAGAAGGTATAGCGACGAGCTATCTTAACTGTAGTAGCGAACTGAAGCCACTTGTGAACTACTTTGTGAGACAGAGAAACATATCAAGGGTAATTGTCGCGTCAATATAAGACGGAGAAAGCATATCAAGGGATACTATTTGCACCAATCAAATGCGCGTATTCGCGTTTAATCAGTCATCAAAAGGTTCAAGTTTGGCTTCAACTTTGAACGTTCGTCGCTATAACTTCTAATATTTTACCAAGGTTATGACTAACCCCCATTCGTGACAATATATTCGCTCCGGAGCCGCTATCTGTTTTAGATCCGTCGTGATCCGTCGGTGTAGATAGAAATGTCAGGTGTGACAGTTTCCGCATCTGTTGACAGAATCTTGAATGACCTGTTGAAAATATATGTTGTTGGAATGTGATCCGTACCTAAAGTGGAAGTGTGAGCTCTTTTGTGCTGTCCTCAACGATACATAGATGTCCTACATTTGTTGAATTATTCCACATGCTCAGTCCGCGTTACCTTTTAGAGCTGTCTTTAGGGCCAGCTCCTTTACAAAGAGATCTAGTGGAGGGAGGCACAAAGGGGTCTCCAAGAGACTAATGGTAGATTACATACCGATATGGAGAATTTTCTTTTTATCGAGAGCTGAGAGCTAATTGCTACTTAACTACCAAGAATAACAGAAACTTTGGGAGCTTCATTCGGATTTATCCATGAGTTAACGTGTTCTGTATGAGGCTGAGGGAATTTAGGGCTGTATTATCCGAATTTAGCCTAAAGAACAGTTGACTTATCGCTCCATCACTGAGCGTTTCGTATTATGGCAAGAATAGGGAGAGCGAGACTCAAGTACGCCATTATATCGATTTAACTTGCTTATTGGGCCCATTCAGAACAGACAACAGTGCTGAACAGCTTACTAATTACTCATCTTCTCTCTATGTCTCTTTTATGGTGGGGATAGGGGGAGCGATCCGTAAAGTGTGCCATATAGGCTATAATCACTCTACTATTATCTCGTCTAAACGGTCTATTGTGCATAGTTCAACGAATTTTTCAATTAGGTCGTGCATTTTCATTTGAATAAGCGTTCGTTCGGCTGAATATCCATTCTCAGAATTGTCGCGTCAGTGAAATGTCAATCCGCCATGTTACAACAGACTTAACTTTATTACAGTAGGAAAATTAGGGTTAATAAATTTTCTAGTCAAGAGCTGCTGGATTATTGGAGAATGTACAACACTATCGTTATGACCTTATGACTAATTAGTCAAAATAATTGTTTTTAAAAATTTTATATTTTTATTTAAAATGGAAAAATTTAATAAATTATTGTTCGTTTTACCAATTACCTTTTGCTGGTGCTTTTACGTTTCATTTTACAGTCCATTCCTCTTATTCAGGGGTGTCTGCTTCCAAATTTATTTTTTTGTAAGTAATTTTAACTGCAGTATACAATTTGTAAGGTTGGAAATTAAATTTTAACAATTAAAAACAATCTATGTCACCCGAGAAGAATTCCTAAAAAATTAATAAATTATTAATCGAAATATTAACCCTCGAGTTATATCAATTAATAATTTGACACTTTATCATAGTTTTAACAAAATTGTAAGTTTAGCTTCATACCAGCAATTCACAATTCCTACAGTGACGTGCATATCAGTCTTTGCAATTCTATTTGAGAAAATGTGTCGGTCAATAAGTACCTGCTGTTTGCACAGGTAAACAGTAAGGCATGTCTGTATGTGTGGACGGACCTTGACAAAGCTTTTTAGTTTTAACTTCTTTAAAAAGCGCGAAAACTATCGACTAAATAATTAACATTTTTTCGTTTCGTTTCAGATGGGTGGAGCATCATTTTGCTGTCGAGACAAGATCTTCACCAAAGGTAAGTCCTCAAAGTTTTCATAAACTCTTATTTTTTTGATTTTCAAACTTTTACTGATAATGACTCCAAGAACTAAACATAATTTATGTATTTGTTTTTGTTTCAAACGATACAAATTACCAAGACTTATTTACAGCACAAGCTGTTGAGTTGGTGGTTGATGTGCGACCAACGCGCTTTTTGTACTTTTGAAACAAGTTACTTTAACTGTTGTCCTGACCCACTAACACATATTAGGAGGAACGCTAATAATTCGAACATAAATTGCCTATTTTGTGATCAAATATTAGTTTTAGAAGACCCGAAAATATGTTTCGGTCCACCTTTCTCGCCACATCCGCTTCTGGAACGAATGTTAACTATTAATTAAATTATTTGTGTAAATATTGATAAGCGTACATTTGATCAATTTTAAACAAATGTAAATAGTACATAGTGTACTTATCGGAGAAACTGAACTAAAATACATCTCTCGATATCGCCAGAAACTACTTACCGTTACAATTCAATCTAAATATTATCTTAAGTCTTATTGCTGAAATTGAAAATTTACTCCAGCTATCGATTGGTTGGAAAATAAGTTTTCTTTTTTATTGTGGGAAAACTTGTTACTTTTTTGTTTAAATGAAATAAGTCATTTATCAAGAGATTTCTTTTGTTGGTATTTTAGTTGGATATGTAATATCAATGTCGTAAACAACGTTATTTGCTCAACTCAAGTAAAACATCAGCTTGTTGTGGCACTAATATTAATGGTTTTTAGCGGATATATTGAGTGATGAATTTCACAATTTTAACAAATTTATATACTTTACTAGGGATTTTCCTTTTTTACTTTTTAATTACGTCTGTGATAAATCGTTTTTTTTTCAACAATTATTATAGTCTATGTACCTATATGAATTTTACAAAGGTTATTAAAAAATTTTCACTAAGATTCCAATAAAAATAAAATTCGGAAATAATTTTTGCAATTAAAATTATCATATTGCAGCTGTTAAAGCTGCTGGTTAGTAACGACACCACGGTTACAACATGGACGTCTCTCCCGACTTTGGCTCCTTAACCAGTGATCTGACACTAATTTTACCTCTGATAAAAATTGTGTAGTATAAAATTCTCTATCCGAATCAGTAAAAATATTTCTCCTAAGAGTCATAATTAATTAATGAAAATAAATCAAAAATTCAAAAATTTTAGTAAATATGCTTGTACAACATTGATGTCTCTCCCGACTTCGGTTCCTTAACGAGTGATCTGACTGTAATTTTACTTCTGATAAAAATTGTGTAGTAAAAAATTCTCTATCCGAATCAGTAAAAATATTTCTCCTAAGAGTCATAATTAATTATTGAAAATAAATCAAAAATTCAAAAATGTTAGTAAATATGCTTGTACAACATTGATGTCTCTCCCGACTTTGGTTCCTTAACGAGTGATCTGACTGTAATTTTACCGCTGATAAAAATTGTGTAGTATAAAATTCTCTATCCGAATCAGTAAAAATATTTCTCCTAAGAGTCATAATTAATTAATGAAAATAAATCAAAAATTCAAAAATTTTAGTAAATATGCTTGTACAACATTGATGTCTCTCCCGACTTCGGTTCCTTAACGAGTGATCTGACTGTAATTTTACTTCTGATAAAAATTGTGTAGTAAAAAATTCTCTATCCGAATCAGTAAAAATATTTCTCCTAAGAGTCATAATTAATTAATGAAAATAAATCAAAAATTCAAAAATTTTAGTAAATATGCTTGTACAACATTGATGTCTCTCCCGACTTTGGTTCCTTAACGAGTGATCTGACTGTAATAATACCTTTGATAAAAATTGTGTAGTACAAAATTCTCTATCCGAATCAGTAAAAATATTTCTCCTAAGAGTCATAATTAATTTATGAAAATAAATCAAAAATTCAAAAATTTTAGTAAATATGCTTGTACAACATTGATGTCTCTCCCGACTTTGGTTCCTTAACGAGTGATCTGACTGTAATAATACCTTTGATAAAAATTGTGTAGTACAAAATTCTCTATCCGAATCAGTAAAAATATTTCTCCTAAGAGTCATAATTAATTAATGAAAATAAATCAAAAATTCAAAAATTTTAGTAAATATGCTTGTACAACATTGATGTCTCTGCCGACTTTGGCTCCTTAACGAGTGATCTGACTGTAATAATACCTTTGATAAAAATTGTGTAGTACAAAATTCTCTATCCGAATCAGTAAAAATATTTCTCCTAAGAGTCATAATTATTTATTGAAAATAAATCAAAAATTCCAAAATTTTAGTAAATATGCTTGTACAACATTGATGTCTCTCCCGACTTCGGTTCCTTAACGAGTGATCTGACTGTAATTTTACTTCTGATAAAAATTGTGTAGTAAAAAATTCTCTATCCGAATCAGTAAAAATATTTCTCCTAAGAGTCATAATTAATTAATGAAAATAAATCAAAAATTCAAAAATTTTAGTAAATATGCTTGTACAACATTGATGTCTCTGCCGACTTTGGCTCCTTAACGAGTGATCTGACTGTAATTTTACTTCTGATAAAAATTGTGTAGTAAAAAATTCTCTATCCGAATCAGTAAAAATATTTCTCCTAAGAGTCATAATTAATTAATGAAAATAAATCAAAAATTCAAAAATTTTAGTAAATATGCTTGTACAACATTGATGTCTCTCCCGACTTTGGTTCCTTAACGAGTGATCTGACTGTAATAATACCTTTGATAAAAATTGTGTAGTACAAAATTCTCTATCCGAATCAGTAAAAATATTTCTCCTAAGAGTCATAATTAATTTATGAAAATAAATCAAAAATTCAAAAATTTTAGTAAATATGCTTGTACAACATTGATGTCTCTCCCGACTTTGGCTCCTTAACGAGTGATCTGACTGTAATAATACCTTTGATAAAAATTGTGTAGTACAAAATTCTCTATCCGAATCAGTAAAAATATTTCTCCTAAGAGTCATAATTAATTAATGAAAATAAATCAAAAATTCAAAAATTTTAGTAAATATGCTTGTACAACATTGATGTCTCTGCCGACTTTGGCTCCTTAACGAGTGATCTGACTGTAATAATACCTTTGATAAAAATTGTGTAGTACAAAATTCTCTATCCGAATCAGTAAAAATATTTCTCCTAAGAGTCATAATTATTTATTGAAAATAAATCAAAAATTCCAAAATTTTAGTAAATATGCTTGTACAACATTGATGTCTCTCCCGACTTCGGTTCCTTAACGAGTGATCTGACTGTAATTTTACTTCTGATAAAAATTGTGTAGTAAAAAATTCTCTATCCGAATCAGTAAAAATATTTCTCCTAAGAGTCATAATTATTTATTGAAAATAAATCAAAAATTCCAAAATTTTAGTAAATATGCTTGTACAACATTGATGTCTCTCCCGACTTCGGTTCCTTAACGAGTGATCTGACTGTAATTTTACTTCTGATAAAAATTGTGTAGTAAAAAATTCTCTATCCGAATCAGTAAAAATATTTCTCCTAAGAGTCATAATTAATTAATGAAAATAAATCAAAAATTCAAAAATTTTAGTAAATATGCTTGTACAACATTGATGTCTCTCCGGACTTCGGTTCCTTAACGAGTGATCTGACTGTAATAATACCTTTGATAAAAATTGTGTAGTACAAAATTCTCTATCCGAATCAGTAAAAATATTTCTCCTAAGAGTCATAATTAATTAATGAAAATAATTCAAAAATTCAAAAATTTTAGTAAATATGCTTGTATAACATTGATGTCTCTCCCGACTTTGGTTCCTTAACGAGTGATCTGACTGTAATTTTACCTCTGATAAAAATTGTGTAGTATAAAATTCTCTATCCGAATCAGTAAAAATATTTCTCCTAAGAGTCATAATTATTTATTGAAAATAAATCAAAAATTTCAAAATTTTAGTAAATATGCTTGTACAACATTGATGTCTCTCCCGACTTCGGTTCCTTAACGAGTGATCTGACTGTAATTTTACTTCTGATAAAAATTGTGTAGTAAAAAATTCTCTATCCGAATCAGTAAAAATATTTCTCCTAAGAGTCATAATTAATTAATGAAAATAATTCAAAAATTCAAAAATTTTAGTAAATATGCTTGTATAACATTGATGTCTCTCCCGACTTTGGTTCCTTAACGAGTGATCTGACTGTAATTTTACCTCTGATAAAAATTGTGTAGTATAAAATTCTCTATCCCAATCAGTAAAAATATTTCTCCTAAGAGTCATAATTAATTAATGAAAATAATTCAAAAATTTTAGTAAGTTTGCTTTTACAATATTGGCGTACCTCCCGACTTTTGCTCTTTTTTCTATATCTTTTGAACACCCTGTACTTTCTCAACGTATGCCACCTGAATCTATTAGGTTACCATCTTACCATTGTGCAAAATGAAACAATTTTTGAAAAATTAAATAATAGTTCAAAAAAGAAAGAAAAATAGTTTTTCAATTGGAATTTGCGAATTGAACACTTTCCTGAAATACGATTTTTCCATTACACCGGACGAAGTCACGCAAAGTGAAAAACAGGGGGTAAACGTACACAACGTCGAACCTACCTAGCCAGCGATAGATTTTTCCATTTGCTTTGTTAACTCATACTAAACACGATTTGTAGGTACAGTAACATTTAAAAAAACACAATTTAAATAATCCCGCACTGTAAATTAAATTAAAACAAAACAAGGAAATAATTTACTGCAAAAAAAGTATTAAAAAAAATTTAAAAGAGTAAAGAGCCGCTTTGAAAAGTCACATTAAATTTTAGTTTTAGGTGAATAGTTTTGAATTATGTAATAATTTTCCGGTTTTATAGAGTTTTAACAAAAGGCCAGTGGTAGGTTCCTGAACTAAACGGCTTATAGAGTTGAAGAAAATTTGTCATATTTTGTTTCAGACGTGAATTATAGTTTTAACAAAATTCTTTTTACAAAAGGTACATATATCAAAGAAAACCATCAACTCTATAGACCAAAAACGTAACTCCATTTTATATAAAATAAAAAGCTCCCTTTTTTACAGTTTAAGTAATGAGATTTCGAAAGTTTTTAAGTAATATTAATGTAACGCTTTAGGGAAAACAGCTTTTTTCATATTTTATATCTTGTATCAATAAATTTTTTGCCAGGTCACAGATGGATAAATTTGACATGGTGCGACTCGTTGTCAAAGTCATCCTACATCTTTTTCGATCTTATTTTTCTCTTCAACTTTTATTAAATCACTGACAGGTGTCTAAAAATAATTTGTAATATGAAAATTCTACAAACTGAAAAATGTATATCGTAATGAATAAAAAATACAGTTATAAGAGTTTCGCAGGGAAAGACAAGTGAAGAAAGTTTTTAATATTAAATTTTATTATTTTTGGTTTGTTTGCAATGAAAATGACAAAATGCCAAGTTTATTAAAAACCTTTTCATCACAAAAATTCAATATTCTTTATTCTGTTTTCAATTTCATATCGTTAATCTAAATGTAGTTCGCAACGGAAAGTGATGAAAAGATTTTTAAATAAGGAAAGAAACTTTTTAAAGAGCGGTTTTGGACTTACGGCAATTTTACCTCTAATAAAAGATATAAAGCATAACGTTTTCTATATGAATCACTAAACATAAGTATGTAGTACTCTAAGTACTCTATGCTCTAACTGTCATAATTAATTAATTAAAATAAGTCAAATTTTGATCAATTTCTATCAACCTGAATTTCCTGAATGTCCCTCCCAGCTTTAGTTCTTTAACGAGCGATCTAACTGTAATTTTACCTCTAATGAAAATCATGCATGAAATTCTCTATCCATATCAGTAAAAATATTTTTTCTAACTGCCATAATTAATTAATTAATTAAAATTAATCAAACATACAAAAATTTATATTCTCTTTTTTTTACAACATGGGTGTCTCTCCCGCCTTCGGCTCCTTAAAGAGAGATGTAACTGTAATTTTACCTTTAATGAAAATTATAAAGCATGAAATTCTCTATCCGACTCGATTTTCATATTTGCCCTAACTGCCATAATTAATTAATTCAAATTAATCAAACATAGAAAAATTTATATTAAGTCTTTTTTTACAACATGGGTGTCTCTCCCGCCTTCGGCTCCTTAAAGAGAGATGTGACTGTAATTTTACCTCTAATGAAAATTATAAAGCATGAAATTCTCTATCCGACTCAATTTTCATATTTGCCCTAACTGCCATAATTAATTAATTCAAATTAATCAAACATACAAAAATTTATATTAAGTCTTTTTTTACAACATGGGTGTCTCTCCCGCCTTCGGCTCCTTAAAGAGAGGTGTGACTGTAATTTTACTTCTAACGAAAATTATAAAGCATTAAATTCTCTATCCGGACCAATATTCATATTTGTCCTAAGTGCCATAATTAATTAATTAAAATTAATCAAAGATACAAAAATTTATATTCTCTTTTTTTACAACATGGGTGTCTCTCCCGCCTTCGGCTCCTTAAAGAGAGATGTGACTGTAATTTTACCTCTAATGAAAATTATAAAGCATGAAATTCTCTATCCGACTCAATTTTCATATTTGCCCTAACTGCCATAATTAATTAATTCAAATTAATCAAACATACAAAAATTTATATTAAGTCTTTTTTTACAACATGGGTGTCTCTCCCGCCTTCGGCTCCTTAAAGAGAGATGCGACTGTAATTTTACCTCTAATGAAAATTATAAAGCATGAAATTCTCTATCCGACTCAATTTTCATATTTGCTCTAACTGCCATAATTAATTAATTCAAATTAATCAAACATACAAAAATTTATATTAAGTCTTTTTTTACGACATGGGGTCTCTCCCGCCTTCGGCTCCTTAAAGAGAGATGCGACTGTAATTTTACCTCTAATGAAAATTATAAAGCATGAAATTCTCTATCCGACTCAATTTTCATATTTGCCCTAACTGCCATAATTAATTAATTCAAACTAATCAATCATACAAAAATTTATATTAAGTCTTTTTTTACAACATGGGTGTCTCTCCCGCCTTCGGCTCCTTAAAGAGAGATGTGACTGTAATTTTACTTCTAACGAAAATTATAAAGCATTAAATTCTCTATCCGGACCAATATTCATATTTGTCCTAAGTGCCATAATTAATTAATTAAAATTAATCAAAGATACCACAATTTATATTCTCTGTTTTTTACAACATGGGTGTCTCTCCCGCCTTCGGCTCCTTAAAGAGAGATGTGACTGTAATTTTACTTCTAACGAAAATTATAAAGCATTAAATTCTCTATCCGGACCAATATTCATATTTGTCCTAAGTGCCATAATTAATTAATTAAAATTAATCAAAGATACAAAAATTTATATTCTCTTTTTTTTACAACATGGGTGTCTCTCCCGACTTCGGCTCCCTAAAGACAGATGTGACTGAAATTTTACTTCTAATGAAAATCATAATGCATGAAATTCTCTATCTGGACCTATATTTATATTTGCCCCAAGTGCCATAATTAATTATTGAAAATGAAGGAAAAATACAAAAAGTATTAAGTCTTTGGCTCCCTAACGAGTAATCTAACTGTAATATTACCTCCGATAAAATTTTTGGAGCGTTAAATTTTTCTCATTAAAATCTCATTTGGTGGCCCTTTAACAGTGGGTATAACAGCGTAGTTTTGGTAATGAAATTCGACTAGTAAGCCCAACTTGGCTTTAGCTTGTCCTTCGTTTTACTGATATGTAAGTGTGTTCTAAAAATCTAATTTTAGTACTTAGGAGACAAAAATGGAATCTTTAAGATCGTGGATGCCTATGCGTTCCTAGTAAAATTTCATTAAAACAAGGGAGCTATTGTAGTATGGAGAAAAGCCAACATATTATAGTTGATTTTTTTAAATAAAATTATTTTTTTAAAAGTGCTCCCGTCAAAAAAATTCAAAATGCGAAATAGATATTATGTCTTAACGTACGTAACGTTTTTGTAAAAAATTTAACTGACATTATCCTGACAAATTTCCTCTTGATTTAGGGAAATTTCTCGACATCAAATTCATTTTTAAACTTGTCGGAATTTTTTATGTTTTTTTTTCTTAAAGCTTTAAAAGCCACAAGTTTCTATAACTATTTGAGAAGGAACAAGAAAATTATAAACTTTCTCCAACTTTTGAGTTGGCAACTTTTCATTCTGTATGAAATATATATTTTTTAAATCATTTAAGTAGATGTGAATTTTCTTTCTCCAACTGAATATTTTTTTCGAAACTATAATCGTTATACGCGATGTAAAAATAAATAATAAAACAAAGTTGGTGGTGTGTCTCGGAGAAAAGTTTTTCTCGCTAATTATTTGCTACAAGTTTGAACTTAAAAACATTAATTTATGTCGTATTTTAATAATTTATTTCTCTTTTCAACAAAATTTAGTTTCTTAATTTTGTATAGAAACGTTTACAAGGTCTTCTAAATTGATATAATCGAATCGACGTACATACAGGGTGTTATAAATTAAATAGTATAGTATTGTAGCGGTGGTAGTTCAAATTTCGCGCCTTTACACCACCGTGGTATTTCAACCCTTACCGCAAGAGTGCGCCATTCTGAAATCTATTGTATTTTGCTAGAGAAACAGAATAACAATAAAAAATCGCTACTATGAAGCTCTTGATTAATTTAGTTCGACATTAATTTGACCATAGATCTTTTGATTTGTTCTTTTAGCTAATAATCAATTTTGATTGGCTAAGAACTGTCTCAAAGCAACTAAACATTTTTTGAAGCTTTAGTACTCTTTAGCGCTTTTAATTAAGTTAAAAATTAAATGCTTTTTGTATTGTTAAATAATACCAAAGAGTCGTTTCAGTAACAGTCTTTGATTATTTAAAAAAAAATTAATTGCGTCGATCGAGATGACGTGTGTGGTGAAATAATTAAATTTAAATTAAATCATTTGATGTGTATAACAATTAGGACTTGCAATCAAATACATGTCAACAACAAGATAGGGTTAGTTTGCGGTTTTCTAAAAGTAATATTTGCAAATTGATTTGCTATCAATTTACACCACAACTAAAGCGTACATTAATTTCTCGTTGAAGTAATAAGTAATTTTTTTTAAATGGACATTAATAATTTTCCCGCGTTATTAAGTAATATTAAAAAGTGTTTTTGTGTTTATAAAGGTTAAAACATTGTTTGAAAATCCCTTTGAAAATGATAATTAATCATTTTATTGGCGAACGATATTAAGACCTAAGTATTACGCTATATAAAACATACTGTGTGTAATTTATCTTTCTAGATCTAAATTTCAAACGAGGAAATTTATATGTGTACATACAGAGGGTGTACTAGGAGATTTTGATTACAAATGGTTGTAAAATTATGGTACGTCGTACTCAAAAGATCTCTATAAAAGTCGAAATTTTACTAAAAACCACCTAGAGGGATGAGCTTCCTGAACTAGGGTCCTCTGGGGGATTTTCAGCCTTCCCTAAGGATCTTTAAAGTACGATCAACCCTAACAGCAAATTAAGAGTTCTTAGGATGACTAGAAATGATACCTATTGCACTTCCATTTATTATTAAGGCCTACGTGCCCTATGTGTAGTAGGTAGGAGGGAAAAATACCCTGTATGTATTAGAAAGTTATTATTTTAACCTTTAAGTGAAGTGTTAATATTTAGTACCCAACTTTTTATCCCTTAATGAGTTTTGCGTTTTTTATTGAAGGATTAGTTTAAAATTTCTACGAGTTCGCCTTTTAAGTTTTAACGTTGAAAAATTTAGTTTTAACGCTTAAATTATTTAAAATTAATTAGCAACTCTTGTAAAGTTTTTAATTTTTGTAAAAAAATATCTCTTCGAATTATTCAGTTTATAAATTAAATTTTTGTTGTAATTCTTACAAGAACAATCTGCTATAGCTTAAGCTGTTGTAGTCGTTCTCTATATTTGAGGAATTATGGTAATTAAAAATTTTTCTTTTGTATAATTTAAGGCGAAAATTGACAACAATTAATTTTATAATGACGGTATTGAATGAAATAATTATTATGTCAGGATTTTACGTCGCTTTTAATAAATCCAAAAACAATAACGACGCCAGTAACTCGTTCATTGTAATAACGTCAAAAATGTCTTTGCTTAAAAGAGAAATTTTCTTATAACGCAATTAATTTAAAACTTTATTAAGAATAGTATTTTTTACAACATGAGATGAAACATACGTTTTTTTCGTGAGATAGAATTTAATTCACAAGCCCCGTAGGGGCGAGTGAATTAATCTTTCGAACGAAAAAAACGGATTTCATCTCGAGTCGTAAATGCTATTTTTTCTACGACGATAATTAGTACATTTTAAAAAAATAATTCTTTTTACTAAAATGTGAACCGACCACAAAAAAACTGGTTTCACCTCATGTTGTAAATAACATCTGCTTGTAATAACACTTTTTCTCACTAGAGACGAAAATGCTATTTTCGTAACGAGTAAGTGATGACGAAATGCTTAGTTTCACATATGGGAGTAGAAAATAGTATTTTTTACAACATGAGATGAAACATACGTTTTTTTCGTGAGATAGAATTTAATTCACAAGCCCCGTAGGGGCGAGTGAATTAATCTTTCGAACGAAAAAAACGGATTTCATCTCGAGTCGTAAATGCTATTTTTTCTACGACGATAATTAGTACATTTTAAAAAAATAATTCTTTTTACTAAAATGTGAACCGACCACAAAAAAACTGGTTTCACCTCATGTTGTAAATAACATCTGCTTGTAATAACACTTTTTCTCACTAGAGACGAAAATGCTATTTTCGTAACGAGTAAGTGATGACGAAATGCTTAGTTTCACATATGGGAGTAGAAAAAATATATTTAAAGAATTTTTTTATTTAGGATTTGCCTACATTTAATTAGTCCTTATTAGACGCCTTTTGCACACTATCTAGTAATAAGCTCGAGTTTTCGTAAACTTGTGGGTGTACCAAACCTTAATGAAATACGTTATTATTCTGTACAATAAACGTAAAGAATTTATTTCAAACAGGTAAAAGTTGAACTTTGTTGTACATATTTCCAAACTTGTTGCTATAAGAGTTTTCTCGACTCTTGGGCGACCCTATTAAATTTCAATTTATAAACGTCCTTATCATGTTCTTTGTAACCATTTCAAAGTCTTTCTTGTCTTTACAATAATTTTAAGCATGATTTACTTTTTGCAGAAGACTAGATATTAGCCTTTGTCGCAAATCTTTTAGCTTTTTTATGTATAGTAGTTTTTGGAACACTATTTTACCGCGCAACAGGTCTTCGGAGCGGATTTTATTTTGAAATATTATTTCGAGCTTCAAAAGGTACTTTTATTGTGTTATTCTGTTCTTTAGGGCTTTCATAGGCTTTAGAGAGCCTAAGCAGCTTATTTTTATTGGCCGAGAGACTTTTCAATATGCACTTTTGTGGAACCTACACCTATCGCACCATGTCACGAAAGTCGAGCTTCAAGCATCATAAAATCTCAATTTGTCCAGCAGCAAATTATGTTACACTCAGCCAAAACCATTTCGGCTTTCCTGAAATCAAAGTACAAGCAAACAAGGTACGATGAGCTCACTTTCTTCCTAGAATGAAAGGCAAACCAGTATGGCTTCCACCACAACCATGGGGTAAAATATATAAAAAAAATGTTTTTTCATATTCTATTTCCATTTCTATACGTAGGTACCTACTTGTATACAGGAATGACAAAGATTTCAATTAAAAGGGATTTTTCTATTTTCTGATAACATAAAATAGTAATTTTTGTATCGAGGTTCAAACAATATTTTTTGTACGACCCAGTTGTCTAGTTGAAGTTTACTGTAAACATTTAATACCAAGTTCTTGTTTTTATTTTGATTTTACCATAGTAACACTTTTTCGTCCTAGGAGAGCAAAAACGACTCACTTTACGTCCACTTTTGAAGGCGTAAAATAGTACATATTAATCAGATCCTACAAACAAAATTTTAAATAATTTGAGCGATTTAAATATAATCTCTCTTGCCATGGAATACTCATTTTGACACAAATTATTATTTTTGACGTTTTAGATTTTATATTGTTTTCCATGGCAAGACAGATTATGTTCAAGTCGTGCCATTTTACATTCACCAAAGATTTTTGACAAGTGAAGTCACCTGACTACCTTTCTATAGGTTGATATTTACGTAAAGAATACGGCGTAGCCAATATCTTGCGTAGTACAGACGGAAGGAGCGAGTTCTCTCTCTCTCTCTCTCTGTATCTTTAAAATGCGACCAGATGTTACCAAACACATTTTCGTTTCTGCGCATTGGCTCCGCCCTATTCATTACAAAAATATAATAATAGGTAGGGATAAAAACAATTGCACATCTGTAAAGAGAATTAAATGTACTATCGATTGACGTAATTTTTTACATATACGGTGTAATTTAAAAAAATCATAGTTGGCGTTGTCAGTGTTTTTCTATTAGCAATAAAATGAAGATATGCATCGTATGTTGGGGAGGACACTTTTCCGAACAAATTATTTCAATAAACTTTTCTTCTATATCTATTGGTTTTCATTTTAAAGCGCCCGACATAAGTGTTTGACCACCCTGTATATTTCAAGCGTGTGACGTCACACATGCAATCACCCGGCAAACGCATAACTGACATTGGACAAATGCAACATTAACATCGTGCGCAACACACTCAATTTTGTTTATATGAAACTAGTCTGCTAGGCTAGCTGCTATGCGACCGATGCATCGACAGCAGATTCGGCTGTGTGACGTCACACATTTTTTATTGAAAACGTTAACGGCTTTGAACGGCTCATCACAGCGATGTGCGGTTTCAAAATTTGTTCTTAGAATCCTATGTACTACAACTTCAATTTTTGGTTTACACCCCCTTTAAGACTTATTTAGAAAATTTATTATTAAATTAATAAAAATCACGTGTAGGTTGTTATGACTGATGAACTGGGATTTAAAGCAAGTCTTTGTGTCTACGTCCATGAAGTTGGCCCCCCCCATTTTGTCATAGCGACTCGAAACATAGTACATCAACATTTTGTAAATTAATTGCATTGATTTTTTTGGTTTTTAACTGACCTAACCTAACGGTAGAATGCATAAGACCACCAGGGTGTCGTTCTTAGCTTCTGCTTGCTTAGCCTCAGCTTGGCGTAGAGTCAGGTGGTGTGAGGCTGGTGCACCAGTTCCACGTTATATTTATATAACATGGTTGGTGGGAGGATTCTGGTCCTGTACCGGGGGCGGGGTGGAAGTGGGGGGATATGGCCATTGGTTGACAGTGACCCATCTCAGGCCCTAACCTAACCTAACCTACGGACCAGATTTCCGACCGTTACCGATTATGGTCGCCGAAGGTACTTATGATCTTCTCCGCTGGCCGATGGAGGCATTAATGGGGAATGACCCCATCTGCCATTGCACAGGGTAGGTGTTATGATTGGAGGGAGGTGCCGGTTGGCTTACATTCGGTGCCGGTTGGCTTACATTCGGTGCTGCGGGAGGAGTGAGAGCCCACAGACTGGCATGGCTAGGTCTGCTCACTCCATTGTTGCCGGACTCGCAGTGGCTGTTGAAATGGTGCCTGCTGGTAAGTGGGGCAGCTCGTTGGCCACGAATGCGCTGCATCGCCCATTTCGTGAGGAGTAAAGTCTCCCCTGGTAAGGATGAACTAGCATGCGGTCTTACGCATGCTATTCCCTGCCGGGCCCGAATTGGCCGGAACACCTGCCAAAAAACTGGTCGCTTGCGACCCCAGACACACGGTGTCCAGTAGTCCTCGTCTTAGAGAGCACTGAGTAATACCTGACCACGCGACGACTCCGAAGTGTGTGTTGTAACCGGGTTAGGTGAGTATTGGCAAACCGGAGGTATTCAGTGTGATCATTCGTGGTGGGGATGACCGAGCCGCCACCGGGGCTGCCGGGATTACATCAAAGGTTTTTTTTTTGTTTTTTTTTTTGTTTTTAGAATTTGCAAATGACTTTAATAAAGCCCTTAAAAATTAATTTTTATTTTAGTGGGGCCAACTTCACGCAGCCCCCCCCCACTTTATCCGATCGACTCGAAAAATACATCAATATTTTGCAATTAATTTGCAAAATGTTGATGTATGTTTCGAGTCGCTATGACAAAATGGGGGGGCCAACTTCATGGACGTCTTTGTGTCTTACATTTTTAATGTTAAAGAAATTCGAAAGAATCTCTTTCTATTAATGCCATTATCACGGCTACCACTCTCACAATTATTCTGTTTTTGCTGAGTGTTTTTACTCAAAATTGTACTCTTCTTTTCTTATGTTCTTTCTAGCCTTTTTAAAGGTTTCGTGGGCTCTAGAGATCTTTAGCAGCTTATTTTTATAGTCTGAGGCACATTGCAGGCGTAATTGTGAATTCGTCTGTTCCATTCAGCCTTTTAATGGCTTTCGAACGCTGTAGGAGCTTTTAACAGCTTTTTTTTTAACTTATAGGTTGTAGGTGGCTTTTAGGTTTATAAATTTTCTGCCTATGCTGTAGAGTCCAGAAGTTTTCGATAACTTATTTTATCCTTTTCAGGTTTAATATTGAGTTATCAAGAGTTATCGTGGTCTTTATAGCTTTCCAACGGTTTTCTGAGCTGTAACGACCTTTAGCTAATTTTTATTACCTGCGAGACTTCTCCGGCTCAATTTTGATATACTCTGTTCCTTCCAGCCTTTGGAAAGCTTTGAAACGCTGTAAAAGCTTATTTTTATTCTTCCAGGCAGCTTTTAAGGTGGAAAGTCGCGCTTTAGTACATAATTCTTCATTGACGAACGAAGCGTAGCCATGATATGTCAAATTAATACAATTATTCCTCTTTCCATAGATATCATTACCGTTCAGATGAAGTTGGTGAGCAGTAAACTGCAAATGTAATTCCCTGTGTTATTTGATCATGTTCCGCTTTGATCGTGTGGGTAGTCGGTATGTAGTGAACCTGCAGCTGAATCTGCACTTTAATGTCTTTCAGAGCTCCTCTTTCCACTTGGTGTATATCATCTAAACACTCGTTCTTGTACAACAGCGAGTTTCTGGTCCCAACGTAAACATTTTAGTAGTTAATCTTTAAATAAATAACTTAAGCTCTAAAGTAGTTAATATAAATTGTTGAAATTACAGAGTAAAGCTTCTTTAAGCATGTACATTTTAATCGATTTATAAATCTCCCCTTTTTTTAAATACATTAGGGAAATTTTTAAAACTTAAGGCTTAAATAAATCCTTTAATGTACCACTTTTTAAATACCTGGTTAACTGTATAGGTCGATACTTTTGTAAAAATAACGCGATGTAACAGAAAAGCAACAAGTTAAACAAAACAAGTCTTTTCTTTTTGCATGTTGCTTTAAATGACAGTCGGTACCTACTATAATGCTCTCGATTAATTTAGTCGAGGTACGTTGCTTCGACAGTTTAAAGAAACAAAAATGCTTATATTATATTTTGAATTATTGATCATCTTTAAAGTTAAGATAAACACTTTTGGAACGCCCTATATATTTGAAAGGACGTCGATAAAGATAGTTACATTTAATATCTGAGCTCTTAAGCAAATAGACGTTATTGCTTTACACAAGGGGTTCCGCATAATTATTAATTATAATTCGCGATAATTTTATGCCCATTAGTTCATCCTGCTCCTACAAACCCTACAGTTAATTAATTTTTTTTAAATTAAACCGAATCGTTGTGAAACTTATCCCAAACTTGCTTTACATGAGCGCCTATTTATTTCAACTACGCTAAAATCGTATACAATTCTATTAATTAAATAAATGTAATTTCGTTATCTACTTATATAAGTTTGGAGGAACACATTTCTCGCATCAAAATTTAATGTGTTCCTCCGGTGTTGCCGATTGTTATATTTTACAATAATAAAGTAAATTGGGGTCTTTTGTATAAAATAGAACTAAAGAAAACCACACAACAAATTAAATTAGTTTTGAAAAAAAGGGACGAAAAGTCTATAGGATTTGAAACAATTGTTCGTCTTGTATTTGTTACCAGCATTTTGTTCGGCGATGTAATTTAATTTATATTTTTAACTGTTGTTTCTTGAACACAAAAGCTCAATCAAATACTTAGGTTTTAGTAATTATTGACAACTTTCATCTTTGTAATTATCGCTCACCCCTTAGGAGTTAGGATTTACATTAAACTTCTATCTGGCTGGTAAGTAATTAAACGTTTCTAAAGGTGTATTAAGGGGTACACGTTTAGAAATCGATAGAAGATTGAATGCAGTTTCGACTAGAAAGTTTCGAGTATAAAGTGCGACAGTAACCTTTCGCATTATCAATTAATCATTTAAATATTCTTCAATTAATTTAATAAAAGCCTTAATTAATTATTAGGAATTAATTTAGTGCATCAATTTGTCTTCATTTCGCGGATAATTAAATTATAAGTATCTGCTAACGAAATTTAAAAAAACAATTTTTTTTTATTAAAGATAAATAATGTGCCTCTAACTTCGTGAATTGGCCCTATTAATTATTTAAAACGGTCGTCTAGTATACTGTGTTCATTAATGACTGGTCCCGCGGTAAGTTTGGTTGCATAACTACTAGGAATCAAACAAAAATTACGTTATAATAGTAAAATAGTCCAGTAAAATAAAAGTTTTTATAAAGCAAAAATTAATAACAGCAATTTTAGCGCTGAAATGTCACCTCCTGCGTTTGTGATTAAAATGCACCACCCCAACTCTTGAGCCTAACTAAGTGGGGGACAACGTGTAACCATTTCTAGTTTTTGCAAGTTTTCTCCAAAATTAAGAAATCTAGCGAAAAATTACTCGAAGGTAATTTTAAAGATAATCAGTTTTTACAAAATGAGATTTAAAAACAACAGATGTGGCCATACGAGGAACTTTTTCCCGCCCGTGAAGTCTTGTATTTTTATGAATTAAAATTAAATTTGATATCTTCTGAAAGCTAATTTTACGAGCTTTCAATATATTTAAAAATATATAGGGTGTTCCTAAAAAATTTGATATTGTTGTAATTTCCGGTTTAACCGGAAGCGTTTTGTTAACCGAAAATAGTGTCAAATAATAGATATTCATGAGATCGATAAATAAATATCCAATTTCAAGTTTTTATTTTTATTACAAAAGAAATTAAGAGGTTTTTGAAGTTTTGACTTTCAAAAAATCATTACTCGGAATCCGCTTGAGCGATTTTGATAAAAATTTATATTATATTTCCGCAGAGGAAATTTTTAAAATCTCAGTTTCAATATTTTACCTACTTTGGCTTCTTAAAGGTACGCAATTTTGAAACCATGTTACGGGCCAGGTAACGCTTTACCACATGTGAACGTAAGTTTATCTAAATGGACAAAAAATTGACCCGATGGCCGCGGTTGACAAACGGTAACTAACTCTGACACGGTCACAGGATTAATCAAAGCTAACTGTACCTGAAGATATGGCAATAAATTCTTTTTGATGGTACTAATACGATTCGATTCACTAGGTATCTTAGAAAGTTTGTTAAAAAGGTTCTGCATAACAGAAATATAGATCACGACTCGCTCTCCATCACCCTGAGTCCGTTTACGAATCTCCTGCCACAACGATGAATCATAATCAGGTGGTTGAAACGCTTTCTTTAATTTAACTATGAGCTCGTCCCAACTATTAATGTCCGAACGCACAGCTCTAAACCAACATAACGCCCCATCAGTAAACAATTCGGGTACCGCCAATAACAATTGCTCTTTCGAAATTTTTCGCGACCTCCTAAGTTCCTCAACTCGTTCCAGAAAACTCGATACACTAACTTTATCTCCATCGAAAGTGAGATTCCATTTTTTTACGTTTGCAACAGATGTTTGAGCTGAAGGCTCACGACTAACTGAAGGTTCACGACTAACTGAATTGGAAAAAGTCAGATCATTCAATTTCGCAGTGAAACTATCCAAAAATCTAGCTATACGATCCTCTGTAGCATCATGACGGTTTGGGTCAAAAGTGACTTGTCTCTGATTTGGACTTGAAGCAGAATTTTGCTGTACACGACCACCAATCAGTTCCTGTAACTGCTCTACCGACACATCTAACAAAGAAGCATTCTCCATCGCACTCAACAATATATTCAGTAAGCAAACAACAATCAAAATAACAATTCTGTGAGGGCTCACACTCTACAACAATCGTACAATATAACCACACAAAATTAGCAATCAAACTAGAAAATTCAAAAATATTTAAAACGCTGAAGGCAATTAACGGCTTATCTAAACCGCTAAAATCGAAAAATAACTCAAAAAAACAGGCCTCAACACGTTAGGGCGCCAAAACTTTTATGTTACGGGCCAGGTAACGCTTTACCACATGTGAACGTAAGTTTATCTAAATGGACAAAAAATTGACCCGATGGCCGCGGTTTCGCTTGCAGAGGAGATGGTCGTGGGTTCCAAAATACCAAAATAAATGGTTCACTGATGTGTAATGCAAGCACACGACTATTAAGGGCGCCAGATAGTTTAAAATTTCTATCGGGCAACTTGACTTGACTCTTAAAACTCAACACAACTATCAAATTGAGCCGGCAACAAATAAACTTACTACGATGATTACAGACTAATGTCTCACACAAGATATATAACGCTTCGTCGATCAAAAACCCAAACGTAATCAATAACAATGGTTTAATAAACCTCAAACTATTAAATGCCAAAATAATTTGGATCACAATAATCTTAAATTGACGTAAAACAATGAAGCCAGAGTCGGCAAATAACATTCGTCGAAAAATTCACAATAAATATAAATGGTAAATGGACAATACACAAACAATCTTAAACTTTAAATCAAACGCCAACGGCGTAACCACTAGGAGCGAATAACACTCAAGAAATAACTTACTTAATAAATAATATAGTCGTACGTACCCCAAAATTAATCGAAGCTTTGTGTAGACGTAGCCTCACGGTTAGCAAGATAGGTAAACCAATATTATGTTTACAAAAAGAACGCTAAACAAACTTAACACCGACTACGTCTCCACAAAGCCCCAAACATATACACATAAATACACAAATACAAAATTTAACAGTATCGTCACTCTATACGACACGTGAGTAATTGCACCTCTGACGGCACAACCTCGATTAATGAAAATGTTATAATAAAATGTCGTAGTCGAACCAAAAAGGGTAAATGTTCTTGACTACAAACTTACTCGAACTTGGTGCACATAGAGCTTACGTGGATTCAACTCTATTGGTAGTTGTGTTGATCGCAAACTAAGTTGATAGTTTCCAAATGAACTTGAATTGTCACCACTTAATCGTCGGGTACTGTGAGCATGTAACGAACGTTGACAAAATTAACAGATGGCTCCCAGACTACCTCTCTACTGACGATCACCCAAAGCACAATCGACCAATCTCCAAATCGCAGATAATCCAGTCGGACGCACAATAAAAGGCGTAACGAGGCACTGGGAATTGAAGAAATGGCGACGAAGGATTACTGATAGCGACTCAACATGGATGCGAGCTCTTATCTTCAGCACGTGGGTAACGCTTGACACGTGGTGCGCAGTAAAACAATCCACATACGACAAGTAGCTCCAAACAGCGAGTAATCAAGGCCAAAATAACGTAGACAAGCAAACTCATACATTAACAATAACTAACACAAACAAGCAGCCTGTAACAAACGAAATGTGTTACACTCTAATATTCGCAAAAGGAAAAAAATAAACGTTCAAACAAGCTTACCTAGTGTAATATTTTTAATGGCGTTTTCAACCTGATCGAACACAGAAAATTAAAGCAAAACTAACATCCATCAATATAAATATCACACAATACCATCAAAAATATGCTTTACTACCAAGTAATAACTAATCCCATTTAAGGGCAAATTGAATAAATATCAATCGAAAACACTACTTGGTTTCATAAAATATGTAGATGCGATCAGGCTGAAGGTAGATTTAAAAATGAACCAGAATGCAATGGTATCGATACAACCAAAGACTATACAGTGTAAGACTGGCAAAGCTTATGGGCCGAATGTGATCAAAAATCCCTGCTACAGAAGATGTCGCTAGTCACCGGGGCATTTTCGAGTGAATAAGATAGCATGTCAAGGCGGGAGCAACAAAGAAAGGGGTAAAACAAGTTTACCTTTCGAGGGATTTTAAGCGATTTTGACCTTTAAAAACCTTTCACATTTTTTAATATAGGTTTCGGTAGTCTCTTGTATATGGTCTTTGATACAACCAAACTCCCTTCCACTCTCGAAGTACCAACTCAATCCAAATAACTAACTCACATTCGCGCCTAGATTCAAATATCATTCATACTAAACTCATGCACACAATAAATTAAAAACCGTTACAACCATTTAAAAAATCAACTTGGTTAGAACGAAAGCCCTATATTTTGGCTTAGCAGTGCCATTTTAAAATTTTTATGATAATAATTACCGGCTAAGTTATAATGAAGAAACCACAAAATGGAACAATCGTTCTATTGACCGCCATTTTGAATAAAAAAATTCGAAATTTTATTTTTCAATTGGGGCTCGGATATATATCTTATAGCCAATTAAAAATTAATTTGGCCCTAATTTGCACATATGCGCCCAAAATAACCACCTTATTTTTGAACACCCTGTATAGATTTCTTATAAAAGCTAAGTTTGCCGTTGAAATAATTTTAAAGTGGTTAAAATGAAATTTTATTAAATTAAATTAAATTAAGTTTTTTTGCGTTTTTGGAATCGCTCAAAACGTCAAGAAATACAATAAAAAAATAGTTTTTGATTTTTCTTGATTCTAACAACTTTTTCTTAAAAAAGGAAAAAGTTAAAAAGATTTAAATAAGTAATTTGTTGGCTTAGTGTGAGTATATTTTATAGAATTTTTTTTATTTTTTATGACAATATTTTTTTAAGTAAATAAAAAAAAAATTTTGAAAATGTTTTAAAAAAAAAAATTTTTGAAAATATTTTTCGAAATTTAAAAAAAAAATTTTGAAAATATTTTTCGAAATTTAAAAAAAAAATTTTGAAAAATTATTTTTGGTAATTTTTATAAATTTAAAAAAAAATTTTATTCGACAAACATTCGACATTGGGACAAACACATTCGACAAACTTTTGACGACCTTTTTTTAGAACTTTAACAAACATTGGGGAAGTGAAAAAACATTATTTAACAAATAATTTGTTGGCTTAGTGAACTTATTTTGTAAGAATTTTATCATAGCTAAACTTACCCCCGATTTCATAACAAAATTCATGTTGGCTTTAAATTTAAAGTTCCAATGAAACTGGCAACTAACATAAAAATTTTCTATACCTTTTAACTTAAAGTCGATTTTAATATTTTATTATGAAATTCCTATCTTGTAACACTATTTTAATTTCTCCTATGTTAACCTATACGTATAAAATAAAAATAAACTCGTTAAGCCAACAAATTATTGGTTAAATAATGTTTTTCCCTTCTCCAAATGTTTGTTAAAGTTCTAAAAAAAGGTCGTCAAAAGTTTGTCCAATGTGTTTTGTCCAATGTCGAATGTTTGTTAAACCAATAATTTTCCTAAATATTTTTAGAAAAAATTTTTGCTAAAAATTTCAAAAAATATTTTCAAAACAATTTTTTTAAATAAATTCGAAAATTTAAAATTCTTATAAATTTCGCTCACATTTTTTTTTTACCCAAAAATTACTTTTTTTTTTACTTCTCCAATGTATGTTAAAGTTCTAAAAAAAGCTCATCAAAAGTTCCTAATCTTCAAATTTCTAATTTCTTAAAGTTTTTAATCTTACACCTTACACGGTGGTTTTAACGTATTAGGTTGGTCACTTTTATTTTGCACACTATGGGCATCTCCTAAATGGTAAGAGTTACGAGATCGGTTAAATTAGAGAAAAGTTGCACAATTTTATGTCCTATAAAAATAAATAAGAAAATTGCGATAGCTTGCTTGGTTTCTGAAATATCCTGAAAAAATTGCATTTTCTTGTTTATTACATAGCTCTTTTATTATTTAAGGCATTGATATAAAATTTGGTAAGTTTAGCTACGAATTAAACGCATGAAACTTTTTCTTATATTTTTTCTAACACCCTGTACTACATAGGTATTTTTTTATAATTACATTATGTGCTGTAAAATTATCTAAAGACCATATCGATGGAACGTATTTTACTGTAGAAAAAGTAGACCAAATTTTTTTTTTAAATATATTTTTTCAATAAGTAGATAAGTAGATTTTGACGTTATAAAGTTGAAAGAATTAAGATAAATTTAAAAAATGGAATTATAGTATAAACTATTTTACGCTCTATAGCACTAAAGCAAGAAACCTATAAGGGGATATACGGAATGATATAGAGAAGTAAATGGCAATGCTCTTTTTTCACTTGAATGCCTTTTCACTATGTCCACTTTATCGACTTTTCGCCAATATCCCACCTATAACACCAAAGTCTTATATTGAATTTTTTAAAAGCAAAAATCAGACACATCATTATATAAAATTGTAAATAACCTTTGTAATTGTTTAAAATTAGCCCTAATCCAAAAATTAAATTTTACTACTCTACGTGATGAATTGTCATTTTAATTTACAAACGAATTTAAACAATAATACTAAATCTCTTGCGCTGTATAATACAATTAATGTTATAATTAGCAGTTAAAATCGATAAAACAATTTGCTAATTCTAATAATGCTTGTAATTTTCTCATTGTTCGTAAATACAAATATAAATTTAATTCTGTACGCATTAAAAATTATATTCGATGATAATAAAAATGGGCACTTTAAATCATAAAAGTTTATAATTGAAAAAGTTCAACTCGAAAAATTGTTTGCCTGATATAATTTATACTCCATTTTACGTTTTAACGAAGAGCACTTATCTCAAAGGCTTATAATTTTTAAAAACCCTTATTAAAATGTAACCGTACAGAGTTACATCAATTTATCTTTTTATCCAATTAAAAAGAACTCCAAGTGCTAACTATTCAAAAAAAAATTAATTATTGTTAAAAAATTAAATTTGTACTTATTCAATAATGGTTAACCGTATATTGGAATATTGCAATCGTTTTTGAAAGAAAAAACACAAAAGAATTGTTTGAATGGTGCGCCTGATCTCTGAATATGAGCAAGAAACTTACTCTAGTGTACGATAGGTTGCATAACGTTCAGGAGTTTTTAATTTATTTTTTTCGTAATGTATTTTTGAAATTTAAATTTTTGCAAAATTATTCATTTTCGGAATGGTGTCCAAGTTTCTAAGACATACTTGATGGACTGTTAACAAATATTGAGAGGTCCCAGTGATTTTGGCTACAATCCAACCAGAAGCAGTAGTTTAATGAAAAAGTAATTCCATTTTCATTTCTTCAAAAAAATTTATTTCTGATTTTTAACAATTAGCAAGTACAAGCTATGTAGTAGCCACACCTCCATTTTTTTAAATAAAATTTACAATCTGATTATTCAAAAAAGTTAATAAAATATTAATTATAATAAAAAACTACTAATTTTCTGACAAGCATAACAATACTTCTTATCACCATTGCTTCCATTTACACTTACATCATCATGTTCATTTAGAGACAAACTTTTTAATGATACATTATGTGAAAAGTTAGTTGCCTCTGTAGAACTCAATTCCAAATCTTGATTTTCAACTGGAGCCTACAATAAAACAATAAAAAAAATTTGCTTTGCCTATGTGTACGCTCACAAACCTTGCACAACAAACACTTTTCGTTCGTTAATAAATCTTTATTAACACAAAGTTTATCACCCGTCTTCACAATAGTTGAAATAGTTGCTGGGTAATTTGTTTGTAAGTCTGATACTAACTTATTCATTAAACTTTGTACACTTGTGTTTGAATATTTTTTGTTGATGTAACTCACAGGATCTAACTTATTGTAAACGTTGTAAAAAACGAGTTCTTTCATACTAAAGCTACGCAAAGGTCGCATGATGCTTACTTCTTCTCTAACATCGATAGTTCCCTGAAACAATTTGTAAATAAATGGTGTAATTTAATATTGCTAAATTACTATTTCGTATGTTGCATGAGCTCCTCTGCCGAGAGCAATAGTCGTCAACAATTGTGATGCTACATCGATGCTTAGTTCAGGAGTAAAAACACACGGAGCATGTAACAGCTTTGCAACACCAATTAACAGATCTCGCCTGTAAATTTACGAATTAATCATAGCGAACGAATAACTTGTTTAAACTTACTCTAAAATTTTATAAATTTCTTGTTGGGTAGTTGAATTTGTATTCTTCTTCATACAACTTTTAATAGAAATTGCGTCATTTTCACAAAGTTCGACGTCCTCATAATTTTCTTTAATTAAATTAGATAAATTTGTAGGCATTAATGCGTACTGAGCTAAAGAAACAAAATATACTTGAAATTGAAAACTTTTCACCTCGTCACTTATTAAGTTTAAAATTTTCTTTCTTGCATTTAATGGTAAATCAAAATTATTTTCAATGTAAATAACAGTTGGTTTAAAGCGTATTCTTTTAGGCGTTGTCAAATCGAGGCCAGAACGCAACAAATGTAACAGTGCAGTACTAGGATGGCCTGCTTTATGAGAAACTAACACCATTTCATTCGGTTTTACTGGACGGTGTTTTCCTAATAATGCTTTAAACTTATGTACTGTCGCAGCAAGAAAACAAGTTTTACAATAAGGATATTTGTTATGTAAAACTACAGTTGGATCTTCTGTCCTGCATTTTAAACACTTTACGTTAGTCCTGCAAAATAATGGGATGTTAAACGTAAGGTAATTATTACAAAATAAGGCTTACAAAGTAAATGCGAGTTTACTGGGCATTAATTTTAGATTTTCTTGGTCTTCTACATCATCTCCAACACTACACATCTTGCTTTATAACTTAAATAAAAGTTATCACTTCAGTAAAGTTTTTAGTTTTTCAACGTGAAATATTGAGGTTATGTTTTTGTAAAGAGTCTCTGTCGGCATTCAAACATAAATAATGTTTTTAATTTGTTGGTAATTTATTTTAATTAATCGAAAATATTATATAATTAATAACAATTATTAAGTAGTCACATAAATTAATAATATAGAAATAATTTTACAAAAGTTCGCGATTTGCTCGTTTGGCGTTTGAGACTCTTTCCAAAATTTTCCATTCTAAACAAATCAAAACAGCTGTCACTACATAACCTTAAATACAGTTGTCAAAGATAATGTCAAGTTCAATAAAATGTTTAATTATAACAAATTATTAAAGTAAAAGAGTTTTAAACATAAATAAATATGGCTACACAAGAAAAATTAATCAAATCACTTGAATTTTTAAGATCTTTATTAAACTCCAACATTCCACCTGATACTCCAACAAGGTATGTTTTTCTCAACGAGCAATTGCTTTTACTTTATTCACATTTTTTAGGAAAAAAGATAAAATACATCATTGCAATGTAATAACAGATGCCATGTCAAATGCCAGCATACGTATTGCGCCAAATTTTCCTTACCTTTTAAGCTTTGCGATTGAAGTCTTCTTGGAGTTGTGCGATGATGCAGAATCAGATGTTAGAATGGTTGTTGAAGAATGTTTAAACAGATTAATTAGGGTAGGCACCGATTCATTTAGTTTCTTGTTATTTTGATAATTGTTATAGGCTACAAGTAATGGTAGTATGAGCAAAATTCAAATCGAGTTACATAAGGAAATAAAGAAAAATGGTGCTACTAGATCATTAAGAGCTGCTTTGTGGCGTTTTGCGGAGTTGGCACGTTATATAAGACCTCACAAAGGCAAACCTTACGTAATTAATTTATTACCTTGTATCATGAAAATCACAGAACGTAAGGAAGAGATGGTACATGAAAGCCTCGCCACAAGTTTACCTAAAATTATGGCAGCATTAGGATGCTTCACCACGGATACTGATATAAAAGTAAATTTTAAACAAGTTTACACAAAATTAATAATTTAAACTTTATTTTAGGCTCTTTTGAAAGCTTTTCTAATTAATATTTCAAGTAGCTCGGCAGCAGTGAGAAGAAACAACATTAACTGTATTTTAACTACTTGTTTAAATTGTCGTAAACCTTATGTTTTTATTACTTACATTTTAAATAGTTTATTAGGTAAGTTTTATTGCTATGTTCAACTTAATCTTAAAGCTTTATTTTAGAATTGTTAATTCCTCTTCAAGAAAGCAACACTTCATTTTTAGTATTAGGTGTGATGGGTTGTTTAAAAGTTGTATTATTTCATATAAATAATTTTGATAATGAACAAGAAATTAAAGATAGTTTTGGCGTTCGTAAAGAAGTTAATGAAACGCCTTTTGCAATTGATAGGCTTTTACAGGTTTTACTTTTAAGATGTTTTTGATAGGTTTTTTAATCGATACATTTTTAGGTTTACGAATTGTGTCTACATTACATATTAGATAGTGATCATAATATTATAAATGCGTCTTTGGAAACTCTAAATGTTTTACTACAAAACGCTCCGGTCGATCTTAAATCAGCTTTACTATTTCAAAATGGAATAAGTAAAAATAGGTTGCTCTTTTATGAATCTGGAAAGTTAAAACAGAGATCTCCTAGTAAGAATAGTAAATTTAAATAATTTCTGTTTTTAATGTAATTTAATTTAGGTCAGTTGAGCGTAGCTACAACTACATTGTCTGGAGAAGAAAGTTTAGAAAATGATTTAATGGATTCGATAAGACCGGACATAGAAAAATGGATAGATGAGTCTAAACTTTCTGTTCTTAATGTAACTTATGCAAGAACTTGCGAGTTTAACAAACCGGTTGTTGAAAATGTTTCCAAAAATGAACTTAGTGTTCAAAATCCAGACTATAGTAATATATCGATTGGAACAA
The DNA here is from genome assembly GCA_963924605.1 of Malthinus seriepunctatus. Taxonomy (NCBI): domain Eukaryota; kingdom Metazoa; phylum Arthropoda; class Insecta; order Coleoptera; family Cantharidae; genus Malthinus; species Malthinus seriepunctatus. The sequence continues at coordinate 3,155,077 of OZ004602.1, forward strand.
TTACAGGCGATTTTGTCGAAAATTTTCGAAGCGATACAACTGTTTGTGGTGGTTTAGATAAGTTGGTTTTAAGCGATAGTTCTTCGGAACATAGTTTTACTCAGACTTACGATAAAAGTTTAGTTACTGTCGGTACAGATATTGTTTACCGGGTATTTATACTATTTAATTTTTGAAAACTTTACTAAAGGTAATTTTTTAGGAAATTGACGTTGGGGATTTTCGTGATAAAGACATTCCTTTAATTTACTGCACAAGGCTGATTAGTAAGTTATTTTTATTGAGTGGAAATCCGAGCGTTAGTATACCGGATAAAACCGTACGGGTGTCGGTTAAATCTTTATCGTTGTCTTGTTTAGCCACTATAGTACAACTTTATCCAGAAATATTTTTTAAATACTTAGATAAAAGTCCCAATGTGAAGGATTTAGACAAACAACAACTGTCCGACGTTTTATTATTTAAAGACCATTCTGATCCACAATTACGTGGTGCGATTAGAATATTAGTAGGCAACTTTATTAAAGCTGTTTTAATGAAGTGTAATGGAGATTACGACGCTTGGATAAATTGTAATAGTTGTGTTAAGTGTAAAGATACTTTTGGTATGGAATTTTTGGTCGATATAATTACAAAAGGACTCGAAGATGAGTCTTCGAACTGTTCTAAACAAAGTTTGCAAGCTTTAAATGTTTGCTTAAAGCTCTTATTAGAATCTCAGTACAGTAAGGCGGCTTTACCCATTTTAAACGTCTTGCCTCTTGTTGCTAAAAATCCATATTGGTTGGTTAAGGTATGCAAACAAATTCGTCTACTTGTTCACATCTAAAAAAATTGTTTTAGGCTACTTTAGTGGAAGTCGTATCGGAGTTAAATTATATAACTGTGAACTTCGTGACTGGTAACTTGAAATTTCAAGATAAAGTGGTTTTTAATATTTTATTTGAATTATTGCGAGACGAAAATCAAAAAGTACGCTCGGCTTGTTCCAAGGCGTTTGTTTTGTAAGTTTCCAATCAGAACTTTTAATTTTCATTTAACGAGTACAAATTTTAGAATTGTACCGTATTTAAACTTTCAACAACATATTCCAAACGAAACGCTCGTCACAAAACAGGCAACATACTACAAAAAGTTATACATGATGAATTTGTTTAAAAATACGACCGAAATGAATTCGAACAAATGGCATTTTATTAAAAATATGCCTAAACCTTTTAACTTAATTAATGAACAACCGGATGAAGTTACAAATCAATCCCTTTCTAGAATTATTAATAAATTAACTAACTACTTACTTGCATCAACATCTAAACACCTAATTGTAAGTTTTAATTAAATTTACGTAAACTCCATTTAATATGTTCATTTTAGCACGGTTGTATCGAAACTTTACGTACTTTATCGGATTTTTATTCTCCAACAATTTACTCGGACGCTTGGACTTGTTACGAAGCAACTAATTTTACAAAAGACGGTAACAGCGTTAAACCGTGCAGTTTAAGTAGTTCTATGGGATTATTTAGTATTTGCGTCGGATTTTTGTGTAATGGGAGTATCGCTTACGATTTGAACTGCCACCTCAATATATTAAAATTAGGCGGTAATATTTTTAGCGGTTTGGCCGTTAAAACTTTAAAAGGAAAATCTGATATTAGTTTAGAAGATAACGCCCAGCTGTGGAATATGTTTTCCGATAAATTATTTTCTAATTTAATCGAACAGTTTTTTAATCACTTGTTGAAACTTTTAAATATTTTTTGTCACGTTTTGGACGAAGTTGCGCCGGTTCAACCGCAAATTAAAGCGGTTTTACCTAGTATACCTTCGGCTTCGGCTTTATCGCCCATTAAAAGAAGAAAAAGCGACTTGGGCGAAAGAAATAGGAACGCTACACTCGGGAAAGGAGAAAAAGAGGATAAAAGTGAAAAGAAGAACGAGAATTCCAAAATTAATTTAATGGGTTATTTCGTTTATTCGCCTCATTATTTGAAAATTTATGACTTGCTAAAGACGGCGTATTCGAATTACAAGGTGAGTTGGAGGGACGTTTTGGAATATGTACTTAAAAACAACGGATGTGGCCATATGGGGAATTTTTTCCGTCCGTCAAATCTTGTAATTTTTTTTTTTATTAACATTTAATGTCTAATAAATAAAATATATTCAAAAAACTTTAAAAAGTGCACTAAAGAAACGTTTGGACATTGAAGTTAGGCATGGAAGCAGTTCCTCGTATGGCCACATCCGTTGTTTTTAGTATTAAATTTATTTTTATGTCAAGAAATTAAAAAAAAATTGCTTTCTTTGGGGATCGAACCTGGGACTTCTGCGTGTAAGCAGAATTTTTAGGTATAAACTGGCTAAAGTACTAATTTCATTTTTTTTTTAATTTGGCGTTGAAGTTCAAAATATATATTATTTTATATAGTCAGAAAGCTAATTTTACGAGCTTTTTAAATATTGAAAAATATACAGGGTGTTCCATTTAAATTAAGAAATTTTATCAAATTTCCGGTTAAACCAGAAGTCCAAATATATAGTGTTCAGTATCGTGTAACAGCTAATTTTACGAGCCTTCGAAATACTTAAAAATATACAGGGTGTTCCTAAAAATTTTGATATTTTTGTAATTTCCGGTTTAACCGGAAGCGTTTTGTTAATCGAAAATAGTGACAAATAGTAGATATTCATGGGATTGATACATATATCCATTTTCAAGTGTTCATTTTTATTACAAAAGAATTTAGGGATTTTTAAAGTTTCGACATTCAAAAAATCATTACTCTAAAACGGCTCGAGTGATTTTGATAAAAATATATATTTCGATAGAGAATTACGCTGTCTGTAACATATCCAAAAAAGAAAAAATATGGCAGGAAATTTGGAGAAAAAAAAATTCAAAATTTTTACCTTAAAAGTAGACAATTTTAATACAATTTTGAAAATCGACTCTTTTAGGACGAGAGCCCTATATTTTGGCTATATAATGCCGTTTTGAAATTTTTATAATAATAATTACCGACCAAGTTATAAGGGAAAAACCACAAAATGAGACCATCCATCTATTGGCCGCCATTTTGAATAAAAAAATTTGAAATTATTTGGAGTCGATTGAGGGGGCGTCGGAATTAGAATTCGAAAATAGGTCAAATAAGAACCACTTTAATACATACCATACATAATGCAAAACAGATTTAACTTGACAAACGATAAGGATAAGTTGGCGCAGATTTGGCCACGCCCCTTTAATAATTTTAATACGTTTACTACTGCCTCGGTGGGGATAAATACATATAATAATTATGATGACGAGCTGAGGGGATGCGCAGATACCTAAATTAGTATTTTTCCTCTCCAACCCAGTAGAACTTATTTAAATTATTAAATGGGCGTGGCCAAGTCTGCGCAAACTTATCCCTACCCCTCGTCATTTTAAAATTTATACCTCTAGGTATCTACGCATTCCAACCGCTCGTCATACGGGGTCTGTGTTGCAGTATGTACAGTTGGCCTCACAATTATTGGCCAGTAACGACAAAAGGACATAAGAGGAGGTTGTTGATTTATTACTTGTTGGCTAAATGATGTTACCCCTCAATTTAAGTATGTGGTGTTATGATGGTTACATCCACAATTCGTGCTAAACGTATAGCCAGGGTGGCCATTAATTATGAGGTTGACTGTACAGGGTGACCTATATTGCTTGTCCGTATGGGGTATCTCCGTTAATACAAGAGTTAGGAGAAAACTAATAAGATCGTCTTATTAGTTTTCTCCTAACTCTTATATTAACGACGATAATAAACGTCGAGAAATACAATAAAAAAAAAGATTTTTTCTCGATTATAATTAAAACTTATTATTTGTAGACCACGTTGGATTTGGAGGCGTCAGAAAAATTTTTAAATTTATTAAGGACGACATTAAAAACTTTGTCGAAATTTTTGGAATTGGCGACACTTTTTGAGTCCGGTCGAGTGTCAGAAGAAATTCTAAATTATTTTAGATGTACGTTTAATTTTGAACCATCTTCGACAGTCCAATGTGTTCAACAACTACTAAGAAGTTTATTCGGTACAAACTTAACTTGTTTAGGTTCTCAAATTTTACCTCAACAATCAAATGAGGTATGTTGCCATACGATGGTGATTAATTTTACAAGGAGTTGATTATAGGATGAAGTAGAAAATGATTTATTTTACTATAATATTTTTCAATCAACTTACAACGACATGACTAAATGTTTCAACAATTTTTATAACTCCAATAAAGTTGAGAGAGATGGAGATAACGTAGTTATGGGTTACTTACATCGAAGAGAAAGTAAATCTACTATTTTACCACGAGGTGCAGATAAAATTCTAGCAAATTACATAAGACTTTTTGAACCTATGGTTATAAAATCGTTAAAGGTAAAAATAGAACTTTAATAGAACAAATAATAACTCGCTCGTTACAGCAATATACAATCACAAGTGATGTTAAACTCCAATGTAAAGTTCTACAACTTTTATGTCAACTGGTTCAATTGCGAGTTAATTACTGCTTATTGGATTCCGAACAAATTTTTATAGGCTTCGTTTTAAAACAGTTCGAATATATCGAAGAAGGCCAGATACCGTAATCCTTTCTCTCAATTTAAAGCTTTAATATTAATACATTTCAATTTTAGACGTTCTAACGAACTAATTCCTTGGATTTTCAACTTTTTAGTTCAATTATCTTACAGTAAACAACATTCAAAAAGTATAATTAGCGTCCCTAAGATAATTCAACTGTGCGACGGTCTTATGGCGAGCGGACAAGCTCCTCTAACCCATTGTGTCCCAGCTTTAAAACCAGTAGTGGACGACATATTTTTATTTAGAAATAAAGCAAACACTCCCGACTTCAAAGAGCTTGAAACGACTAGAGAAGTTTTACTATCGATGCTATTTCGCTTACTCGAATATTCCGATATTATATCTTTATTTACGATAATTTTAAACGAAAGTAAATATTGCATCGACAATTCTGATAAATGGCACAAATGGTCGAAGCAAGTGTGCGACATATTTTTTCCAATGTTAAAACAAAATAAAATTGGTATCAATAATAAGAAAGACTTAATCGCTATTAGAAAATTAATTTTCGCTTTAAATCCAAACACTTTTAAGCCAATAAATAACATTTTAGTTATTATATTTGACGAACCTCCCCATTTGGTAAGTTTCGACAAAGTTTAACTTCTAAAATTTAGAAATGTTTGTAGGAAACTTCGTTAATGCAAGTGAATCGGTGGTTTGGTAAAGTTCTAATTTTATTGTTGATTGTTTCCAAGTCGAAAGAAGATATTTTGTTGTTGAAGATTGGTGAAGTTAAAGATGAGTTTGTACCGAGGTGTATTTTTAAAAATATAACTATCACAGCGGATCCGTTAAATGTTACTAATACCTCGGAGTATTTAGATGATGTAAAACCTGAGGTTATCTTTGTTAGGTTTATTTTTCGTGTAATCGATATTGTAACGGAACGTTGTATCGAACTTGTCGGTGCAAACGAAAATTTATTTTTAGTCGAATTACTTTCGAGCTTTTTAATGTTTTGTTTACATATTTTTCAATCTGGTAAGTCTTTAATTTGTTATAAACGTAAATTATGTTACTTTTGTTTTAGGAAGTCATTGTAAAATATCGATCACGGCGATGGAATTAATCAATAAGGAGTTTAATAAAAATGAAAAACACGAACAAATTCCTATCGCGAATATAAATAGTAATGTAATTAAATTGGCAATGTTTTTTCCAACGATAAGTTTCGAGTGGTGTTACTTATTGACGTTATTAAATTATAAAGATAAACTCTTCTGGTCTACAATTTTACAAATAAGAGATGATAAGTAAGTCGTTGCAATTTGCAAATTACTATTTAATGTATGTTAATTTTGTTTAGGAAAGATCCATGTATTAATATGGAAATAGCGAGAGTAGGAGGTGCCATTGTATATTGTGATTATTTGGTAAGTTTGAACTTTTTTTCGAGTTTTTTGAAATAATTCTAGTTTCTTAAACATTCAAATTCTTAATTTTCTGTTAACAACTGTAAAATGTGCTGCTAGTCTTTCAAATTATTGTCGAGGGTCCTAAAAAGTGCTACTTACAATTTTTAATGTTCTCAAAAACTTCTGACTTGTCCTAGAAATTTTTTTCCTACAAACGTGAGAAAAACATGACGTTTTGTTGCTCAATAAGTAACGTTCATGTTGTACTTTTATCTCTAAAGAAGCAGAAGTATGTATTTTTAATACTTTTGTTTGCGAGAAGCAGTCAATTCTAAATCTAACCTCACTTATTGGTAAAACTTGTAACGTATATAATGTAATGTAAAAGTTAATATTGTTTTTAAATTATTATTGATTATTATTTATTGTGGCATACGTTTAATTATTAGCTTCTTGTTATAATTTGAAATTTAAAAATATTTGACAATTGACAATTAATGTACAAGTAATTGACAAAAGATGGCGCTTGAACGCTATTAATTTTTTTTCTTTTCGTCACTTTTTATGTTTGTTATTTAATTTCTCTTCGATTTTCGACGTTTCAAGAAAAAATAAAATAAAAACTAAGGCTTGAATTAGCGTTAATTACAATTTAGAAAACAATTTGACAAGTGATGTGTACAAGTGATTGACAAGAGATGGCGCTTGAACACTTAAATTTTTTCTTTTACGTCACTTTTTATGTTTGTTATTTATGCCCGTTTGCACCGACGGTTCCTAAGCAATTGCTTACGTAAGAACTGCCTAACGCTAAAATAATTCCTAACCCGATGCATAAAAATTATTAACCATTTCGATATTGATATACAGATACCTTTGTTTATCTTATTTAGGAACTCTCGTGCGCGTGGTGAAACGTGGTGAAGCGCAATTTCGACTTAAAAAATGCTAATGTCAAATTAAGCAATGCCTTAACTTTAAGAATCGTCGGTGCAAACGGGCATTAATTTCTCTTCGATTTTCGACGTTACAAGAAAAAATAAAATAAAAACTAAGGCCTGAATTAACGTTAATTGCAATTTAAAAAACAATTTGACAAGTGATGTGTACAAGTGATTGACAAGAGATGGCGCTGTGGTTAATCTTTTCAGGGACTTCTCCCCTGCATTTCAACTTTTTTATCTTTTTTAAGTCTTTAAAACTTCACAAGAAGTGCGAATTAAACGTCTAAATACTGCCAGTATAATTAACTTACAGTAGCAACTTATGGATGCTTGACCGCTATGTAGGGGATGTTGAAAAGTACCCCAAGAAGCTCTGTGACTAATCGATTTTTTTCAATTTTAGACTGAAAATTTAAGTGACGAAGAACAATTATCATGGTTTTTGACGAATAATATAGAACTTTTGATCAGTTTAAGCGATGAAGAACCTGTAAATGAATTTTTATCTTCTTTACACAGAAATTCGACTGCAAGCAAATTAGTCATAGAGAGCATTTGTAAAAAATGTCTTTCTATTACTGAAGTAATAATGCCCACTTTTAACAAAATTACCAATATTAATTTTTAATATTTTAGCCCACTTTTAAAAGAAAAATTTTGAAATGTATCGAAAACGTTCATCCGTCACAAATTGGAACACTTTTAAGCCTTCTTTTACCAAAATTATTACACTTTAAACACCTAGTCTTGTCTCGTTTGGCTACAAATTTAGTTAGCAGAAAAATTGAATTATTATTAACCATGTCTAAAGAAGAAGTTCATAATCAATTACCAAAAAGTAATTTAAACGAAATTATGGTTTGTTTAATTGAAATTAAGTAAGTCCAATTTTATTTATTAAACGCTTTTTAAGAGTTGCTTGTAGGAACGAAACATTAATGAGCCTTTTTAATAAGCTCGTGATGCAATATTACGATTTGGATCCGTTAGAAATAGATCAAAAACGAACCGTGGATCCGGAATATGTTAAAAAACTACAAATCGATAAATCTTGGTTTATTTCTCAAGTAACTTGTAAAGGTTGTGATAGTTCAGTTAGGTTTGAAATAGCGGAATTGTTTAGCCATTTGGAGTGTCGAGATTTGTTAGATATTATGTCGAACGATAAATTCAACAAGTCAGTGTTGAAGGAATGTATAGTTTGGAGTATTAATAAAATTAACGAAAACGTCAAAGAGGAGCCTGATATTTTAAAAGCGAGCGTCGAAGTATTATTTCGGCATGTGGAATTTGTAATAAATTTACTTCCGGATACCCATCATGTAAGCAAAAAATTATTCTCTCTTGTACTTTGTACGGTGGACATTTTACAAAATGTTTTTTTAATTTTTTTTCAGGTATATAAAATTGTTGAAAGAGATGAGACTGTAGAAGAAAGACTATACTCAATGAAACTTACAGAGTTATTTATAAAAAGCGTTTTGAGACTTACGTCCGAAATTATCCCTTCTGTTACCGTTTGTACCAAGTCTCTTAAACACTTTTCTAAAGAAACTCTTAACAAGAGTAATTTTAATGTTCTCGTTAAATTTTCCGTGTTGTGTTTAGAGTCTATCGGCTTCTTGATCGATGTAAATAACTTAGATATTAATTACATCGACGGTGCTTTAAATTGTGTAAAAGTCATTGCCCAAAATAGTCATTTTAGTGAAGTATTAAGTAGTAATTTATCTTTGTTGTGTTCTTCTATCAACAGTATTTATAAATTAGTTTCTTATTTATTATTGGGAAATGAACCCTTACCCAGTATTTTAAATAATGGTTTAAAAAGATCACCTCCTGGTCACGCTTGTTATCAACTATCCACTATAGTATGTTGGTTGGAAAAAATACAAAGCTCCTTTGTCGCTATTCCAAAATTTTTATTAGATCCCATTAAATCCATCGTTATATCTTTATCGAGGCTTCCTTTAGTAAACTCCTACTTATTAACTCCACCGAGCGCTTGGAAAAGTGGATTCGATATCGAGCTGTCCGGACCTCATAACACTCAAGTACCTTCATTACCTATCGAGTTTTTACAAGAAGTAGATATTTTAGAAGAGTTTATTTTTAGGTGAGGGTAATTTGAAATGTTTTCTGTATTTTAAAACTTTAATTTGTAGGATAACTTTGTTAGGATGGACGAGTAGGCAGCAATTCGAAGAAACCTGGATGTGTTTGTTGAGTGTTTTAAGTTCTAACGTAACCGAAGAGAGTACCTTTGAGGAAATGAACTCGATTAATCACGTTACAAGTTTAGCTGTACAAGCGATCACTTCTCTTTTGCAAAAGACTTTGTATGTTCCTGTTGTCGGAGATACAAATGTCTCACGATTGCTCCACGTTTCCAGAGACTCGCTCATTAATGATAACAATACTAGGTAAATAAGAAAGTTGTTCTTTTAACTTTTTCCAATCCCAGAAAAAGTTACTAATCGAAAGAAAATAATAATTTTTTTTTATTGCATTTCTCGACGTTTTGAGTCCAAAACTGCAAAAAAAAGTTTCGATTTTACCTTTTTCCAATCCAAGAGAAAAAAAAAATAATAATTTTTTTTATTCAAGAAAAAAATTTTCGATTTTTTTTACCAAAATGTCCGGATGTATGTAACCCCCCCCCCCCCCCCCGAGACTACCGGAGCGATTTTGATGAAATTGTATTTTAGGCACTTTAGAATTCTCTTTCATCGTCGAAAAATAGCTTTAATGAGAAATTTATACAGGGCGTCCAAAAAAAGTGGTTATTTGCGGCGCATATTTGCTAATTTGGTCCAAATTCATTTCTACTTGGCTATAAGATAGTACATGTAAGCCCTAATTGAAAACAAAAAATTCAAATTTTTTTATTCAAAATGGCGGCCAATAGAACGATTGTCCCATTTTGTGGTTTTTCTCTTATAACTTGGCTACCGACGCTAGCCATAGGCTTTTTTTATTAATCCAGCCCCAGGCAGACCGTGCCGGTTCCGGCTTTTGTTGCTACCGACGCTAACCTTAGGTTTTTTTATTAATCCAGCCCCAGGTTGACCGTGCCGGCCCCGGCTTTTGTTGCTACCGATGCTAGCCTTAAGTTTTTTAGTAACCCAGCCCTAAGCCGGCTCCGGCATTAGTTACTACCGACGCTAGCCTTAGGTTTTTTTTATTAATCCAGCCCCAGGCTGACCGTGCCGACTCCGGCTTTTGTTGCTACCGACGCTAGCCTTAGGTTTTTTAGTAACCCAGCCCTAGGTCCGCCTTGCCGGCTCCGGCCTTAGTTACTACCGACACTAACATTAGGTGTTTTTATTAATCCAGCCCCAGGCTGACCGTGCCGTCTCCGGCTTTTGTTGCTACCGACGCTAGACTTAGGTTTTTTTATTAATCCAGCCCTAGGCCGGCCTTGCCGGCTCCGGCATTAGTTACTACCGACGCAAGCCATAGGCTTTTTTTATTAATCCAGCCCCAGGCTGACTGTGCCGTCTCCGGCTTTTGTTGCTACCGACGCTAGCCTTAGGTTTTTTATTAATCCAGCCCTAGGCCGGCCTTGCCGGCTCCGGCATTAGTTACTACCGACGCCAGCCATAGGCTTTTTTTATTAATCCAGCCCCAGGCTGACCGTGCCGTCTCCGGCTTTTGTTGCTACCGACGCTAGACTTAGGTTTTTTTATTAATCCAGCCCTAGGCCGGCCTTGCCGGCTCCGGCATTAGTTACTACCGACGCAAGCCGTAGGCTTTTTTTATTAATCCAGCCCCAGGCTGACCGTGCCGTCTCCGGCTTTTGTTGCTACCGACGCTAGACTTAGGTTTTTTTATTAATCCAGCCCTAGGCCGGCCTTGCCGGCTCCGGCATTAGTTACTACCGACGCAAGCCATAGGCTTTTTTTATTAATCCAGCCCCAGGCTGACTGTGCCGTCTCCGGCTTTTGTTGCTACCGACGCTAGCCTTAGGTTTTTTATTAATCCAGCCCTAGGCCGGCCTTGCCGGCTCCGGCATTAGTTACTACCGACGCCAGCCATAGGCTTTTTTTATTAATCCAGCCCCAGGCTGACCGTGCCGTCTCCGGCTTTTGTTGCTACCGACGCTAGACTTAGGTTTTTTTATTAATCCAGCCCTAGGCCGACCTTGCCGGCTCCGGCATTAGTTACTACCGACGCAAGCCATAGGCTTTTTTTATTAATCCAGCCCCAGACTGACCGTGCCGTCTCCGGCTTTTGTTGCTACCGACGCTAGACTTAGGTTTTTTTATTAATCCAGCCCTAGGCCGGCCTTGCCGGCTCCGGCATTAGTTACTACCGACGCAAGCCATAGGCTTTTTTTATTAATCCAGCCCCAGGCTGACTGTGCCGTCTCCGGCTTTTGTTGCTACCGACGCTAGACTTAGGTTTTTTTATTAATCCAGCCCTAGGCCGGCCTTGCCGGCTCCGGCATTAGTTACTACCGACGCAAGCCATAGGCTTTTTTTATTAATCCAGCCCCAGGCTGACTGTGCCGTCTCCGGCTTTTGTTGCTACCGACGCTAGCCTTAGGTTTTTTATTAATCCAGCCCTAGGCCGACCTTGCCGGCTCCGGCATTAGTTACTACCGACGCCAGCCATAGGCTTTTTTTATTAATCCAGCCCCAGGCTGACCGTGCCGTCTCCGGCTTTTGTTGCTACCGACGCTAGACTTAGGTTTTTTTATTAATCCAGCCCTAGGCCGGCTCCGGCATTAGTTACTACCGACGCAAGCCGTAGGCTTTTTTTATTAATCCAGCCCCAGGCTGACCGTGCCGTCTCCGGCTTTTGTTGCTACCGACGCTAGACTTAGGTTTTTTTATTAATCCAGCCCTAGGCCGGCCTTGCCGGCTCCGGCATTAGTTACTACCGACGCAAGCCATAGGCTTTTTTTATTAATCCAGCCCCAGGCTGACTGTGCCGTCTCCGGCTTTTGTTGCTACCGACGCTAGCCTTAGGTTTTTTATTAATCCAGCCCTAGGCCGGCCTTGCCGGCTCCGGCATTAGTTACTACCGACGCCAGCCATAGGCTTTTTTTATTAATCCAGCCCCAGGCTGACCGTGCCGTCTCCGGCTTTTGTTGCTACCGACGCTAGACTTAGGTTTTTTTATTAATCCAGCCCTAGGCCGACCTTGCCGGCTCCGGCATTAGTTACTACCGACGCAAGCCATAGGCTTTTTTTATTAATCCAGCCCCAGACTGACCGTGCCGTCTCCGGCTTTTGTTGCTACCGACGCTAGACTTAGGTTTTTTTATTAATCCAGCCCTAGGCCGGCCTTGCCGGCTCCGGCATTAGTTACTACCGACGCAAGCCATAGGCTTTTTTTATTAATCCAGCCCCAGGCTGACTGTGCCGTCTCCGGCTTTTGTTGCTACCGACGCTAGCCTTAGGTTTTTTATTAATCCAGCCCTAGGCCGGCCTTGCCGGCTCCGGCATTAGTTACTACCGACGCAAGCCATAGGCTTTTTTTATTAATCCAGCCCCAGGCTGACTGTGCCGTCTCCGGCTTTTGTTGCTACCGACGCTAGCCTTAGGTTTTTTATTAATCCAGCCCTAGGCCGGCCTTGCCGGCTCCGGCATTAGTTACTACCGACGCCAGCCATAGGCTTTTTTTATTAATCCAGCCCCAGGCTGACCGTGCCGTCTCCGGCTTTTGTTGCTACCGACGCTAGACTTAGGTTTTTTTATTAATCCAGCCCTAGGCCGGCCTTGCCGGCTCCGGCATTAGTTACTACCGACGCAAGCCATAGGCTTTTTTTATTAATCCAGCCCCAGGCTGACTGTGCCGTCTCCGGCTTTTGTTGCTACCGACGCTAGACTTAGGTTTTTTTATTAATCCAGCCCTAGGCCGACCTTGCCGGCTCCGGCATTAGTTATTACCGACGCAAGCCATAGGCTTTTTTTATTAATCCAGCCCCAGACTGACCGTGCCGTCTCCGGCTTTTGTTGCTACCGACGCTAGACTTAGGTTTTTTTATTAATCCAGCCCTAGGCCGGCCTTGCCGGCTCCGGCATTAGTTACTACCGACGCAAGCCATAGGCTTTTTTTATTAATCCAGCCCCAGGCTGACTGTGCCGTCTCCGGCTTTTGTTGCTACCGACGCTAGCCTTAGGTTTTTTATTAATCCAGCCCTAGGCCGGCCTTGCCGGCTCCGGCATTAGTTACTACCGACGCCAGCCATAGGCTTTTTTTATTAATCCAGCCCCAGGCTGACCGTGCCGTCTCCGGCTTTTGTTGCTACCGACGCTAGACTTAGGTTTTTTTATTAATCCAGCCCTAGGCCGACCTTGCCGGCTCCGGCATTAGTTACTACCGACGCAAGCCATAGGCTTTTTTTATTAATCCAGCCCCAGACTGACCGTGCCGTCTCCGGCTTTTGTTGCTACCGACGCTAGACTTAGGTTTTTTTATTAATCCAGCCCTAGGCCGGCCTTGCCGGCTCCGGCATTAGTTACTACCGACGCAAGCCATAGGCTTTTTTTATTAATCCAGCCCCAGGCTGACCGTGCCGTCTCCGGCTTTTGTTGCTACCGACGCTAGACTTAGGTTTTTTTATTAATCCAGCCCTAGGCCGGCCTTGCCGGCTCCGGCATTAGTTACTACCGACGCAAGCCATAGGCTTTTTTTATTAATCCAGCCCCAGGCTGACTGTGCCGTCTCCGGCTTTTGTTGCTACCGACGCTAGCCTTAGGTTTTTTATTAATCCAGCCCTAGGCCGACCTTGCCGGCTCCGGCATTAGTTACTACCGACGCCAGCCATAGGCTTTTTTTATTAATCCAGCCCCAGGCTGACCGTGCCGTCTCCGGCTTTTGTTGCTACCGACGCTAGACTTAGGTTTTTTTATTAATCCAGCCCTAGGCCGGCTCCGGCATTAGTTACTACCGACGCAAGCCATAGGCTTTTTTTATTAATCCAGCCCCAGGCTGACCGTGCCGTCTCCGGCTTTTGTTGCTACCGACGCTAGCCTTAGGTTTTTTATTAATCCAGCCCTAGGCCGGCCTTGCCGGCTTCGGCATTAGTTACTACCGACGCAAGCCATAGGCTTTTTTTATTAATCCAGCCCCAGGCTGACCGTGCCGTCTCCGGCTTTTGTTGCTACCGACGCTAGCCTTAGGTTTTTTATTAATCCAGCCCTAGGCCGGCCTTGCCGGCTCCGGCATTAGTTACTACCGACGCAAGCCATAGGCTTTTTTTATTAATCCAGCCCCAGGCTGACCGTGCCGTCTCCGGCTTTTGTTGCTACCGACGCTAGCCTTAGGTTTTTTTATTAATCCAGCCCCAGGTTGACCGTGCCGGCCCCGGCTTTTGTTGCTACCGACGCTAGCCTTAAGGTGCCATTACACTTGTACACTTTTTGTATTGCGCAGCAAGAAAAGTTGCGTAATTCTGATATTGCCATGGAAACAACGATGCAAATTCAAAAATGGCGCGGTTGTGACAATTGCATAACAATTGAATGACACTTGCAATAAAAAGTGGCGCCACAAAAGTGTACAAGTATAATGGCACCTTTAGGTTTTTTTTATTATTCCAGGCTTATCTAATCTAGTCCCAATAATGTTTTTCTCTCAAAATTATTAGCTTTTATATGACAAAGTTTGTTGGTGAGCTAATATATCACCCTGTATATATCAGTCCCATGAATATCTATTATTTTTAATTAATTTAAGCGGTGTTAGCGTTTCATTCTTTGTGAGATGATAATAAAATTAAAATTGCAGCATCAAGAAGTTGAAACTCGTCCACGATAAACTTCAGTACAAATTCAACGAGAATTCACAATCTTTTAAAAGTAACAGTGTGTTGTTAGACTTGTTCGATAAGCCCAACTTGGAAAAAATAAGCGAAAATTATTGTTTTGATCAACTATCTGTGGAATACTTATTAATATCGTCTAACATTGTCGAAAGCACTAACTTAACGTCGTTTGCTGCTAAATCGTATAGAAAATGGCAAAAAATTTTAGAAGAAAGTGGTTTGGATTTAAATTCTTGTTTACAATTCCTAATAGACTTATACACCCAATGGATTAAGGCACAGGTAAATATAAACAGTAAGATTACGGTTCATTATGATAGGATGTTTTTCAGACGACGCCTTTACGAATTTTATACGAAGTTGTGAAATCTATCACAGTAATTTCCGATTTATTTACCGAAAAAGCTCAATTTTTGTGGATGTTGGATGTTTGTATCGATTTATCCAAGTCTCACACGATAGAAGATGAAATTTTACAACAATATTTAGTTATAGGCGCTTGTAAGGCCGTGGCTGTTTTAAACCCAGTAAGAATACTTAATTAAATCAATGGACATAATTTATTTGCTTCGATTTAGGATTTAGAGACGTACGAAGTAGTGAAGAAATTAATAGTTCAAAATTTAAAAAGCGGTTTTCTTCCATCGAAAATTGCAAGTTTGCGCGGATTGTTGTACATTCTTCAAGGATGTGTTTTGGCAAACACTCACATAGGCGGACTTTCGGAAGAATTACAATTAATTTTTGCTGTTGCTTTAGATTACATACAGTGCAACTTAAATTTTACCAATGGGTAATTAAATCCTCTCTAATTAGCTAACTATTATTTTAAATTATTTTTTCAGTATCTTAAATCAATCACAAGAACACACGCTAATTTTTTGGGCTATTACGTTTTATTTAATTGAAAATATCGAAGAAAGCAACTTTAGTCCAAATTTTGTATCAAATGTCATTCGTGCGGCCAAAACTTGCGTACTACAACAAAAAGTAACTGCAGTTAGCAACACAATTTTAAAAGTATATCATTAAAAACCAATTTCAAATGCGACTCTTTATAATAATCAATTTTAGGGACTCGAAAGATTAATTTTAAAACGCCCTTTTAGCGACAAATACTGCAATCAACTCTACAAATTATCCTTAGAACTAATGAAGCTAGGACGCCCCGCTACTTCATTTCCGGCCATTCAAATGCTCCTCACTTGTATATACATCAGTAAGCGCCTTTTTCGATGTTTTTAAAAATTGTACTTAAATAGTATTTTAGATTCGTCAGAGTATTTAGAATCGTCGACCGACTCTAATTTAAAAGTTCAACAAAATCCGGATTATTTAGTACAAACGATTGAAAAAGTTTCGTCGATATTTGATCATATCAGAAAAGGATTTCCGTTAGAAGTGGAAATTCTTTGTTTCGTACTTCCAGATATATTAAACGATTTCTTCCCTCCTTCTGATATTTTAACTAAAGTTTTGGGCGAATTTTTATCTCCGCAACAACCTCATCCTAAACTTTTAAGTCACGTCGTGTTTAAGGTAACGAATAATTTATTTTGATTTAAGGTAATTTGAGTTTTGTTTTAGGTTTTTCAAAGTGCGATCGAGCAGTCTCAATTATCGTTGTTGCAAGACTGGGTCGTATTTAGTTTAACTAATTTTACTCAGTCTTCTATAGGGATGTCCCTTTGGTGTTTGACGTGTTTTTTTATTAGCGCAAGCACCAACAAATGGTTAAGATCCTTATTTCCTTATGTACAGTTTAGAATTGGACGTTACGAATATGAAGATAGGTTATTATTGTGTATCGCAGGTGTTAATTTTTATAACAATTTAACAAACGATAAACAAAGGCAGACTTTTATTGGCGCTTTTCAAAAGGTAAAAGAATCGACGGAGTCTCCGTTTAAGAATTTGTTAGCATCTTTGTGATAATTTAAAGGCAAATCGTTTTTTTTTTAATTTTAGATTTTAACAAAATGATATTTTTATTGAAATTAATGTAAATAAATGTTTATCAACGTTACTTGTCCATTTTTTATACCTATTCATTTAAAATTGTGTAAAAGATTAAATTTTGTGTTGGAAGATAAAAGTTTTCCTTTTTAGGTTGAGGTTGGAGTAGCAAAATGGATTCTTTGCAAGATTCCTTAACGCCATGTATAATTTTAAGTTAAATTTCTTTTGTAAATAACAAAATTGCTCGACTTTTTTCATCAAATTTAGATTAATTACGCCTAAAGTTATGTTTTTTCGTACACACAAACGAAATTAACGTGTGGCTCCATCTACTGGTAACTGAGTCAACAAAACCGATATAATTGACATTTCAGTAACTTTTAAAGAATTCTTTTATACCAACATAACCTCACATAATCAAAATTGCAAATTCATCTATAAGTTATTTTATCTTATTATAATTTACATTATTTATGTCTAAGTGTAAACTACATGGTTTGAAGGTATTCTAAAGTGAACATTGCAAAATTTTGTGTTTGATTACAATTGGATTATTTTGTAGGTACGTAACGGAGGATGCAGTGATTGCGATGTAAGAAATACGTGTGTCGTTCAAGCAACTGGATTGGTTAAGTTAAACATTCTATGTTGTTTGGAATTAATTAATTATTTCAGAAAACTGTTTTCTTAAAAGAAAATTCATAAAACTATCATTGTCAGTTGTCGGACAAAACATACCACGCTGCAACGCAACTGTAATTTATTATTAATATGGACTCTCCTAGTATTTTTTTTAGATTTTTAACTTCAGTGATGGAAAATTTCACAGACTTTATAGCTAATTTTAGGGTAATAGTAAATTAAGAACATTTAAAATATCAAAACTGTTAATATTCTGATTTAGGTTTGTACGTACTCGGGAGATTATGTGTTCCAAAATTTTCTAAATTTTGCTGAAACGCTGAAAACTTTTAAGCAGTCTCAAAACATAACACCTTTTGAAATCCAGCCACAGATAGAAACAGAGATAAATTAATAGAAAGATGACAAACTCAGAGGAGCACGCGTATGCAAGCCCAAATTATGGTATACCTACATTTACGTTTTTATTTTTTCCCAAATTATGGTATACAAAAGAAAGAAACTAATTTTTCTTCCATAAATTTTATTTAAACTGAACTTTAACTTAAATAAAAACATTAATTAAACAAATTTTGATCTAAAAATCATAAATTTAAACTCAACTGCGGGCTGTAGCAAAAGTCTCATCACTACACATTATTGAGAATGTCTTTCCAGATTTACGTTGCAGCAAGAATTGCAAAATTACATTGCGCTGTTTTTTTAAATTTCTTATGTCGAGTTTCTCTAACGTTATAGATCCATAACATTTCACAACAATTTTCATTGTTTGAAACCGGTTTTTGAACGCTTTAGGGAATAAATATCTATTCGTCAGTAGATAACTATCTTTAGAGAAACCCAACATTAGTCAATTTCTTAGTTTTTCGGTCTCTTCTACACGAACTATCATTTTCTTCACTTATACCTTCCATATTTTCGTCACAGCGGGTGCAATTTTGATTTTCTGTTTTTTCGTGTTTTTCAACTAAGGAGAAGAACAGGCAAATTTATTTTTTGGCACATCCACTTATACAACTATTAAGAATACATTGTTTTTATCAACATAAAATGATTAAACCACATAAACTCCTTAAATTTCAATAATCAAGAATTTTTAAAGAAATGTAATACCAATAATTTGGGACAGAGGTAGTAATAAATTTTGTAAAAAGAAAATTAAAATAAGTAAAAATGGTTCATAACATTACATTTTTTATGAATCACTTTGTGTCTATTATACCTAGTAAATATTTAGTAATTTGTTTCAGTTTTCGCTGAACATTCAAGTAGTAAAGGTGGTTCGTGAAGTGCCCTCTATACCAGAATAATTCCAAGGATCAATGAATCGAGGATTACAAGAAAATTAACAAAGATTAATGTAAGTACTTTTCGTCTTTTTAACCCCTTAATGACCACCCTTATACTAGAGCGGTTCTTATTTAAGCTTTTTGTGAATTTTATTTTTGTCGCCCCTGATTTTATTGCCCCCCAATAAAATATAATAAATATATATAAATAAAATTCACAAAAGGGTTAAATAAGAACCACCATAATATATACGTTCAAAGAATTACCTGTAAAAAAGCGTATTCTTGAGGACGCTTGGAAAAATTTAAAAACAGTATTATTTTGACAAAATAAGGGATTTAATGTTAATCTAATCAATTGTTGAAATTGTTTTAAAATTGCCTACCCTTAAGGTTTAAAAATTATAAAAAAACTTTTCTCAAAATCGGCTAGGCCCTTTTTTTAAATTTTTGAATATGTTGTTGACATCGTAGTTTTAGTTAATAAACTTGTTATGTAAAACAACTTCTTATGTAAAATATCTCTTAACAATTAAACATTTAACTAATTAAAATTATTATGTAAATCCAGGGTAATCTGATGTTTGAAATTTTATTCTCTTCAACATCCTGTATATAGTAGCGATAAGCATTTAACTTGGGTAATAATAAATTTTGTAAAAAGAAAATTTAAATAAATAAAAATGGATCACAACATTACATTTTTAATGAATCACTTTGTGTCTATTATACCTAGTAAATATTTCGTAATTTGTTTCAGTTTTCCCTGATCATTCGAGTAGTAAAGGTGGTTCGTGAAGTGCCCTCTATACCAGAATAATTCCAAGGATCAATGAATCGAGGATTACAAGAAAATTAATAAAGATTAATGTGAGTACTTTTTGTCTTTTTAACCACCCTAGTATATATACTTAGGGCGGTTCTTATTTAAGCTTTTTGTGAATTTTATTTTTGTCGCCCCTGATTTTATTGCCCCCCAATAAAATGTAATAATATATATAAATAAAATTCACAAAAGGGTTATATAAGAACCACCCTAATATATACGTTCAAAGAATTACCTGTAAAAAGCGTATTCTTGAGGAGTTGAGGACGCTTTGAAAAATTCAAAAACAGTATTATTTTGACAAAATAAGGGATTTAATGTTAATCTAATCAATTTTTGAAATTGTTTTAAAATTGCCTACCCTTAAGGAGTTAAAGAAGGTTAAAAATTATAAAAAAACTTTTCTCAAAATAGGCTAAGCCTTTTTTTTTAATTTTTGAATATGTTGTTGACATCGTAGTTTTAGTTAATAAACTTGTTATGTAAAATAACTTCTTATGTAAAATATCTCTTAACAATTAAACATTTAACTAATTTAAATTATTATGTAAATCCAGGGTAATCTGATGTTTGAAATTTTATTCTCATCAACATCCTGTATAACGTAGCGATAAGCATTTAACTTGGGTAATAATAAATTTGGTGAAAAGAAAATTAAAATAAATAAAAATGAATCATAACATTACATTTTTGTTGAATCAGTTTGTGTCTATTATAGTAAATATTTCGTAATTTGTTTCAGTTTTACCCGAACATTCAAGTTGTAAAGATCGCTCGTGAAGTGCCAGAATAATTCCATGGATTAACGCAACAAGAGGATTACTAAAAATTTTAATGGACTGAGATGAAGTTATTGTAAGTATAATTTTCTCAAAGACCTATCGAGATATTTGTAAACAATTACAGGGTGCAACCAAAATGTTTGAACAAACTTCTAGGATACCCCACATCTACTTAAAATTAGGGTAGGTACCCGTATTTTTTGTTTTCTTCAATTCCTAATTTTTATCCCACAGTTAAATGTAGAATTTAATTCTCTTAAGTCGAAAGTATTGCTGAAGCGTAGAAAAACATATTTTTATTGAATATAAAAATTTCAATTACCTAACTTTAATTTACAAACTGTCTCAGATCGAATATAAATCTCATTTTTTTATTATCTTCTTTCGTCGGGGGCCTTATTTACTACCATAATATACAGGGTGTTATTAAAAAAGAATTCGCAACTTGAAGAGCGTGAAGTACGCATTAAAATGAGTGAAAAAAGTCATATTGAGGGGTATGCAATAGTTCATACTTTTCGAGTTATGGCCACAACTCAAAAATAAGAACTATTGGACAATATAACTTTTTTTACTCATCTTTTGTATACGCTCTTAAAGTTGCGAATGCCCGTAGAATCTGCAAATTCTTCCAACTTAACTTTGTTAATTAATCGAATCTAGCTTCGTACAATTCACGTATTAATCGTTTAATCACGTATTTTTCATTTACTTAACAATTTTTATTTTTGTTTTTTTCTTCTTAAATCTTAAACACGTCCGAATCGTATTTTTCCAAAAATTAATTAATTAATTATTTTTATCAAACCACTACGGATTTTTTCTAATTCTTCTTTTTCTTTAAAATCGTATCTTCTGTTTTTAAACACACTCACCCACAACGCTACTATGAAAATGCAATTGCAATTTAGAATTAATTGCAAGCATAGATTTATTTTAAAACTTGTTGAAAGATTTTGTATTTTTAATTAATTTATTTTTAAATTAAAAATTAATTATTTCAAAATAATCATTGCTTAGTAATTAAAACATTTCTCAATTTATTTCAGTTTCTGTTCAATCAATGGTCCCGTAACTGGCAATGCCTTTTGGCCCACATCTACAAGATTACAAGAAGTTGAAGTTATTTTACCTAAGTTTATTTTCTCACAGCGCTTTCGAGATATTTTGAATCAAAATATTTGTGACTATTGGTTAATTAATTGGAAATAATCATTGGGCGAAACTACTGAAATTAAAGTAAGTACCTAATTTTACACATGCCTATTACTTACTAAAACGTTTCTTATTTCAGTTTCCGTTCAAATCTTCGACTTTGAAAGATGGTCTTGTGACTAACAGTGCTTTATTTTGAGAGGATTACAAGGAAACTTAATGGACCAAGTTGAAGTTACTTTATCTAAGTTTATTCACTGACAGCGCTTTCGAGATATTTTGGGTCCAATTATATTTAATTATTGGTTATTAAAAGTTAATTAATTGGAAATAATCATTGGACAAAAATTACTAAAATTTAAGTAAGTTATTTTAATTAATTTTAAAGATAGAGCATACTCTAGAAGTTTGTTTGCTTTTTGTTATGCTGAATCCTGCATGTATTTTTATTTAATGTTTATTGCAAATTAAAAATTAATTACTTAATCGAAACATGCCTAAAATACATACTAAAACACGTCTTATTTTAGTTTCCGTTCAATCGTCGACAGTGAGAGTGCCTTTTAGTTCACATCAAGAGGATTTGTAGAAAACCTAATGGACCAAGTTGAAGTTATTTTACCTAAGTTTATTTTCTCACAGCGCTTTCGAGATATTTTGAATCAAAATATTTGTGATTATTGGTTAAAAAATTGGAAATAATCATTGGGCGATAACTATTAAAATTAAAGTAAGTACCTAATTTTAAGTAGAGAACTCACCCTCCTAGAACTTCATTGAAGCACTTGCTTACACCTTGTATTTTTAATTAGTTAATTTTGCTAATTAAAAATTAATTACTTAATTAAAAATAATCATTGGTTGACTCCTGTATCGACACAATGCCTATTACATACTAAAACGATTCTTATTTCAGTTTTTCCGTTCAAATCTTCGACTTTGAAAGATGGTCTTGTAACTAACAGTGCTTTATTTTGCCTAACATCGAGAGGATTTTTAGAAAACTTAATGGACCAAGTTGAAGTTACTTTTTCTAAGTTTATTAACTGACAGCGCTTTCGAGATATTTTGGGTCCAATTATGTTTAATTATTGGTTATTAAAAGTTAATTAGTTGGAAATAATCATTGGACGAAAATTACTAAAATTTAAGTAAGTTATTTTAATTAATTTTAAATATAGAACCTACTCTAGAAGTTTGTTTGCTTTTTGTTATGCTGAATCCTGCATGTATTTTTATTTAATGTTTATTGCAAATTAAAAATTAATTACTTAATCGAAACATGCCTAAAATACATACTAAAACACGTCTTATTTTAGTTTCCGTTCAATCGTCGACAGTGAGAGTGCCCTTTAGTCCACATCAAAAGGATTTTTAGAAAACTTAATGGACCAAGTTGAAGTTATTTTTAATAACTTAAAATTGGAAGTAATGATTGAGCGATAACTACGAAACTTTAAGAAGCAAAAGTCCTTTTAACGATTCAGCTTGTGTCCGAAATGGGTACATCAGACTAACATCTCGATTAGTTTCAGATTACATTCCACCTTTGATTCGGAAAGATGCTTATTTTTATCAAGCCGACAGTGTCTTCTGGTTTTGGACCCAGCATGAGGATTAATTTATTTTTAATTTATTTTGGGTTGTATTTAAGTATAGTAGTAGAAGGGTAGCTACACCTCTCGATTAGTTTTTTTTAAATTAATTTTTTTCAATTTAAATTCATTGCTTGCTTAGGAGGGTAGCTACCCCTATTTACTGGTCATCGTTAGCGAAGACGTAGCAGCTAGGTAAGTTGCTTCCAACAGCTCTTCTCCACGTTAAAGAGAGCGCGAGGGGAAGCAACCTCTAAAACCACTGCGAGTTGTCCTCGAATTGGTCGGAGGTTGTTCCTCTTTCGCAGTCTTTGATGTGGTGATGGGCGTGGGCTCCGTGTAGCAATGTGGGTGTGCGTTGGCGCCGGGCGGGGAGGGGTAGGTGGGAGGGGGGTCGGCGGTCCCCTCCCCCCTACCCCTCCCCGCCCGGCGCCAACGCACATGCGCACTCCTACACGGAGTCTACGCGCATGCGCATTAAATACTAAGGGGGAGGAGCAACAACCGACAATTTCGAGGACAACCCCCAGTGGTGGACGGGGGTGCCACCCCTTGTACTCTCTCGGACAAGGTGCAGGGTTGAAGCGACGCCACCTACCTAGCAGCTACCCGATAAGCAGCGATTACCATTTTCAATATTAATTAATATTTTGTAATTATTTATTGTTTTAATTATGTATTATGTCTTGTGGGCCACCGCTTGATGAGCCGAACTCCTCAAGCGATGACTCCTCAAGCTTTATTTGTTACAGTTATTTCCTTCCAAATCTAACGAGGGCTGGACTTGTTGCAGCCCATGCCCTGGGCTGCAACCTTTAATCTTTTTTTTAATGGTATAGCTATTTTTATAATTTTTAATTTCTGCTGCATACATCGTCCGATTAGGACACAGGCTGAATCATTAAAGGGACTTTTATGTCTCTTCAATCTCGCTTGGGTGATTTACTAAGCGTTGGCCCGTCAATCAATAATAAATTGTTTACAAATAATTAGTTTTAAATTTGTATAATTAATTAATTAATTACTAGTATATTATTATTATTTTCTTGTGTACATAATTATATTAAATATACGTTTTATAATATACTTTTGTGTATTTTTCATTTTAATAAATAGTAAGTAAACTGATGTAAATCTTGACATTTTTTCCCAAGAAAACAGCACTCTTGGAGTCCTTAAGACTCTTCTCTCCATACTCTTCTTAATTTACAATTAACTTTGGATTTTAAAAGCAAAAAGTAAATTTGTTGAAGACAAATGAAGTCTTAATACATAAGACAATAAATTCCAGCTGGCTAAATCTGTAAAACAAAGAGTTCTTCTTTACTTTTGTGAAATGAGATGACAGAGGCAGAGGAGATTGCTATATGAGATTAAATAACATGAGTATGACAGCTGATATTAAAAGAGAGAGCTATAGAGGGAGAGACAGATATAAAGATAGAAAAATAGAGGAAGTTAGAAATAGATAAAGAGATGGATAAAATGAGATAAAAACATAGTAAAATAGAGGGAGTTATAGATAGATAACATGTGATAAAAACAGTAAAATAGAGGGAGTTAGAGATAGATTCAGAGATAAGGAGATAGATAAAGAGAGTGATGAAATGAGCTAAAAACATAGTAAAATAGAGAGAGTTATAGATAGATACAGAGACAGAGATAAGGAAATAGATAAAGAGACTGTTGAAATGAGCTAAAAACATAGTAAAATAGAGAGAGATATAGATAGATTCAAAGATAAAGAGCTAGATAAACAGACAGTTGAAATGAGCTAGAAACATAGTAAAATAGAGAGAGTTATAGATAGATTCAGAGATAAGGATATAGATAAAGAGACTGTTGAAATGAGCTAGAAACATAGTAAAATAGAGAGAGTTATAGATAGATTCAGAGATAAGGATATAGATAAAGAGACTGTTGAAATGAGCTAGAAACATAGTAAAATAGAGAGAGTTATAGATAGATACAGAGACAGAGATAAGGAAATAGATAAAGAGACTGTTGAAATGAGCTAAAAACATAGTAAAATAGAAAGAGTTATAGATAGATTCAGAGATAAGGAGCTAGATAAAGAGACTGTTGAAATGAGCTAAAAACATAGTAAAATAGAGAGAGTTATAAATAGATACAGAGACAGAGATAAGGAAATAGATAAAGAGACTGATAAAATGAGATAAAAACATAGTAAAATAGAGGGAGTTAGAGATTGATACAGAGATAAGGAG